>CM070842.1:17837842-17999250 GCA_036326025.1 Chrosomus eos
TCATATATACTTCGCACTCTAACTTTTTACCCCAGCCCAACAGGAAGTCGGCTATTTAGGCTTGTTTGGAAAACGCATGCAATGGAATGTGAAGTACTCCTCCTAGAGAATTCAAACACACGGCACGAAACTCGGTCAGCGTGAAGTCAAGACATTGAGGATGAAAGTTTGCGAGGGGATTTTTGATATCTCGAACGGTTTGGCCGTGGCGAGGAAACGAAATTATGGCGAGAAACGTGAAACGGGAAGTGTGTTATAACTTCAGCATACATTAACTGATCTTGATGAAACTTCAGCAGTGTGTTCGTTGTAAGAGTCCGATCACATGGATGTGACTATTGTGAGTCAAAGTTATAGCGCCACCAACTGGCAGCAGGAAGTGTGTCACTTCCAAAATGCTTTTAAATCACCCTCTTATTTTTACCCGATTTGCTTCAAACTTCATGTGCATAATGTAGACACATGCCAGATGTAGACCTGTGAAAGGATTATTGATATCTTAGACACTGTTGCCATGGCAATGCATCAAACATTAATATTCCTTTTTTTAAGCTTTTTCATGCTTTTTTATGCTTTCG
Organism: Chrosomus eos; assembly: GCA_036326025.1. Lineage (NCBI taxonomy): Eukaryota > Metazoa > Chordata > Actinopteri > Cypriniformes > Leuciscidae > Chrosomus > Chrosomus eos. The sequence continues at coordinate 17,838,421 of CM070842.1, forward strand.
GGCACTTTTGGGGTTCTTAACGTGCTCGAAAACTCTTGAAACTTTGCACACAGGACAAAACCCGAGGCCATCAGGGCCAGGCTGAAGCTGGTACCCGGGCGTGGCAGGGGGGCTCAACAGCGCCCCCTTGAACGGGTCCGACAATTTGGTCCATATATCCAACACGCTTTACCCTATTTGCTTCAAACTTGATGTGTATAATGTAGACACAAGCCAGATGTAGACCTGTGAAAGGATTGTTGATATCTTAGATGCTGTTGCCGTGACAACGCATCAAACTTTAATATTCTTTTTGGATACTTTTGAGATTCTTAGCGCACTTTTGGGGCCCTTAACATGCTCAAAAACTCTTGAAACTTTGCACACGGGTCAGAAACCGCGGCCATCAGGGCCGGGCTGAAGCTGGTACCCGGGCGTGGCAGGGGGGCTCGACAGCGCCCCCTGGAACGGGGTCCGAAAACTTGGTCCATAAATCAAACAGGCTTTACCCGATTTGCTTCAAACTTGATGTGTATAATGTAGACACACGCCAGATGTAGACCTGTGAAAGGATTGTTGATATCGTAGATGCTGTTGCCGTGACAATGCATCAAACTTTAATATTCTTTTTGGATAATTTTGAGACTCTCAGCGCACCTTTGGGGCCCTTAACGTGCTCAAAAACTCTTGAATCTTTGCACACGGGTCAGAACCCGCGGCCATCAGGGCCGGGCTGAAGCTGGTACCCGGGCGTGGCAAGGGGGCTCGACAGCGCCCAATGGAACGGGTTCCGAAAACTTGGTCCATAAATCAAACACGCTTGCATGTAATAATATGAAACTTGGTACACATATAGATCTCATTGATTCATATATCCTTTGTACTTTTACTTTTTACCCCAGCCCAACAGGAAGTCGGCTATTATAGTTTGTTTGAAAGCGTATGCCCCTGGAATTCGATATACTACTCCTAGAGAATTCAACCAATCGCCACGAAACTCAGTCAGCATGAAGTCAAGACATTGAGGATGAAAAATTGCCAGGGGATTTTTGATATCTCGAACGGTTTGGCCGTGGCGAGGAAACGAATTTATGGCGAATAATGGAAACAGGAAGTGTGTTATAACTTCTGCATACATTAACTGATCTTGATGAAACTTCAGCAGTGTGTTCGCTGTAAGAGTCCGATCACATGGATGTGACTATTGTGAGTCAAAGTTATAGCGCCACCAACTGGCAGCAGGAAGTGTGTCACTTCCTAAATGCTTTGAAATCACCCTCTTATTTTTACCCGATTTGCTTCAAACTTCATCTGTATAATGTAAATACACTGCAGATGAAGACCTGTGAAGGGATTCTTGATATCTTTGAAACTGTTGCTGTGGCAACGCATCAAACTTTAATATTCTTGTTTGATGCTTTTGATGCTCTGAGTCAATATGTCAAGCCGTTTTAACATGTAATCATTTTAACCTACTAGTCTCTTTTTTCATGCTACTAGTACTTATTTTTTAGATACTAGTATCTATTCCATTAAGTAATAGTACTTATTCATTAACGACTAGTGCTTATTCTTTAGTACTAGTGCCTATTCTTTAGATAGTAGTGCTTATTCTTTAGATATTCTTTTGAATACGTATTAGTAGCTAATGAATAAGCACTGGTATCTATTTAATAGGTACTAGTATGTAATGACTTAGAACTAGTATTTATTGAATAAATACTAGTATCTATTAATAGGTACTATTATCTAAAATGTCATTTTCTCTCTCTCTCTCTCTGAGCCAATATGGCAAGCCGTTTTAACATTTAATCATTTTAACATACTAGTCTCTATTTTCATGCTACTAGTACTTATTTTTTAGATATTAGAATCTATTCCATTAAGTACTAGTACTTATTCATTAGCGACTAATGCTTATTCTGTTTAGAATATTCAAAGTGCTTATTCAATTTGTATGCTTATTTATATTTTCAGAGCAGAAAATCCGATTTTTCTGCTTATTCAATATTGCATCTAAAATGTGACTTGACGTGTGTGTGTGTGTGTGTGTGTGTGTGTGTGTGTGTGTGTGTGTGTGTGTGTGTGTGTGTGTGTGTGTGTGTGTGTGTGTGTGTGTGTGTGTGTGTGTGTGTGTGTGTGTGTGTGTGTGTGTGTGTGTGTGTGTGTGTGTGTGTGTGTGTGTGTGTGTGTGTGTGTGTGTGTGTGTGTGAGAGAGAGAGATTGTGTCTGTTACAGTGACAAGAGTTTTTAAGCCTTGTCTTTTTGGATATATATATATTTTTTATTAAAAAAAAATGTGCATACAACCCATGTATTTTTAATGTATAGTTTGCTTTAAATTAAATTAAGATTGTATGTTTGGTAATTGAACCTAAATAAATGTAAAATGAATGTGCTATATTTCAGATCAATATATTTGTTTTCCTTGATTTTAATCAACACTAACTTTATTCTCATCTGAATTATAAATAACTTATTTCTGTATAAAATAAAAAATCCCGAATAATCCAGACCAACCAGAGCACACTATTTCTACAACATCATCAGTGCTGAAGCGGGACTACCAGAGCCGTTCGGCAGATAGCGAGCAGATATTTTGTGTCACGTCATGCACAATAACCCTAAGGGCACCAGGGTGGCGATGCCACCGGCTTTATATATATATATATATATATATATATATATATATATATATATATATATATATATATATATATATATATATATATATATATATATATATATATATAAATATAGCTGCGAGCAGCGATGAAGGGCCAAAGCCGGCGGTACCGCCACCCTGGTGCACCAGGGTTGCGGTGCCACCGGCTTGGGCCCGTAATCGCTGCTCGCAGCTATATTTATTATTATTTTTTTTTTTTTTTTTTTTTTTTTTACTACCTTTTGGACACTTTTGGAGGCCTTAACATGCTCAAAAACTCCTGAAACTTTGCACACATGTCAGAACCCGCGGCCATCATGGCCGGGCTGAAGATGGTACCCGGGCGTGGAAGGGGGGCTCGACAGCGCCCCCTGGAATGGGGTCCGAAAACATGGTCCATAAATCAAACACGCTTGCATGTAATAATATGAAACTCGGTACACATGTAGATCTCATCGTTTCATATATACTTCGCACTCTAACTTTTTACCCCAGCCCAACAGGAAGTCGGCTATTAAGGGTTGTTTGGAAAACACATGCAATGGAATGTGAAACACTCCTCCTAGAGAATTCAAACACACGGCACGAAACTCGGTGTGCATGAAGACAAGACACTGAGGATGAAAAATTGCCAGGGGATTTTTGATATCTCGAACGGTTTGGCCGTGGCGAGGAAACGAAATTATGGCGAGATACGTGAAACAGGAAGTGTGTTATAACTACTGCATACATTAACTAATCTTGATGAATCTTCAGCAGTGTGTTCGTTGTAAGAGCCCGATCCCATGGATGTGACTATTGTGAGTCAAAGTTATAGCGCCACCAACTGGCAGCAGGAAGTGTGTCACTTTCAAAATGCTTTTAAATCACCCTCTTATTTTTACCCGATTTGCTTCAAACTTCATGTGCATAATGTAGACACATGCCAGATGTAGACCTGTGAAAGGATTATTGATATCTTAGACACTGTTGCCATGGCAATGCATCAAACATTAATATTCCTTTTTTTAAGCTTTTTCATGCTTTTTTATGCTTTCGGGCACTTTTGGGGTTCTTAACGTGCTCGAAAACTCTTGAAACTTTGCACACAGGACAAAACCCGCGGCCATCAGGGCCAGGCTGAAGCTGGTACCCGGGCGTGGCAGGGGGGCTCGACAGCGCCCCCTTGAACGGGTCCGACAATTTGGTCCATATATCCAACACGCTTTACCCTATTTGCTTCAAACTTGATGTGTATAATATAGACACACGCCAGATGTAGACCTGTGAAAGGATTGTTGATATCTTAGATGCTGTTGCCGTGACAATGCATCAAACTTTAATATTCTTTTTGGATACTTTTGAGACTCTCAGCGCACCTTTGGGGCCCTTAACGTGCTCAAAAACTCTTGAATCTTTGCACACGGGTCAGAACCCGCGGCCATCAGGGCCGGGCTGAAGCTGGTACCCGGGCGTGGCAGGGGGGCTCGACAGCGCCCCCTGGAACGGGGTCCGAAAACTTGGTCCATAAATCAAACACGCTTGCATGTAATAATATGAAACTTGGTACACATATAGATCTCATCGATTCATATATCCTTTGTACTTTTACTTTTTACCCCAGCCCAACAGGAAGTCGGCTATTATGGTTTGTTTGAAAGCGTATGCCCCTGGAATTCGATATACTACTCCTAGAGAATTCAACCAATCGCCACGAAACTCAGTCAGCATGAAGTCAAGACATTGAGGATGAAAAATTGCCAGGGGATTTTTGATATCTCGAACGGTTTGGCCGTGGCGAGGAAACGAATTTATGGCGAATAATGGAAACAGGAAGTGTGTTATAACTTCTGCATACATTAACTGATCTTGATGAAACTTCAGCAGTGTGTTCGGTGTAAGTGTCCGATCACATGGATGTGACTATTGTGAGTCAAAGTTATAGCGCCACCAACTGGCAGCAGGAAGTGTGTCACTTCCTAAATGCTTTGAAATCACCCTCTTATTTTCACCCAATTTGCTTCAAACTTTATGTGTATAATGTAAACACACGGCAGATGTAGACCTGAGAAAGGATTATTGATATCTTAGATACTGTTGCCGTGGCAACGCATCAAACTTTAATATTCTTGTTTGATGCTTTTGATGCTCTGAGCCAATATGGCAAGCCGTTTTAACATTTAATCATTTTAACCTACTAGTCTCTATTTTCATGCTACTAGTACTTATTTTTTAGATACTAGTATCTATTCCATTAAGTACTGGTACTTATTCATTAGCAACTAGTGCTTATTCTTTAGATACTAGTGCTTATTCTTTAGATATTCTTTTGAATACGTATTAGTAGCTAATGAATAAGTATAGTATCTTTTAATAGTTACTATTATCTAAAATGTCATTTTCTCTCTCTCTCTCTCTCTCTCTGAGCCAATATGGCAAGCCGTTTTAACATTTAATCATTTTAACATACTAGTCTCTATTTTCATGCTACTAGTACTTATTTTTTAGATATTAGTATCTATTCCATTAAGTACTAGTACTTATTCATTAGCGACTAGTGCTTATTCTGTTTAGAATATTCAAAGTGCTTATTCAATTTGTATGCTTATTTATATTTTCAGAGCAGAAAATCCGATTTTTCTGCTTATTCAATATTGCATCTAAAATGTAAGTGACTTGACGTGTGTGTGTGTGTGTGTGTGTGTGTGTGTGTGTGTGTGTGTGTGTGTGTGTGTGTGTGTGTGTGTGTGTGTGTGTGTGTGTGTGTGTGTGTGTGTGTGTGTGTGTGTGTGGAGAGAGAGAGAGAGAGAGAGAGAGAGAGAGAGACAGAGAGAGAGAGAGATTGTGTCTGTTACAGTGACAAGAGTTTTTAAGCCTTGTCTTTTTGGATATATATATATTTTTTATTAAAAAAAATGTGCATACAACCCATGTATTTTAAATGTATTGTTTGCTTTAAATTAAATTATGATTGTATATTTGGTAATTGAACCTAAATAAATGTAAAATGAATGTGCTATATTTCAGATCAATATATTTGTTTTCCTTCATTTTAATCAACACTAACTTTATTCTCATCTGAATTATAAATAACTTATTTCTGTATAAAATAATAAATCCTGAATAATCCAGACCAACCAGAGCACACTATTTCTACAACATCATCAGTGCTGAAGCGGGACTACCAGAGCCGTTCGGCAGATAGCGAGCAGATATTTTTCACGTCGTGCACAATAACCCTAAAGGGACCAGGGTGGCGGTGCCACCGGCTTTAGCTGCGAGCAGCGATGAAGGGCCAAAGCCGGCGGTACCGCCACCCTGGTGCACCAGGGTTGCGGTGCCACCGGCTTGGGCCCATAATCGCTGCTCGCAGCTATATTTATATGTGTGTGTGTGTGTGTGTGTGTGTGTGTGTGTGTGTGTGTGTGTGTGGAGAGAGAGAGAGAGAGAGAGAGAGAGAGAGATTGTGTCTGTTACAGTGACAAGAGTTTTTAAGCCTTGTCTTTTTGGATATATATATATATATTTTATTAAAAAAAATGTGCATACAACCCATGTATTTTAAATGTATTGTTTGCTTTAAATTAAATTATGATTGTATATTTGGTAATTGAACCTAAATAAATGTAAAATGAATGTGCTTTATTTCAGATCAATATATTTGTTTTCCTTCATTTTAATCAACACTAACTTTATTCTCATCTGAATTATAAATAACTTATTTCTGTATAAAATAATAAATCCTGAATTAAAGCTTTAGGAAGACAGAGCACGGTGGGCAATGTGCATTTAAGTAGGTAAATATAAGAGGAGTATGTCAAATTCAGTTACAAAAATGTCCTTTAATATGGGGATAATAGCATGTGTCATCACTCAGATAAGTGTTGCTAGCATGTTTCTAGCAGGTTTATAACTCAATGGCTTATTTACTATGTTGCTAGTACTGCATCACAGTGTAAAATATGTCACTTCCTTTTGACAGTAGGTGGCGCTATTACTTTAACTGAAAATTGTCATGTAGATGTGTTCAGGGCAGGACTCTTATCAAACGTGTGAAGTTTGGGACAGATTGGACATTGCCTTCTTGAGTAACAACAACTTCCTGTTTCATTGAATTAGCATGCTTTAGCCCTTAGCTAAAAATTGCTAGCATGTTTTAACATGTTTATAACATGTTTATAACTCAATGGCATATTTAATATGTTGCTAGTACTGCATCACAGTGTTAAACATATCACTTCCTGTTGCCAGTAGGTGGCGCAATTACTATAACTGAATATTCTCATGTAGATGTGTTCAGGCCATGACTCTTATCAAATGTGTGAAGTTTGGGGCAGATTGGACATTCCATGCCTGAGTTACAGCAAATTCCTATTTAATTGCAGTAATAGCATGCTTTGGCACTTAGCTAAGTGTTTGCTAGCATGTTTCTAGTATGTCGCTAGCATGTTTAACACTTGCTGGCACTTTTTTATATATTATTAGGAGTCCACAACAGTGTTAAACATGTCACTTCCTGTTGCCAGCAGGTGGCGCTATGACTGTAACTGAATATGAGCATGCACATGTGTTCAGGACAGAACTCTTATCAAACGTGTGAAGTTTGGGGCAGATTGAACATTGCCTTAAGTAAAAACAACTTCCTGTTTCATAGCATTAGCATGCTTTAGCACTTAGCTAATAATTGCTAGCATGTTTTAACATGTTTCTAACATGTTTATAACTCAATGGCATATTTACTATGTTGTCAGTACTGCATCACACTGTTAAACATTTCACTTCCTGTTGCCAGTAGGTGGCGCTATTACTATAACTGAAAATTGTCATTTAGATGTGTTCAGGACAGAACTCTTATCAAACGTGTGAAGTTTGGGGCAGATTGGACATTGCCTTCTTAAGTAACAACAACTTCCTGTTTCATTGCATTAGCATGCTTTAGCAATTAGCTAAGAATTGCTAGCATGTTTTAACTTGTTTCTAACATGTTTATAACTCAATGGCATATTTACTATGTTGCTAGTACTGCATCACAGTGTTAAACATGTCACTTCCTGTTGCCAGTAGGTGGCGCTATTACTATAACTGAATATTCTCATGTAGATGTGTTCAGGCCATGACTCTTATCAAACGTGTGAAGTTTGGGGCAGATTGGACATTCCATACCTGAGTTACAGCAAATTCCTATTGAATTGCAGTAATATCATGCTTTAGCACTTAGCTAAGTGCTTGCTAGCATGTTTTAGCATGTTTCAAGTATGTTGTTAGCATGTTTAACATTTGCTGGCACTTTTTTATATGTTATCAGGAGTCCACAACAGTGTTAAACATGTCACTTCCTGTTGCCAGCAGGTGGCGCTATTACTATAACTGAATATTCTCATGTAGATGTGTTCAGGCCATGACTCTTATCAAACGTGTGAAGTTTGGGGCAGATTGGACATTCCATACCTGAGTTACAGCAAATTCCTATTGAATTGCAGTAATATCATGCTTTAGCACTTAGCTAAGTGCTTGCTAGCATGTTTTAGCATGTTTCAAGTATGTTGTTAGCATGTTTAACACTTGCTGGCACTTTTTTATATGTTATCAGGAGTCCACAACAGTGTTAAACATGTCACTTCCTGTTGCCAGCAGGTGGCGCTATGACTGTAACTGAATTTGAGGATGGATATGTGTTCAGGACAGAACTCTTATCAAACATGTGAAGTTTAGGGCAGATTGGACATTGTTTGCCTGAGTTACAGCAACTTCCTGTTTCATGGCGAAACATCAAAATTTGTCAGGCCGCCGAGGACACGCCCTTCGACGAAAACTCAAGATCTTCGCAATTTAACGTCGCAAAGGCCTTAAGATTACACTCACCAAATTTGAAGATGATCAGATTAAAACTGTAGGAGGAGTTCGTTAAAGTACGAGGCCTGAAAATGGCAAAAACTGCACAAAAATCTGAGAGGAAGTTCAAAATGGCTGACTTCCTGTTGTGTTTAGGGCTACGCTCCAAGAGACTTTTTTGTAGGTATTGGGCCATTACATTTATGTACCGAATTTCGTACACGTACGTGAAACGTAACGCGAGGCGCACTCCGTTGAACCTTTATAGGTGGCGCTATCGAGCCATTTTGCCCCGCCCAATTTTGAAACGCATATCAGATGTAAATTTTCGCCAGTTCTGACGCGTGTGCAAATTTTCGTGAGTTTTCGTGCATGTTTAGGCCCTCAAAATGGGGATTCATTGCGGAGAAGAATAATAATAATAATATATAAAGCTGCAAGCAGCATTGAAAGGGCCCTCGCACCCGTGCCATCGCCACCCGGTGGCTTTAGGAAGACAGAGCACGATGGGCAATGTGCATTTAAGTAGATAAATATAGTGGGAGTATGTCAAAATCAGTTACAAAAATGTCCTTTATTATGGGGATAATAGCATGCTTTGGCACTTAGCTAAGTGTTTGCTAGCATGTTTCTAGTATGTTGCTAGCATGTTTAACACTTGCTGGCACTTTTTAATATATTATTAGAAGTCCACAACAGTGTTAAACATGTCACTTCCTGTTGCCAGCAGGTGGCGCTATGACTGTAACTGAATATGAGCATGCACATGTGTTCAGGACAGAACTCTTATCAAACATGTGAAGTTTGGGGCAGATTGAACTTTGCCTTAAGTAAAAACAACTTCCTGTTTCATAGCATTAGCATGCTTTAGCACTTAGCTAAGAATTGCTAGCATGTTTTAACATGTTTCTAACATGTTTATAACTCAATGGCATATTTACTATGTTGCCAGTACTGCATCACACTGTTAAACATGTCACTTCCTGTTGCCAGTAGGTGGCGCTATTACTATAACTGAATATTGTCATGTAGATGTGTTCAGGGCAGGACTCTTATCAAATGTGTGAAGTTTGGGGCAGATTGGACATTGTCTTCTTAAGTAACAACAACTTCCTGTTTCATTTCATTAGCATGCTTTAGCACTTAGCTAAGAATTGCTAGCATGTTTTAACATGTTTCTAACATGTTTATAACTCAATGGCATATTTACTATGTTGCCAGTACTGCATCACACTGTTAAACATGTCACTTCCTGTTGCCAGTAGGTGGCGCTATTACTATAACTGAATATTCTCATGTAGATGTGTTCAGGCCATGACTCTTATCAAACGTGTGAAGTTTGGGGCAGATTGGACATTCCATACCTGAGTTACAGCAAATTCCTATTGAATTGCAGTAATAGCATGCTTTAGCACTTAGCTAAGTGTTTGCTAGCATGTTTTAGCATGTTTCAAGTATGTTGATAGCATGTTTAGCACTTGCTGGCACTTTTTTATATGTTATTAGGAGTCCACAACAGTGTTAAACATGTCACTTCCGGTTGCCAGCAGGTGGCGCTGTGACTGTAACTGAATATGTGCATGGACATGTGTTCAGGACAGAACTCTTATCAAACGTGTGAAGTTTGGGGCAGATTGGACATTGTTTGCCTGAGTTACAGCAACTTCCTGTTTCATGGCGAAACATCAAATTTTGTCAGGCAACCGAGGACACGCCCTTCGACGAAAACTCAAGATCTTCGCAATTTAACGTCACAAATGCCTTAAGATTACACTCACCAAATTTGAAGATGATCAGATTAAAACTGTAGGAGGAGTTCATTAAAGTACGAGGCCTGAAAATGGCAAAAACTGCACAAAAATCAGAGGAAGATCAAAATGGCTGACTTCCTGTTGTGTTTACGGATACGCTCCAAGAGACTTTTTTGTAGGCATTGGGCCATTACATGTATGTACCTATTTGGAGTCCAGAACAGTGTTAAACTTCACTTTCTGTTGCCAGCAGGCGGCGCTATGACTATGTCTGAATATGAGCATGGACATGTGTTTAGGAGATAACTCTTATCAAACGTGTGAAGTTTGGCGCAGATGGGACGTTGCCTTTTTGAGTAACAACAACGTCTTGTTTCATTGAATTAGCATGCTTTAGGACTTAGCTAAGTATTGCTAGCATGTTTTAACATGTTTCTTGTATGTTTAGAACTCAATGGCATTTTTAACCTGTTGCTAGAAGGGCATCAACGTGTTAAACATGTCCCTTCCTGTTGCCAGTAGGTGGCGCTATTACTATAACTGAATATTGTCATGTAGATGTGTTCAGGCCATGACTCTTATCAAACGTGTGAAGTTTGGGGCAGATTGGACATTCCATACCTGAGTTACAGCAAATTCCTATTGAATTGCAGTAATAGCATGCTTTAGCACTTAGCTAAGTGTTTGCTAGCATGTTTTAGCATGTTTCAAATATGTTGTTAGCATGTTTAACACTTGCTGGCACTTTTTTATATGTTATCAGGAGTCCACAACAGTGTTAAACATGTCACTTCCTGTTGCCAGCAGGTGGCGCTATGACTGTAACTGAATATGAGCATGGACATGTGTTCAGGACAGAACTCTTATCAAACATGTGAAGTTTGGGGCAGATTGGACATTGTTTGCCTGAGTTACAGCAACTTCCTGTTTCATGGCGAAACATCAAAATTTGTCAGGCCGCCGAGGACACGCCCTTCGACGAAAACTCAAGATCTTCGCAATTTAACGTCGCAAAGGCCTTAAGATTACACTCACCAAATTTGAAGATGATCAGATTAAAACTGTAGGAGGAGTTCGTTAAAGTACGAGGCCTGAAAATGACAAAAACTGCACAAAAATCTGAGAGGAAGTTCAAAATGGCTGACTTCCTGTTGTGTTTAGGGCTACGCTCCAAGAGACTTTTTTGTAGGTATTGGGCCATTACATGTATGTGCCGAATTTCGTACACGTACGTGAAACGTAACGCGAGGCGCACTCCGTTGAACCTTTATAGGTGGCGCTATCGAGCCATTTTGCCCCGCCCAATTTTGAAACGCATATCAGATGTACATTTTCGCCAGTTCTGACGCGTGTGCAAATTTTCGTGAGTTTTCGTGCATGTTTAGGCCCTCAAAAATGCGATTCATTGCGGAGAAGAATAATAATAATAATAATTAAAGCTGCAAGCAGAATTGAAAGGGCCCTCGCACCCGTGCCATCGCCACCCGGTGGCTTTAGGAAGACAGAGCACGATGGGCAATGTGCATTTAAGTAGATAAATATAGTGGGAGTATGTCAAAATCAGTTACAAAAATGTCCTTTATTATGGGGATAATAGCATGCTTTGGCACTTAGCTAAGTGTTTGCTAGCATGTTTCTAGTATGTTGCTAGCATGTTTAACACTTGCTGGCACTTTTTAATATATTATTAGAAGTCCACAACAGTGTTAAACATGTCACTTCCTGTTGCCAGCAGGTGGCGCTATGACTGTAACTGAATATGAGCATGCACATGTGTTCAGGACAGAACTCTTATCAAACATGTGAAGTTTGGGGCAGATTGGACATTGTTTGCCTGAGTTACAGCAACTTCCTGTTTCATGGCGAAACATCAAAATTTGTCAGGCCGCCGAGGACACGCCCTTCGACGAAAACTCAAGATCTTCGCAATTTAACGTCGCAAAGGCCTTAAGATTACACTCACCAAATTTGAAGATGATCAGATTAAAACTGTAGGAGGAGTTTGTTAAAGTACGAGGCCTGAAAATGGCAAAAACTGCACAAAAATCTGAGAGGAAGTTCAAAATGGCTGACTTCCTGTTGTGTTTAGGGCTACGCTCCAAGAGACTTTTTTGTAGGTATTGGGCCATTACATGTATGTACCGAATTTCGTACACGTACGTGAAACGTAACGCGAGGCGCACTCCGTTGAACCTTTATAGGTGGCGCTATCGAGCCATTTTGCCCCGCCCAATTTTGAAACGCATATCAGATGTAAATTTTCGCCAGTTCTGACGCGTGTGCAAATTTTCGTGAGTTTTCGTGCATGTTTAGGCCCTCAAAAATGCGATTCATTGCGGAGAAGAATAATAATAATAATAATTAAAGCTGCAAGCAGCATTGAAAGGGCCCTCGCACCCGTGCCATCGCCACCCGGTGGCTTTAGGAAGACAGACCACGGTGGGCAATGTGCATTTAAGTAGATAAATATAGTGGGAGTATGTCAAAGTCAGTTACAAAAATGTCCTTTATTATGGGTATAATAGCATGCTGTTAAACATGTCACTTCCTGTTGCCAGCAGGTGACGCTATGACTGTAACTGAATATGAGCATGCACATGTGTTCAGGACAGAACTCTTATCAAACATGTGAAGTTTGGGGCAGATTGAACTTTGCCTTCTTAAGTAAAAACAACTTCCTGTTTCATAGCATTAGCATGCTTTAGCACTTAGCTAAGAATTGCTAGCATGTTTTAACATGTTTATAACATGTTTATAACTCAATGGCATATTTACTATGTTGCCAGTACTGCATCACACTGTTAAACATGTCACTTCCTGTTGCCAGTAGGTGGCGCTATTACTATAACTGAATATTGTCATGTAGATGTGTTCAGGGCAGGACTCTTATCAAATGTGTGAAGTTTGGGGCAGATTGGACATTGCCTTCTTAAGTAACAACAACTTCCTGTTTCATTTCATTAGCATGCTTTAGCACTTAGCTAAGAATTGCTAGCATGTTTAACATGTTTATAACATGTTTATAACTCAATGGCATATTTACTATGTTGCCAGTACTGCATCACACTGTTAAACATGTCACTTCCTGTTGCCAGTAGGTGGCACTATTACTATAGCTGAAAATTGTAATGTAGATGTGTTCAGGGCAGGACTCTTATCAAATGTGTGAAGTTTGGGGCAGATTGGACATTGCCTTCTTAAGTAACAACAACTTCCTGTTTCATTTCATTAGCATGCTTTAGCACTTAGCTAAGAATTGCTAGCATGTTTTAACATGTTTATAACATGTTTATAACTCAATGGCATATTTACTATGTTGCCAGTACTGCATCACACTGTTAAACATGTCACTTCCTGTTGCCAGTAGGTGGCGCTATTACTATAGCTAAAAATTGTAATGTAGATGTGTTCAGGGCAGGACTCTTATCAAATGTGTGAAGTTTGGGGCAGATTGGACATTGTCTTCTTAAGTCACAACAACTTCCTGTTTCATTTCATTAGCATGCTTTAGCACTTAGCTAAGAATTGCTAGCACGTTTTAACATGTTTATAACATGTTTATAATTCAATGGCATATTTACTATGTTGCTAGTACTGCATCACAGTGTTAAACATGTCACTTCGTGTTGCCAGTAGGTGGCGCTATTACTATAACTGAATATTCTCATGTAGATGTGTTCAGGGCAGGACCCTTATCACATGTGTGAAGTTTGGGGCAGATTGGACATTCCATGCCTGAGTTACAGCAAATTACTATTTAATTGCAGTAATAGCATGCTTTAGCACTTAGCTAAGTGTTTGCTAGCATGTTTTAGCATGTTTCAAGTATGTTGATAGCATGTTTAGCACTTGCTGGCACTTTTTTATATGTTATTAGGAGTCCACAACAGTGTTAAACATGTCACTTCCTGTTGCCAGCAGGTGGCGCTGTGACTGTAACTGAATATGAGCATGGACATGTGTTCAGGACAGAACTCTTATCAAACGTGTGAAGTTTGGGGCAGATTGGACATTGTTTGCCTGAGTTACAGCAACTTCCTGTTTCATGGCGAAACATCAAAATTTGTCAGGCCGCCGAGGACACGCCCTTCGACGAAAACTCAAGATCTTCGCAATTTAACGTCGCAAAGGCCTTAAGATTACACTCAGCAAATTTGAAGATGATCAGATTAAAACTGTAGGAGGAGTTCGTTAAAGTACGAGGCCTGAAAATGGCAAAAACTGCACAAAAATCTGAGAGGAAGTTCAAAATGGCTGACTTCCTGTTGTGTTAAGGGCTACGCTCCAAGAGACTTTTTTGTAGGTATTGGGCCATTACATGTATGTACCGAATTTCGTACACGTACGTGAAACGTAACGCGAGGCGCACTCCGTTGAACCTTTATAGGTGGCGCTATCGAGCCATTTTGCCCCGCCCAATTTTGAAACGCATATCAGATGTAAATTTTCGCCAGTTCTGACGCGTGTGCAAATTTTCGTGAGTTTTCGTGCATGTTTAGGCCCTCAAAAATGCGATTCATTGCGGAGAAGAATAATAATAATAATAATAATAATAATAAACAGAGCAATTCCAAGAGGGTCCTCACACCATCGGTGCTCGGGCCCTAATAATAATAATAATAAACAGAGCAATTCCAAGAGGGTCCTCACACCATCGGTGCTCGGGCCCTAATTAAAGCTGCAAGCAGCATTGAAAGGGCCCTCGCACCCGTGCCATCGCCACCCGGTGGCTTTAGGAAGACAGACCACGGTGGGCAATGTGCATTTAAGTAGATAAATATAGTGGGAGTATGTCAAAGTCAGTTACAAAAATGTCCTTTATTATGGGTATAATAGCATGCTGTTAAACATGTCACTTCCTGTTGCCAGCAGGTGACGCTATGACTGTAACTGAATATGAGCATGCACATGTGTTCAGGACAGAACTCTTATCAAACATGTGAAGTTTGGGGCAGATTGAACTTTGCCTTCTTAAGTAAAAACAACTTCCTGTTTCATAGCATTAGCATGCTTAAGCACTTAGCTAAGAATTGCTAGCATGTTTAACATGTTTATAACATGTTTATAACTCAATGGCATATTTACTATGTTGCCAGTACTGCATCACACTGTTAAACATGTCACTTCCTGTTGCCAGTAGGTGGCGCTATTACTATAACTGAATATTGTCATGTAGATGTGTTCAGGGCAGGACTCTTATCAAATGTGTGAAGTTTGGGGCAGATTGGACATTGCCTTCTTAAGTAACAACAACTTCCTGTTTCATTTCATCAGCATGCTTTAGCACTTAGCTAAGAATTGCTAGCATGTTTTAACATGTTTATAACATGTTTATAACTCAATGGCATATTTACTATGTTGCCAGTACTGCATCACACTGTTAAACATGTCACTTCCTGTTGCCAGTAGGTGGCGCTATTACTATAACTGAATATTGTCATGTAGATGTGTTCAGGGCAGGACTCTTATCAAATGTGTGAAGTTTGGGGCAGATTGGACATTGCCTTCTTAAGTAACAACAACTTCCTGTTTCATTTCATTAGCATGCTTTAGCACTTAGCTAAGAATTGCCGCACAATTCCAAGACCGCACTGAAGGCCCTCAAGAATGGAAAGGCCCCTGGAGTAGACCAAATCTCAGCCGAAATGCTTAAAGCAGACACCGAACGGACCAGCTTAGAACTGAAACGGATTTTTGGCCTCATTTGGGACCAAGAGACAGTTCCAGCACAATGGACCAAGGGACTCATTTGCAAAATTCCAAAGAGAGGAAACCTTCAGAGTTGTGGAAACTGGAGGGGGGTTACTTTGTTGCCTCTGGTCAGCAAGGTGCTCAGCAAGATACTCATTAACAGGATACAAGCTGGAGTAGATTCATTGCTCCGGAAAGAACAAGCCGGCTTCAGGAAAGGCAGAGGAACTGTCGACCAGATATTCATCCTTAGGAATATCCTGGAACAAGTCAACGAATGGAATGCTACACTGTACGTCCACTTCGTCGACTTTGAAAAAGCGTTCGATTCCATACACCGAGACAGCCTTTGGACCATCATGTGTCAGTATGGAATCCCTCAGAAACTGATCCAGATGGTCAAGACCCTTTATGAGGACTTTCAGTGCTCCGTTATGGACGAGAACGTGACAACAGACTGGTTCCCAGTGACGACAGGAGTGAAGCAGGGGTGCTGCATGTCAGGACTTTTTGTTCCTCCTGGTAATCGACTGGGTAATGCGGAGAACTGTGGAGGGTGAAAGAACTGGAATCTGATGGGACTTCACTACCATGCTGGAAGACCTTGACTTTGCAGATGACCTTGCCCTTCTATCTTCAACAATGGATCACATTCAGCACAAAACAACCAGATTAGAGGACAATGCAGCCAAGGTTGGCCTAAAACTGAATAACAAGAAGTGCAAGATAATGAAGGCCAACAGCAAGAGCGACAACAAGCTGAAGGTTGGAGAAAGCGAGGTAGAGGAGGTGGAGAGTTTCACGTATCTGGGTGCAAACGTCACTAAGGATGGTGGAGTCACAGGGGATGTCAAGAAAAGAGTGGCACTGGCAAGCACGCAGTTCAAAAGGCTATCAAACATATGGCAAGCCAGCGATATCAGCAGGAAGACCAAAACCTCCCTTTTCAAGAGCTTAGTCCTTTCAGTTCTGCTCTATGGATGCGAGGCCTGGAAACTAACCAAAGGAGAGGAGAAGAAGCTAGACATCTTCCAGACCAAATGCTTACGGAAGCTTTTCAAGATTCGATGGCAGCAACACGTCTCCAACAAGTCCGTTCTAGAGATAAGAGAAGTAAATAAAATCAGTGAGGAGACGGAGATGGAACTGGATCGGCCATGTGCTGAGGAAGGACAGAACGGACGACTGTGCTGTGGCCCTCGGGTGGACACCTGAAGAAAGAAAGAAAAAGGGGCCGCCCAAAAACAACTTGGCGGCGAATGGTGGAAATAGAACGAAACGGTGCAGGCTGGAACACGTGGAACACAGCGCGACGTGCAGCTGCAAACCGAAGCCAATGGAGGAGTGATGTCCAAGCCTTGTGTGCCTCCTGGCACGGAGAGAATTAAGTAATTAAGTAAGAATTGCTAGCATGTTTTAACATGTTTATAACATGTTTATAACTCAATGGCATATTTACTATGTTGCCAGTACTGCATCACACTGTTAAACATGTCACTTCCTGTTGCCAGTAGGTGGCGCTATTACTATAGCTGAAAATTGTAATGTAGATGTGTTCAGGGCAGGACTCTTATCAAATGTGTGAAGTTTGGGGCAGATTGGACATTGTCTTCTTAAGTAACAACAACTTCCTGTTTCATTTCATTAGCATGCTTTAGCACTTAGCTAAGAATTGCTAGCATGTTTTAACATGTTTATAACATGTTTATAACTCAATGGCATATTTACTATGTTGCCAGTACTGCATCACACTGTTAAACATGTCACTTCCTGTTGCCAGTAGGTGGCGCTATTACTATAGCTGAAAATTGTAATGTAGATGTGTTCAGGGCAGGACTCTTATCAAATGTGTGACGTTTCGGGGTTTCGGGGTTCGAAGTTACAGCAAATTACTATTTAATTGCAGTAATAGCATGCTTTAGCACTTAGCTAAGTGTTTGCTAGCATGTTTTAGCATGTTTCAAGTATGTTGATAGCATGTTTAGCACTTGCTGGCACTTTTTTATATGTTATTAGGAGTCCACAAAAGTGTTAAACATGTCACTTCCTGTTGCCAGCAGGTGGCGCTATGACCGTAACTGAATTTGAGGATGGATATGTGTTCAGGAAAGAACTCTTATCAAACGTGTGAAGTTTAGGGCAGATTGGACATTGTTTGCCTGAGTTACAGCAACTTCCTGTTTCATGGCGAAATATCAAATTTTGTCAGGCCACCGAGGACACGCCCTTCGACGAAAACTCAAGATCTTCGCAATTTAACGTCACAAAGGCCTTAAGATTACACTCACCAAATTTGAAGATGATCAGATTAAAACTGTAGGAGGAGTACGTCAAAGTACGACGCCTGAAAATGGCAAAAACTGCACAAAAATCTGAGAGGAAGTTCAAAATGGCTGACTCCCTGTTGTGTTTACGGATACGCTCCAAGAGACTTTTTTGTAGGTATTGGGCCATTACATGTATGTACCTATTTGGAGTCCAGAACAGTGTTAAACGTCACTTCCTGTTGCCAGCAGGCGGCGCTATGACTATGTCTGAATATGAGCATGGACATGTGTTTAGGAGAAAACTCTTATCAAACGTGTGAAGTTTGGCGCAGATGGGACGTTGCCTTTTTGAGTAACAACAACGTCTTGTTTCATTGAATTAGCATGCTTTAGGACTTAGCTAAGTATTGCTAGCATGTTTTAACATATTTCTTGTATGTTTAGAACTCAATGGCATTTTTAACCTGTTGCTAGAAGGGCATCAACGTGTTAAACATGTCACTTCCTGTTGCCAGTAGGTGGCGCTATTACTATAACTGAATATTGTCATGTAGATGTGTTCAGGCCATGACTCTTATCAAACGTGTGAAGTTTGGGGCAGATTGGACATTCCATACCAGAGTTACAGCAAATTCCTATTGAATTGCAGTAATAGCATGCTTTAGCACTTAGCTAAGTGCTTGCTAGCATGTTTTAGCATGTTTCAAGTATGTTGTTAGCATGTTTAACACTTGCTGGCACTTTTTTATATGTTATCAGGAGTCCACAACAGTGTTAAACATGTCACTTCCTGTTGCCAGCAGGTGGCGCTATGACTGTAACTGAATATGAGCATGGATATGTGTTCGGGACAGAACTCTTATCAAACATGTGAAGTTTGGGGCAGATTGGACATTGTTTGCCTGAGTTACAGCAACTTCCTGTTTCATGGCGAAACATCAAAATTTGTCAGGCCGCCGAGGACACGCCCTTCGACGAAAACTCAAGATCTTCGCAATTTAACGTCGCAAAGGCCTTAAGATTACACTCACCAAATTTGAAGATGATCAGATTAAAACTGTAGGAGGAGTTCGTTAAAGTACGAGGCCTGAAAATGGCAAAAACTGCACAAAAATCTGAGAGGAAGTTCAAAATGGCTGACTTCCTGTTGTGTTTAGGGCTACGCTCCAAGAGACTTTTTTGTAGGTATTGGGCCATTACATGTATGTACCGAATTTCGTACACGTACGTGAAACGTAACGCGAGGCGCACTCCGTTGAACCTTTATAGGTGGCGCTATCGAGCCATTTTGCCCCGCCCAATTTTGAAACGCATATCAGATGTAAATTTTCGCCAGTTCTGACGCGTGTGCAAATTTTCGTGAGTTTTCGTGCATGTTTAAGCCCTCAAAAATGCGATTCATTGCGGAGAAGAAGAATAATAATAATATAAGCTGCAGCACATTACGGGGTCCCAAGCCGGTGGGCACCCCAACCCTGGTGCACCAGGGTGGTGGTACCGTCGGCTTTGGCCCTTCATCGCTGCTCGCAGCTATATTTATATATATATATAAAGCCGGTGGCACCGCCAGCCTGGTGCCTTTAGGTTATTGTGCACGACGTGACACAAAATATCTGCTCGCTATCTGCCGAACGGCTCTGGTAGTTCCGCTTCAGCACTGATGATGTTGTAGAATTAGTGCGCTCTGGTTGGTCTGGATTATTGGGGATTTTTTAATTTATGCAGAAATAAGTTATGTATAATACAGATAGAGAATAAAGTTAGTGTTGATTAAAATGAAAGAAAACAATTATATTGATCTGAAATATAGCACATTAATTTTAAATTTATTTAGGTTCAATTACCAAACATACAATCTTAATTTAATTTAAAGCAAACAATAAATTTAAAATATATGGGTTGTATGCACATAAAAAAAGAAGATATATCCAAAAAAGACAAGGCCTTAAAGCAGTGGTTCTCAATCTTGGTCCTAGGGAGCCACTGCTCTGCACATTTTATATGTCTCCTTTATCTGACACACCCACTTCAGTTAATAAAGCTCTTTCCTAACGAGCTGATGATCTGAATCAGGTGTGTTAAATGAGGGAGACATACAAACTATGCAGAGCAGTGGCTCCCTAGGACCAAGATTGAGATCCACTGCCTTAAAGGGTTAAACTCTTTTCACTGTAACAGACACACTCTCTCTCTCTCACACACACACACACACACACACACACACACACACACACACACACACACACGTCAAGTCACTTACATTTTAGATGCAATATTGACGGTTTTTTCTGTTTCAGCAGCGAAAATAGTTAAACAAAGATCACAGCAGAACCATTGCGCATCTCACAGCAACATGTTTTCTCATTACTGAATGATTCAGCATTTTGGACAAATTGGTTTACTCAAAGATTCAATTAGGGTTGTGCCGATAGACGATATCATCGTCCATCGTGATGGCTGACAGACATCACGATGTTACGCCAGCATCGCGACCCCCCCCCCCCCCCATGTTTCCATGGTGACGCGTCATGCTTGGCACGTGATTCACCACAGCCAAAATAGCGCTGTATGACATGTAACGTTAGCGCTTTTATTTATAAATATTAACAAACCTGGTTACCATGTCATCAACTATCTTCTATTCTGATTCTCAAATGTGTGTAAGTGAGTTTGTTTTGTCGTTTAAAAAACATTTTTTATCCCGAAATACATGGCCGGTGAACTGGGAGAAGAATAGAGTTAACTTTATAGTTACTTACACTGTGTGTCTGATATGAATAAAATCCGTCGGCAAATATATTTGAATGGGTTGTTATTGCTGCTTCCATAGACACCATTGTGTATTTTACAAACTATAAATGTATTGTTTTGCTATAAATTATATGCATTTAAATGTCTGAAACCTAAAATAAACATTATGTGGTTAAAAACACTGAATAGTTGTGATATAATATGACAAGCACTGAACGCGTCTGTCTCTGGCTCAGCGCCAGCCACAGCGCGAAAGCACAGTCTGGATCTGGCTGCTCTGTCACGTGTACATTGTACATCATGTACATTCGCTCCTAGTGGTCAGCTGCTGCAGACTCAGAGCGTGCCGAAATCAAAATTGCTGATGAGATGTAGAGGAAAATATCTCCGCGTTGTGCCTACGCCCCTTAGCTGTTCTAAATCCACTGTAAAACACGGCTTTGCGGGGCTTATTGCTTAAGTGAAAAATTAAAACGTTAGCCCCGCCCCTCCTCCCGATATCATCGTCCATCGCGATGTTTCACTGTACACATCGTCTGATGCCAAATTGGTAGACATCGCAAACCCTAGATTCAATGACCAATCCATACCTGTCTCATCATGAATGACTCAGTCGTTCGAACGAATCGTTTGAACGAATGAATCAATGACTCGCTCATTAAGACGGTAGCCTGGCGACACCTAGTGACGGTTCAGTGTTATGTTTAAAAGTATCATTCTTTCCAACGATTTTTAATTGACTCATATTTAAAACAATCTCATAACATCATTTAATGCATTGTTATTTTCAATATAAATGATGTAATTTGATCAGCCCTACCTAGGGTAACAGCCATATAGTATCTTATTATTCTAAATAATTGAATTTATTGATCAAATTTACAAATTAAAATGAAAGATGAAGCATACATTTAATAAGACTGGACTAGGGGTGCCTTGCAGATATTACAATTATGCACTTTTAAATATACCATTGCCACCCACCGTCAATTTGGTGTGTGTGTGTGTGTGTGTGTGTGTGTGTGTGTGTGTGTGTGTGTGTGTGTGTGTGTGTGTGTGTGTGTGTGTTGTGTGTGTGTGTGTGTGTGTGTGTGTGTGTGTGTGTGTGTGTGTGTGTGTGTGTGTGTGTGTGTGTGTGTGTGTGTGGGTTGGTTTGTGTGGGTTGGTTTATGTGATTTATGAGGACACAAATTTGTATAATGACGTGTATTACACTGGTATTACAACTTATGGGTGGTTTATGAGGACATTTCAAAAGTCCTCATAAATCAAATGGCTTGAAAAACATAAAAAACAATGTTTTATTAAAAAAATTTAAATGCAGCATGTCTGTTATATGCCTTTACTTTATTAAAAAAACGTATTTAAAAAATACAAGGCTTAAGACATTTATTTTCTTTTTAATGAAGGCCAAACCACACAGCAGTAATCTAGCCCCACACTCCCCCTCCCCCTCCCCAGACTCACAGACACACACACACACACACACACACACACACACACACACACACACACACACACACACACACACACACACACACACACACACACACACACAGACAGCAGCAGGCACAGAGACATAGGCTCAGAGATAAATGACCATATTCAAACCAAAATATCTGACTTCCTCTTGGTTGTTGCTAATGACTGTAAATTAGAAAGTTGTCTGGCTTGAGGTGAACTATATAAATACAGATTTTTGTAACTCTAGATGAAACTAACCCCCCCACTTTTGTCAAAAGGTGGCGCTACTGAGTCCCTGCACCACGCCCGTTTCTGAAACTATGCACATGTCACCTGGCTAATAAATGTGATCTGTCTGTCGAGTTTTCATGCAATTTTAAGCAATTTCAGGCATGCTAAGAGTCTCAAAAGCATCCAAAAAGAATATTAAAGTTTGATGGATTGCCACAGCAACAGTTTCAAAGATATCAAGAATCCATTCACAGGTCTTCATCTGCCGTGTATTTACATTATAAAAATGAAGTTTGAAGCAAATCGGGTAAAAATAAGAGGGTGATTTCAAAGCATTTTGAAAGTGACACACTTCCTGCTGCCAGTTGGTGGCGCTATAACTTTGACTCACAATAGTCACATCCATGTGATCGGCCTCTTACAACGAACACACTGCTGAAGTTTCATCAAGATCAGTTAATGTATGCAGTAGTTATGACACACTTCCCGTTTCACGTTTCTCGCCATAATTTCGTTTCCTCGCCACGGCCAAACCGTTCAAGATATCAAAAATCCCTCGCAACTTTCATCCTCAATGTCTTGACTTCACGCTGACCGAGTTTCGTGCCGTGTGTTTGAATTCTCTAGGAGGAGTACTTCAAATTCCATTGCGTGTGTTTTACCAACAACCCTAAATAGCCGACTTCCTGTTGGGCTGGGTAAAAAGTTAGAGTGCGAAGTATATATGAAACTATGAGATCTACATGTGTACCGAGTTTCATATTATTACATGCAAGCGTGTTTGATTTATGGACCATGTTTTCGGACCCCGTTCCAGGGGCGCTGTCGAGCCCCCCTGCCACGCCCGGGTACCATCTTCAGCCCGGCCCTGATGGCCGCGGTTCTGAGCCGTGTAATATTCTTTTTGGATGCTTTTATCTAACCCTAATAATTTTATCTAATTATTATTAAATATAGCTATATAAATAAATATATTATATATATATATAAAGCCGGTGGCATCGCCACCCTGGTGCCTTTAGGGTTATTGTGCACGACGTGACACAAAATATCTGCTCGCTATCTGCCGAACGGCTCTGGTAGTCCCGCTTCAGCACTGATGATGTTGTAGAAATAGTGTGCTCTGGTTGGTCTGGATTATTCGGATTTTTTATTTTATACAGAAATAAGTTATTTATAATTCAGATGAGAATAAAGTTAGTGTTGATTAAAATGAAGGAAAACAAATATATTGATCTGAAATATAGCACATTCATTTTACATTTATTTAGGTTCAATTACCAAACATACAATCTTAATTTAATTTAAAGCAAACAATACATTTGAAATACATGGGTTGTATGCACATTTTTTTTTTATATAAAAAATATATATATATCCAAAAAGACAAGGCTTAAAAACTCTTATCACTGTAACAGACACAATCTCTCTCACACACACACAAAACAACACACAACACAACACACACACACACACACACACACACACACACACACACACACACACACACACACACACACACACACACACACACACACAGACACACACACCACACACAACACACACACACACGTCAAGTCACATTTTAGATGCAATATTGAATAAGCAGAAAAATCGGATTTTCTGCTCTGAAAATATAAATAAGCATACAAATTGAATAAGCACTTTGAATATTCTAAACAGAATAAGCATTAGTCGCTAATGAATAAGTACTAGTACTTAATGGAATAGATACTAATATCTAAAAAATAAGTACTAGTAGCATGAAAATAGAGACTAGTATGTTAAAATGATTAAAGGTTAAAACGGCTTGCCATATTGGCTCAGAGAGAGAGAGAGAGAAAATAACATTTTAGATAATAGCACCTATTAATAGATACTAGTATTTTTTCAATAAATACTAGTTCTAAGTCATTACATACTAGTACCTATTAAATAGATACCAGTACTTATTCATTAGCTACTAATACGTATTCAAAAGAATATCTAAAGAATAAGCACTACTATCTAAAGAATAGGCACTAGTACTAAAGAATAAGCACTAGTCGCTAATGAATAAGTACTATTACTTAATGGAATAGATACTAGTATCTAAAAAATAAGTAACAGTAGCATGAAAAAAGAGAACTACTAGGTTAAAATGATTAAATGTTAAAACGGCTTGCCATATTTGACTCAGAGCATCAAAAGCATCAAACAAGAATATTAAAGTTTGATGCGTTGCCACAGCAACAGTTTCAAAGATATCAAGAATCCCTTCACAGGTCTTCATCTGCAGTGTATTTACATTATACAGATGAAGTTTGAAGCAAATCGGGTAAAAATAAGAGGGTGATTTCAAAGCCTTTAGGAAGTGACACACTTCCTGCTGCCAGTTGGTGGCGCTATAACTTTGACTCACAATAGTCACATCCATGTGATCGGACTCTTACAGCGAACACACTGCTGAAGTTTCATCAAGATCAGTTAATGTATGCAGAAGTTATAACACACTTCCTGTTTCCATTATTCGCCATAAATTCGTTTCCTCGCCACGGCCAAACCGTTCGAGATATCAAAAATCCCCTGGCAACTTTTCATCCTCAATGTCTTGACTTCATGCTGACTGAGTTTCGTGGCGATTGGTTGAATTCTCTAGGAGTAGTATATCGAATTCCAGGGGCATACACTTTCAAACAAACCATAATAGCCGACTTCCTGTTGGGCTGGGGTAAAAAGTAAAAGTACAAAGGATATATGAATCGATGAGATCTATATGTGTACCAAGTTTCATATTATTACATGCAAGCGTGTTTGATTTATGGACCAAGTTTTCGGACCCCGTTCCAGGGGCGCTGTCGAGCCCCCCTGCCACGCCCGGGTACCAGCTTCAGCCCGGCCCTGATGGCCGCGGTTTCTGACCCGTGTGCAAAGTTTCAAGAGTTTTTGAGCATGTTAAGGGCCCCAAAAGTGTGCTAAGAATCTCAAAAGTATCCAAAAAGAATATTAAAGTTTGATGCGTTGTCACGGCAACAGCATCTAAGATATCAACAATCCTTTCACAGGTCTACATCTGGCATGTGTCTACATTATACACATCAAGTTTGAAGCAAATCGGGTAAAGCCTGTTTGATTTATGGACCAAGTTTTCGGACCCCGTTCCAGGGGGCGCTGTCGAGCCCCCCTGCCACGCCCGGGTACCAGCTTCAGCCCGGCCCTGATGGCCGCGGTTTCTGACCCGTGTGCAAAGTTTCAAGAGTTTTTGAGCATGTTAAGGGCCCCAAAAGTGCGCTAAGAATCTCAAAAGTATCCAAAAAGAATATTAAAGTTTGATGCGTTGTCACGGCAACAGCATCTAAGATATCAACAATCCTTTCACAGGTCTACATCTGGCTTGTGTCTACATTATACACATCAAGTTTGAAGCAAATAGGGTAAAGCGTGTTGGATATATGGACCAAATTGTCGGACCCGTTCAAGGGGGCGCTGTCGAGCCCCCCTGCCACGCCCGGGTACCAGCTTCAGCCTGGCCCTGATGGCCGCGGGTTTTGTCCTGTGTGCAAAGTACTTCTGTTGCACGTTGGTGGCCGCCTAAAATGCGAAATTGCATGTAGATGTGAAGCAAGACTTTATACAAAAGTGTGAAGTTTGGCGATTGCATTGCAACAGAGTTAAGATTCATAATCTTCATAGTCAAACATCTAGCATTGTGTGCTTCTGAGCATGTTTTAGATGCAAATGGTTACAAAATAAGACGGTGACTTTTAATAAAGCCCAATTTTAAAAGTGACACATTCCTGTTGCCAGCATGGTGGCGCTATACTGAACTGACATAGTAGCATGATATGTGATTCGGGACAAACGATCAACACTGCTGAAGTTTCATCAAGATTAGGTACATGTATGCAGAGTTCAGCACACTTCCTGTTTCATGGAATCTCCAAATTTCGTTCAGCCCCGAGCACGCCACCTTCGACGAACAATAAGATCTCCCTCGCAACTTTAACTCGCAAAGTCTTGATACTTCACCACATTTGAAGATGATAGTTTAATACTTAGGAGGAGTTGTTCACATACGAGCCTGGAAACAAGCCAAAAAGCCGATCCGGCTAAAAATTAGAGTGGAAGTTCAAAAGGTGACTTACTGTTCGTGTTTAGGCTATCGCTCAAGAAGCTTTTTGTTATATGGACCAATGTTATGTACCCGATTCCAGTCCGTACGTGACCCTACGCAGGCGCACTCGTTGAACCTCTTATAGGGCGCCCTATGGCCATTTTGCGACCAATTTGCAAAGATATCAGGATTATTTTCGCATGTTTAGTCAACGTGTCAAATGTAGAGATTTGTAGAATATAATTATAACCTAAAAAATATTCATTGCGCAGAGGATATACATAATAAACAGAGCAATTCCAAGAGGGTCCTCACACCATCGGTGCTCGGGCCCTAATAATCCAGACCAACCAGAGCACACTATTTCTACAACATCATCAGTGCTGAAGCGGGACTACCAGAGCCGTTTCGGCAGATAGCGAGCAGATATTTTTCACGTCGTGCACAATAACCCTAAAGGGACCAGGGTGGCGGTGCCACCGGCTTTATATATATATATATATATATATATATATATATATATATTAGTGCTGTCAAACGATTAAAATATTTAATCGCGATTAATCGCATTAATGTCATAGTTAACTCGCGATTAATCGCATTTAATCGCACATTTTTATCTATTCTAAATGTCTCTTGATTTATTTTTGTCCCATTATTTTTTCTTATTTTAATGCTCTTATCAACATGGTAAAGTGGATCGGCTTGTTTTGTGCAAAGGTTTTTATTGAAAACAACATTGGCATATACTGTGTTCAAATTCACAATAAAAATTCTCACTTAGAGCAAATAATCTCTCACACAATGTAACACTGTCCATCAATAAAAGGGTGAAATTAAAGCTGCAAGCAGCATTGAAAGGGCCCTCGCACCCGTGCCATCGCCACCCGGTGGCTTTAGGAAGACAGACCATGGTGGGCAATGTGCATTTAAGTAGATAAATATAGTGGGAGTATGTCAAAGTCAGTTACAAAAATGTCCTTTATTATGGGTATAATAGCATGCTGTTAAACATGTCACTTCCTGTTGCCAGCAGGTGACGCTATGACTGTAACTGAATATGAGCATGCACATGTGTTCAGGACAGAACTCTTATCAAACATGTGAAGTTTGGGGCAGATTGAACTTTGCCTTCTTAAGTAAAAACAACTTCGTGTTTCATAGCATTAGCATGCTTTAGCACTTAGCTAAGAAATGCTAGCATGTTTAACATGTTTATAACATGTTTATAACTCAATGGCATATTTACTATGTTGCCAGTACTGCATCACACTGTTAAACATGTCACTTCCTGTTGCCAGTAGGTGGCGCTATTACTATAACTGAATATTGTCATGTAGATGTGTTCAGGGCAGGACTCTTATCAAATGTGTGAAGTTTGGGGCAGATTGGACATTGCCTTCTTAAGTAACAACAACTTCCTGTTTCATTTCATTAGCATGCTTTAGCACTTAGCTAAGAATTGCTAGCATGTTTAACATGTTTATAACATGTTTATAACTCAATGGCATATTTACTATGTTGCCAGTACTGCATCACACTGTTAAACATGTCACTTCCTGTTGCCAGTAGGTGGCGCTATTACTATAGCTGAAAATTGTAATGTAGATGTGTTCAGGGCAGGACTCTTATCAAATGTGTGAAGTTTGGGGCAGATTGGACATTGCCTTCTTAAGTAAAAACAACTTCCTGTTTCATTTCATTAGCATGCTTTAGCACTTAGCTAAGAATTGCTAGCATCTTTTAACATGTTTATAACATGTTTAAAACTCAATGGCATATTTACTATGTTGCCAGTACTGCATCACACTGTTAAACATGTCACTTCCTGTTGCCAGTAGGTGGCGCTATTACTATAGTTGAAAATTGTAATGTAGATGTGTTCAGGGCAGGACTCTTATCAAATGTGTGAAGTTTGGGGCAGATTGGACATTGTCTTCTTAAGTAAAAACAACTTCCTGTTTCATTTCATTAGCATGCTTTAGCACTTAGCTAAGAATTGCTAGCATGTTTTAAAATGTTTATAACATGTTTATAACTCAATGGCATATTTACTATGTTGCCAGTACTGCATCACACTGTTAAACATGTCACTTCCTGTTGCCAGTAGGTGGCGCTATTACTATAGCTGAAAATTGTAATGTAGATGTGTTCAGGGCAGGACTCTTATCAAATGTGTGAAGTTTGGGGCAGATTGGACATTGTCTTCTTAAGTAAAAACAACTTCCTGTTTCATTTCATTAGCATGCTTTAGCACTTAGCTAAGAATTGCTAGCATGTTTTAACATGTTTATAACATGTTTATAACTCAATGGCATATTTACTATGTTGCCAGTACTGCATCACACTGTTAAACATGTCACTTCCTGTTGCCAGTAGGTGGCGCTATTACTATAGCTGAAAATTGTAATGTAGATGTGTTCAGGGCAGGACTCTTATCAAATGTGTGAAGTTTGGGGCAGATTGGACATTGTCTTCTTAAGTAACAACAACTTCCTGTTTAATTTCATTAGCATGCTTTAGCACTTAGCTAAGAATTACTAGCATGTTTTAACATGTTTATAACATGTTTATAATTCAATGGCATATTTAATATGTTGCTAGTACTGCATCACAGTGTTAAACATGTCACTTCCTGTTGCCAGTAGGTGGCGCTATTACCATAACTGAATATTCTCATGTAGATGTGTTCAGGGCAGGACTCAAATGTGTGAAGTTTCGGGTTTCGGGGTTCGAAGTTACAGCAAATTACTATTTAATTGCAGTAATAGCATGCTTTAGCACTTAGCTAAGTGTTTGCTAGCATGTTTTAGCATGTTTCAAGTATGTTGATAGCATGTTTAGCACTTGCTGGCACTTTTTTATATGTTATTAGGAGTCCACAAAAGTGTTAAACATGTCACTTCCTGTTGCCAGCAGGTGGCGCTATGACTGTAACTGAATATCAGCATGGACATGTGTTCAGGACAGAACTCTTATCAAACGTGTGAAGTTTGGGGCAGATTGGACATTCCATACCTGAGTTACAGCAAATTCCTATTGAATTGCAGTAATAGCATGCTTTAGCACTTAGCTAAGTGCTTGCTAGCATGTTTTAGCATGTTTCAAGTATGTTGTTAGCATGTTTAACACTTGCTGGCACTTTTTTATATGTTATCAGGAGTCCACAACAGTGTTAAACATGTCACTTCCTGTTGCCAGCAGGTGGCGCTGTGACTGTAACTGAATATGAGCATGGATATGTGTTCAGGACAGAACTCTTATCAAACGTGTGAAGTTTGGGGCAGATTGGACATTGTTTGCCTGAGTTACAGCAACTTCCTGTTTCATGGCGAAACATCAAAATTTGCCAGGCCGCCGAGGACACGCCCTTCGACGAAAACTCAAGATCTTCGCAATTTAACGTCGCAAAGGCCTTAAGATTACACTCACCAAATTTGAAGATGATCAGATTAAAACTGTAGGAGGAGTTCGTTAAAGTACGAGGCCTGAAAATGGCAAAAACTGCACAAAAATCTGAGAGGAAGTTCAAAATGGCTGACTTCCTGTTGTGTTTAGGGCTACGCTCCAAGAGACTTTTTTGTAGGTATTGGGCCATTACATGTATGTACCGAATTTCGTACACGTACGTGAAACGTAACGCGAGGCGCACTCCGTTGAACCTTTATAGGTGGCGCTATCGAGCCATTTTGGCCCGCCCAATTTTGAAACGCATATCAGATGTAAATTTTCGCCAGTTCTGACGCGTGTGCAAATTTACGTGAGTTTTCGTGCATGTTTAGGCCCTCAAAAATGCGATTCATTGCGGAGAAGAATAATAATAATAATAATAATAATAATAATAAACAGAGCAATTCCAAGAGGGTCCTCACACCATCGGTGCTCGGGCCCTAATAAATACTGACGAGGTCCTGATATTGACGCATCAGCTGTGTGTGTGTGTGTGTGTGTGCGTGCGTGCGTGCGTGCGCGCGCGTGCTTGGCCATCATCAAGCGGTATTTCAGACTGGACGTGCTGCGATAGCGCAGTTCACAACGACAAAACACACAGATCTTTGGTCTTGTCAATGGAACCATTTGGCAACTTTTTAAAAGTAAACCTTCCATTCAGAATCTTATTGGCATCCATTTCGGCGTCTCGCGCTCGTCATCCACTCAAACCAGGTTAACTATTTGGCCGGCTCGCAAGCCCAAACGAGTTTGTGCGGCGTGCCTGTTGTTTTGTTTACGGTCTAGATCAGCTTGCGCTTTGGTCAACGAAGCACTCGCGCGGCGCAAGCCTTTGAAATGAATGGGTTTCATAGCGCAGCGCTCGCATGCCGCGTCCTGTTGCAAAAGCATGTGAAAGAAAACTACAAAGTTTGCAAGGTAAAAAAGACCGTTAATCGCGCGATAAAAAAATTGACGCCGTTAAAATGGGTTTGCGTTAACGCCGTTAATAGCGCGATTAACTGACAGCCCTAATATATATATAATATATAATATATATAATATATATATATATATATATATATATATAATATATATATATATATATAAATATAGCTGCGAGCAGCGATGAAGGGCCAAAGCCGGCGGTACCGCCACCCTGGTGCACCAGGGTTGCGGTGCCACCGGCTTGGGCCCGTAATCGCTGCTCGCAGCTATATTTATTATTATTATTATTATTCTCCGCAATGAATCGCATTTTTGAGGGCCTAAACATGCACGAAAATTTGCACACGCGTCAGAACTGGCGAAAATTTACATCTGATATGCGTTTCAAAATTAGGCGGGGCAAAATGGCTCGATAGCGCCACCTATAAAGGTTCAACGGAGTGCGCCTCGCGTTACGTTTCACGTACGTGACGAAATTCGGTACATACATGTAATGGCACAATACCTACAAAAAAGTCTCTTGGAGCGTAGCCCTAAACACAACAGGAAGTCAGCCATTTTGAACTTCCTCTCAGATTTTTGTGCAGTTTTTGCCATTTTCAGGCCTCGTACTTTAACGAACTCCTCCCGCAGTTTTAATCTGATCATCTTCAAATTTGGTGAGTGTAATCTTAAGGCCTTTGCGACGTTAAATTGCGAAGATCTTGAGTTTTCGTAGAAGGGCGTGTCCTCGCATGTTTGATAAGAGTTCTGTCCTGAACACATGTCCATGCTCATATTCAGTTACAGTCATAGCGCCACCTGCTGGCAACAGGAAGTGACATGTTTAACACTGCTGTGGACTCCTGATAACATATAAAAAGTGCCAGCAAGTGTTAAACATGCTAACAACATACTTGAAACATGCTAAAACATGCTAGCAAGCACTTAGCTAAGTGCTAAAGCATGCTATTACTGCAATTCAATAGGAATTTGCTGTAACTCAGGTATGGAATGTCCAATCTGCCCCAAACTTCACACGTTTGATAAGAGTCATGGCCTGAACACATCTACATGACAATATTAAGTTATAGTAATAGCGCCACCTACTGGCAACAGGAAGTGACATGTTTAACACGTTGATGCCCTTCTAGCAACAGGTTAAAAATGCCATTGAGTTCTAAAATACAAGAAACATGTTAAAACATGCTAGCAATACTTAGCTAAGTCCTAAAGCATGCTAATTCAATGAAAC
This sequence comes from Chrosomus eos, assembly GCA_036326025.1. Taxonomy (NCBI): domain Eukaryota; kingdom Metazoa; phylum Chordata; class Actinopteri; order Cypriniformes; family Leuciscidae; genus Chrosomus; species Chrosomus eos. Next base: position 17,870,735 of record CM070842.1, read on the forward strand.
AAGACGTTGTTGTTACTCAAAAAGGCAACGTCCCATCTGCGCCAAACTTCACACGTTTGATAAGAGTTATCTCCTAAACACATGTCCATGCTCATATTCAGACATAGTCATAGCGCCGCCTGCTGGCAACAGGAAGTGACGTTTAACACTGTTCTGGACTCCAAATAGGTACATACATGTAATGGCCCAATACCTACAAAAAAGTCTCTTGGAGCGTATCCGTAAACACAACAGGAAGTCAGCCATTTTGATCTTCCTCTGATTTTTGTGCAGTTTTTGCCATTTTCAGGCCTCGTACTTTAACGAACTCCTCCTACAGTTTCAATCTGATCATCTTTAAATTTGGTGAGTGTAATCTTAAAGCCTTTGCGACGTTAAATTGCGAAGATCTTGAGTTTTCGTCGAAGGGCGTGTCCTCGGCGGCCTGACAAATTTCGATGTTTCGCCATGAAACAGGAAGTTGCTGTAACTCAGGCAAACAATGTCCAATCTGCCCCAAACTTCACACGTTTGATAAGAATTATGTCCTGAACACATGTCCATGCTCATATTCAGTTACAGTCATAGCGCCACCTGCTGGCAACAGGAAGTGACATGTTTAACACTGTTGTGTGCTACTAATAACATATAAAAAAGTGCCAGCAAGTGCTAAACATGCTAGCAACATACTAGAAACATGCTAAAACATGCTAGCAAACACTTAGCTAAGTGCTAAAGCATGCTAATGCAATGAAAAAGGAAGTTGTTGTTACTCAAGAAGGCAATGTCCAATCTGCCCCAAACTTCACACGTTTGATAAGAGTCATGGCCTGAACACATCTACATGATAATTTTCTTTTATAGTAATAGCGCCACCTACTGTCAACAGGAAGTGACATGTTTTACACTGTGATGCAGTACTAGCAACATAATAAAATATGCCATTGAGTGTTCAACATGTTAGAAACATGTTAAAACATGCTAACAATTCTTAGCTAAGTGTCACGGGGTGACAAATTTCATTCATTTCTCTGGACGGAACTAATGTTCTCTGGGTTTTGCCTCCCGCCGGACCCATAACAAAGGGACACCGGGCTAGTTCCGGGATAGCGCGGGCATCTCTGACACTGGGGTGATTAGCCAAAGATCGCTAACAGCTGGAGATGGGAGAAGCAAGCCTTGCGATTGGGACACGGGAAGATAAAAAGAGAAAGCATAGATCAAACAGCGCGTTGGTTTTCTTGGGATCGGTGTTTGTTGGAGGAAGAGTGAGCTGTGGTGAAGATGTGGGGCTGCTAAACGGGCATGGCGTGGTGAATGGAGAGACACACAGGCGGATTCAATGGGAAGGAGGTAGCCACGGGACGGAGGAACGTTTGTGAGAGATAGTGAGTAACCTAATTGAATTCTCATCTCCCTCTCTTGCGACAGTGGGACTTTTGATGTAGAAGCCGGGCCAGGAGATGGGTAACGGCCTTATACCTGTGTAATTTTCCACTGAGTGCCGTTTGTTGAGATGAAGTGATGTGATGCACTGTCTGCTGTTTGAAGTGTGAACCTAAACCCGCTGGATGTCCATGTCTGGCCCTAGTTTTCTATCTCCTCCCGACTGTACAAAGAGAGGCTAACATTGTTGCGTCCCACAATGAGATTTCACACAGAAATACGTATTTGCATGCTTGCCTGTCTGCTTTGCAGTAAAACCTCCTCTGCTGTAAACCCTGTGTTTGTGACTCCACCAGAGAAGAGACGTACGTACCCGCATACTCACCAGTCTGCTTGTGGTGAAGCTTCCAGCCTCAAACCTCCAGCCGTAAGCCCCTTTGTTTGCCACTTAAAGAGAAGTACGTGTTCGCATACTTGCCTGACTGCTTCACAGTAAAACCTCCTCTGCTGTAAGCCCTGTGTCTGTGACTCCACCAGAGAAGAGACGTACGTACCCGCATACTCACCAGTCTGCTTGTGGTGAAGCTTCCAGCCTTAAACCTCCAGCCGTAAGCCCCTTTGTTTGCCACTTAAAGAGAAGTACGTGTTCGCATACTTGCCTGACTGCTTCACAGTAAAACCTCCTCTGCTGTAAGCCCTGTGTCTGTGACTCTACCAGAGAAGAGACGTACGTACCCGCATACTCACCAGTCTGCTTGTGGTGAAGCTTCCAGCCTTAAACCTCCAGCCGTAAGCCCCTTTGTTTGCCACTTAAAGAGAAGTACGTGTTCGCATACTTGCCTGACTGCTTCACAGTAAAACCTCCTCTGCTGTAAACCCTGTGTCTGTGACTCCACCAGAGAAGAGACGTACGTACCCGCATACTCACCAGTCTGCTTGTGGTGAAGCTTCCAGCCTTAAACCTCCAGCCGTAAGCCCCTTTGTTTGCCACTTAAAGAGAAGTACGTGTTCGCATACTTGCCTGACTGCTTCACAGTAAAACCTCCGCTGCTGTAAACCCTGTGTCTGTGACTCCACCAGAGAAGAGACGTACGTACTCGCATACTCACCAGTCTGCTCTGGGGTGGAGCCTCGTACTGTAAGCCCCTTTATGTGACGTTTGGAGAGGAGTACGTACTGACATACTTACCTGTCTGCTTGCAGTAAAACCTCCTGCTGTAAGCCCCTTTGTCTGTCACTTGAAGAGCCGTACGTCCTGGCATACTCACCAGTCTGCTCTGCGGTGAAGCCTCTAACTGTAAGCCTCCTTTATGTGACGTTTGAAGAGGAGTACGTACTGACATACTTACCTGTCTGCTTTGCAGTAAAACCTCCAGCCGTAAGCCCCTTTTGTCTGCCACTTGAAGAGCCGTACGTCCTTGCAAACTCACCAGTCTGCTCTGCGGTGAAGCCTCTAACTGTAAGCCCCCCCTTTATGTGACGTTTGAAGAGAAGTACGTACGGATATACTCACCTGTCTGCATTGCAGTAAAACCTTCCTCTGCTGTGGTCCTGGTGCCGTGTCAACCTGCCAGTGAAGAGAAGGACGTGCCCGTAGTGCCTGTGCACATTAAACCCTCCAGTCCGAAGTTCGACCAAGTTCCCGACTACCAGCTTACACTCCTAGAAGATTCTTTTAACTTTAAATAAAAACTTGATTTTAATTGACCCCCATTTGTCTGTCCTCCTTGCTCTGTCCTCCGTCCGACTCCCCAAGGGTGGCCCGGGTCTCAGGGGTGGGTGTAGGTCAGGTTGGCCCGCCCCGACCTGTGACATAAACTTGGCGTAGTCGGCAGGGTTCCACCTCGGGTTGAGTAGACGGGGGCGGAGTGATGGCAGACGAAGAGGTACCAGTGGGTCATCCCAATGTCATGCCCATCTTCATGGGAGCCCCGTGGGCTCAAAAGTATGGGGGACCAGGGTCCGAACTTAGTCTATCGGCATGGAAGACTCAAGTGGAGTACTTGGCGGGCCTTCAAGGGTTAAACGCTGCACAACGGACCCAGTTTATTCTAAATTCGCTGGACGGCGAAGCAAGGAGAGAGGTACAAGCGGCGCCAGAAGCAACTCGAGCCACAGCCCAGGCTATCCTTGACTTCCTAACGGGTCTGTACGGCGACTCCACTCCACTTCTTCAATTGTAGACAGGGAACTCGACAGACTATACGTGCTTTTGCTCTGCAATTGCGAGAACACTTGTCCCGGCTGGAGAGGAGGCAGGACCATGGGCTTGGAGAAGGGGAGGCGCTCTTAAAGGACCAGTTTCTTCTGGGGTTGCGGGATGGACCAATACGTCAGAGCCTTCGGATACAACTTCGCCGCAATTCAGCTCTGAGGTTTGATGAGCTACGTCAGGAAGCTCTGGCCCTTGAACAGGATTATGCTGACTCCTCGGACCCCTCCCACTGTATGGCCACCAGTGCTGCCAGTTGTCCTCCACCTCCTGCCCCACCCGACTGGAAACAGGCCCTAAGAGAAGAATTGAGGAGAGACGTCCGTGAACAGATGGCAGAACTGTCTAAAACTTTCTTAGAGGAGTTACGCCGAGAACATTTCCGACCCTTGCCACCTACACAAGAACGAGCCTCCTCCGAAGGTAGTCGACTCCCAGAGCAACGTCCGCCCCGGTCCTCCGCCCCCCGGTTTCAGTGGGACGAACAAGGTCGTCCCATTTGCAATGGCTGTGGCGAACCAGGTCATTACGTCCGGCAATGCAGGGCACGCCGGGGATCGCAGGGGGGTTTTTAGAGTCTCCGGCCACTGTGGGTCAAGTGGCCGGGACCCCCCTAATTGACCCCTCTCCATTGGCAGCCAGGAATTGTCTAGTCGGGCGTTGCCCTCTTGTGGTGGCTCAAGTCAATGGGACCGAAATCCAATGCCTCCTGGATACCGGGTCCCAGGTCACCTTGTTCTCCGAAAGCCTGTCTCGGGAGTTATTCGGGGTCCAGGGACATTCGGCCACAGATGTCCCCTGGTTAACCCTGCGTGGGGCAAATGGCCTGGAGATTCCGTATGTGGGCTATCTGGTCACGGACCTGGAGGTTCAGGGGACCCTTGTGCCTCAGAAGGGGGTTGTGATTGTGCAGGATACATGTCTGGGAGCTCACCGTGCCCTACTGGGAATGAACGTCATCATGGAATGCTGGGAGGAGTTGTTTAAAGCGAGACCCATGCCGTCGGCCTCGAGAGGGGAAAAACAGGAATGGGATCGGATCAGGGCCGATTGTCGCCGAGTCCGCATGGCCGATGCCCAGCGGGATCGAGAGAGCGTGGGAAGAGTGGGGTGTCGCTACGCACTGTCGGTCCCGGCTCAGAGCGAGGCCATTATCTGGGCCCGTATCCCTGGTCAGCTTCATGGGTCCTCGGAGTGGGTCCTGGTGGAGCCTCATTCGGACTGCCAGACCGTGGAGGTGGCCCGGGGATTGGCGTCTGTTCACCGGGGTCGGGTTGCCGTAAGACTAAGAAACACCAATCCCTATGCTGTGGCCCTTTATCGCCACCAACGTCTAGCGCGAGTCACCCCGGTGAGCCCCGAGCAGGTCCATGAGGAAGGAGAGTTTCAGTTCTGTCAGGTGGGCCCGACGGTGGTGGAGGTGGCCTTGACGCAGGCTGAGACTCCTGCAGGCGGACGGGAAGAAACACTTCCGGCCCACCTGGCGGGAGAGTCCTTACGAGGCGACGGGCTGGAAGAAGGGCAGGCAAAGCAACTCCGGGACTTCCTGGTGAGATGGAAGCATCTTTTCTCTGCACATGATGAGGACTATGGGCGGACAGACATTGTAAAGCACCGGATTCCCACTGGGGATGCGCCTCCGAGCCGGGAACGCTACCGCCCCATACCTCCGACTCTGTATGCTGAGGTTCGTACCCTCCTTCGAGGGATGCTGGAAAAGGGAGTTATTCGGGAGAGCAGCAGCCCATGGGCAGCACCGATAGTCCTCGTTCGGAAGAAGACTGGGGCGTGGCGATTCTGCGTCGATTATCGGAGGCTGAACCAAGTTACCAAACGAGACGCCTTCCCTCTGCCGCGGGTCGAGGACTCCTTGACTAGTCTTACTCGGGCCGCCTGGTATTCCACCCTAGATCTGGCTAGTGGTTACTGGCAAGTCCAAGTGGAGGAAGGAGACCGGGAGAAGACCGCCTTTACCACCCCTTTTGGCCTCTTTGAGTGGGAACGTATGCCGTTTGGGTTGTGTAACGCTCCCGCGACCTTCCAACGTCTCATGCAGCGCTGCTTGGGAGCCCAGCTTATGGACACCACGCTTGTCTATTTAGACGACGTTATCGTATACTCTCCCGACTTCGAGTCTCACCTTCAACACCTTGAGCAAGTCTTCCGATCCCTAGAACGGTATGGACTAAAGCTACAGCCAGATAAGTGCCAGTTGCTCAAGAAGGAGGTAAAATTCCTGGGCCATCGAGTCAGTGCGGCGGGGATTGCAGTGGATCCCGAAAAGGTGTCTGCCGTCCAGGAGTGGGCCACGCCAAGAACGGTGAGGCAAGTGAGATCATTCCTGGGATTCGTGGGATACTACCGGCGGTTCATTAAGGACTTCGCCAAGATCGCTAAACCCTTGAGCCAGCTGCTTGGAGGCTCGGGACGGACCCGGGGCAGGGGGTCCCCTGCCATCTCGTGGAACCCCGCCTGTGAGCTGGCCTTCCAGCAATTAAAACAAGAGCTGCTCCAAGCCCCGATCTTGGCTTACGCCGACTTTTCTCAGCCCTTTACGCTCTATACGGATGCTAGCAATCTGGGATTGGGGGCCGTACTAGCCCAGAGTCAACAGGGAGAAGAGAGGGTTATTGCCTATGCGAGCAGGAGTCTGCACCCAGCTGAACGTAACGATGCTAACTATAGCTCCTTCAAGCTGGAGTCCTCGCATGAAGTGGGCCGTTAGCGAGAAGTTCAAGGATTATCTGTGGGGAGCGAAGGTAGTTGTAGTTACGGATAACAACCCGCTGGTCCATCTCCAAACTGCAAAGTTGGGGGCGGTCGAGCAGCGATGGGTGGCGCAGCTGGCCAACTACGATTATCATCTGCAGTATCGGCCAGGGAAGGAGCACACCAATGCCGACGTCCTGTCTCGGCTCCCTGAGGGTAGACCCCTTTGTTTGCCACCCAATGTAGTATCGGAGGAGGAACTTATGGTGGGGATCATAGAGGCCCCTGGGCTTCGAGGGGAAGTAGTTCCCTCGAGTTGGGGTTGGGACCCCCTACGGTGGAGGGACCGGCAGGCGGGGGACCCAGCTCTGGCCCAGATGCAAGATTGGCTGCAGCGAGGGACTTGGCCAGAGAGGGTAGAACGACGTAAACAACCTTGGGGGATGCAGCAACTCCTGCGACAGGGGAAGAGACTCTTCCTCAAAGAGGGAGTCGTCTGTCGAACGTTACTCGACCCAGCCCTGGGAGAAGAGGTATGTCAAATAGTTGTGCCTAGGGATCAATGCCAAGCTCTCCTCCGAGCATATCACAACCACATGGGACATCAAGGGCAGGAGAGAACGATCTCATTGGTACGGAGACACTTCTACTGGCCAGGGATGGAGAAGGCAGTTAAGGTGTTCGTCTCGCAGTGCCCACGTTGCATTCTCTTTAAGTCCCGGAGAGAGGTTCGAGCCCCACTGGCCCCCATTCAAGCTAAAGCCCCATTACATATGGTGGCGATGGACTACCTGACGTTGGGTCGACCTACTGACCTCATTCAGAATATCCTTGTGGTAACGGATCTTTTCACAAAGTTTGCGTGGGCTATCCCCACTAGAGACCAGACCGCAGTCACCACTGCCAACGCCCTCTGGAAGTATGTGTTCCAGCCCTTTGGATGTCCAGAGGTCCTTCACTCAGATCAGGGTCCAAACTTTGAGTCCCGGGTCATCAGGGAGCTGTGCCAACTGTACGGGTGTAAGAAGACCCACACCACGCCGTATCACCCCCAAGGGAACGGAGGGTGCGAACGATTCAATCAGACCCTGTTGGGCCTATTAGGGACGTTGGAGGTAGAGCAACAGGGGAATTGGGTGGTAAATCTCCCGGCCGTAGTTCAAGCTTATAATAACAGCGTGCATAGCACTACTGGATATGCACCAACATATCTGATGTTCGGACGGCACGTACGGTTACCCACGGACTTGCTGTTGGGATCCAGCCCGGCCGAGGAGGGAACCAGCCTAACGGAATGGGTGAGCAACCATCACCAGCGCCTCCACTTCGCTTATGAACAGGTCTCTGCTCGAATCGAACGAGCTGCTCAGAAGAACAAAAGATTATATGATCGGACGGCTCGTGAAGCTCCCCTGCTGCCGGGAGACAGGGTTCTGGTCAAAGACAGTCGGCGCCAGGGGAAAGGGAAGTTGAGTGACCGTTGGGAGTCTCGGCCTTATGTAGTCCAACGACAACCCCGCCCTGACCAGCCCGTGTATGTCCTTCGCCCCGAAGGGGACTCCGGCCCAGAACGGGTATTGCATCGGAATTTGATCCGCCCTTGCCCCAACTACCCAAGGCTTGTAGACACTATCTCCCCCACTGAAGAGAGAGTCCATCAGACCCCAATGATAGGATGGGCTGTGGTCCCAAGGGGACCGGCCATTGCACCTGAGCCAGCGAATGTTCCCTCACCCCCAAGACGTTCCCAGCGGGATAACCGAGGTCAGCCTCCGGTACGGTACGGCGACTGGGTAGAGGCACCGCGTTCTAGGGACTAGAACGGTTTGGTGGGGGGGTATGTCACGGGGTGACAAATTTCATTCATTTCTCTGGACGGAACTAATGTTCTCTGGGTTTTGCCTCCCGCCGGACCCATAACAAAGGGACACCGGGCTAGTTCCGGGATAGCGCGGGCATCTCCGACACTAGGGTGATTAGCCAAAGATCGCTAACAGCTGGAGATGGGAGAAGCAAGCCTTGCGATTGGGATACGGGAAGATAAAAAGAGAAAGCATAGATCAAACAGCGCGTTGGTTTTCTTGGGATCGGTGTTTGTTGGAGGAAGAGTGAGCTGTGGTGAAGATGTGGGGCTGCTAAACGGGCATGGCGTGGTGAATGGAGAGACACACAGGCGGATTCAATGGGAAGGAGGTAGCCACGGCACGGAGGAACGTTTGTGAGAGATAGTGAGTAACCTAATTGAATTCTCATCTCCCTCTCTTGCGACAGTGGGACTTTTGATGTAGAAGCCGGGCCAGGAGATGGGTAACGGCCTTATACCTGTGTAATTTTCCACTGAGTGCCGTTTGTTGAGATGAAGTGATGTGATGCACTGTCTGCTGTTTGAAGTGTGAACCTAAACCCGCTGGATGTCCATGTCTGGCCCTAGTTTTCTATCTCCTCCCGACTGTACAAAGAGAGGCTAACATTGTTGCGTCCCACAGACTTTCGAGTGTGTTTATTCTGACAGCCCACTGGGAAGAGAAATACGTATTTGCATGCTTGCCTGTCTGCTTTGCAGTAAAACCTCCTCTGCTGTAAACCCTGTGTTTGTGACTCCACCAGAGAAGAGACGTACGTACCCGCATACTCACCAGTCTGCTTGTGGTGAAGCTTCCAGCCTCAAACCTCCAGCCGTAAGCCCCTTTGTTTGCCACTTAAAGAGAAGTACGTGTTCGCATACTTGCCTGACTGCTTCACAGTAAAACCTCCTCTGCTGTAAGCCCTGTGTCTGTGACTCCACCAGAGAAGAGACGTACGTACCCGCATACTCACCAGTCTGCTTGTGGTGAAGCTTCCAGCCTTAAACATCCAGCCGTAAGCCCCTTTGTTTGCCACTTAAAGAGAAGTACGTGTTCGCATACTTGCCTGACTGCTTCACAGTAAAACCTCCTCTGCTGTAAGCCCTGTGTCTGTGACTCCACCAGAGAAGAGACGTACGTACCCGCATACTCACCAGTCTGCTTGTGGTGAAGCTTCCAGCCTTAAACCTCCAGCCGTAAGCCCCTTTGTTTGCCACTTAAAGAGAAGTACGTGTTCGCATACTTGCCTGACTGCTTCACAGTAAAACCTCCGCTGCTGTAAACCCTGTGTCTGTGACTCCACCAGAGAAGAGACGTACGTACTCGCATACTCACCAGTCTGCTCTGGGGTGGAGCCTCGTACTGTAAGCCCCTTTATGTGACGTTTGGAGAGGAGTACGTACTGACATACTTACCTGTCTGCTTGCAGTAAAACCTCCAGCTGTAAGCCCCTTTGTCTGCCACTTGAAGAGCCGTACGTCCTGGCATACTCACCAGTCTGCTCTGCGGTGAAGCCTCTAACTGTAAGCCTCCTTTATGTGACGTTTGAAGAGGAGTACATACTGACATACTTACCTGTCTGCTTTGCAGTAAAACCTCCAGCCGTAAGCCCCTTTTGTCTGCCACTTGAAGAGCCGTACGTCCTTGCATACTCACCAGTCTGCTCTGCGGTGAAGCCTCTAACTGTAAGCCCCCCCTTTATGTGACGTTTGAAGAGAAGTACGTACGGATATACTCACCTGTCTGCATTGCAGTAAAACCTTCCTCTTCTGTGGTCCTGGTGCCGTGTCAACCTGCCAGTGAAGAGAAGGACGTGTCCGTAGTGCCTGTGCACATTAAACCCTCCAGTCCGAAGTTCGACCAAGTTCCCGACTACCAGCTTACACTCCTAGAAGATTCTTTTAACTTTAAATAAAAACTTGATTTTAATTGACCCCCATTTGTCTGTCCTCCTTGCTCTGTCCTCCGTCCGACTCCCCAAGGGTGGCCCGGGTCTCAGGGGTGGGTGTAGGTCAGGTTGGCCCGCCCCGACCTGTGACATAAGTGCTAAGGCATGCTAAGGCAATGAAAGAGGAAGTTGTTGTTACTCAAGAAGGCAATGTCCAATCTGCCCCAAACTTCACATGTTTGATAAGAGTCATGGCCTGAACACATCTACATGATAATTTTCTGTTAATTTTCTGTTATAGTATTAGCGCCACCTACTGTCAACAGGAAGTGACATGTTTTACACTGTGATGCAGTACTAGCAACATAGTAAAATATGCCATTGAGTGTTAAACATGTTAGAAACATGCTAAAGCATGCTAGCAATACTTAGTTAAGTGTTAAATCATGCTATTAATGCCATGAAACAGGAAGTTGTTTTAACTCAGGCAAGGAATGTCCAATCTGCCCCAAACGTCACACTTTTGATAAAAGTCCTGCCCTGAACACATCTACATGACAATTTTCAGTTATAGTAATAGCGCCACCTACTGTCAACAGGAAGTGACATCTACAATGTGATGCAGTACTAGCAACAAATTTAGATATACCATTGAGTTCCAAGCATGCTAGAAACATGCTAAAACATGCTAGCAACACTTATCTGAGTGAAAACACATTGTATAATCCCCATAATAAAGGACATTTTTGTAACTGTCATTGACATACTCCTCCAATATTTACCTACATAAATGCACATTCCCCTCCGTGCTCTGTCTTCCTAAAGCCACTGGGTGGCGGTGGCACGGGTGCGAGGGCCCTTTCATCACTGCTTGCAGCTTTAATTCTAAATAATCTTTCTTTTTTTCTAACTAATCTTTCTTTCAAAATAATTTCTTTTTAACTAATCTTTCTTTCTTTTTAAATAATTTTTCTTTCTTTCTGACTAATCTTTCTTTCTTTCTAACTAATCTATCTATTTTTCTAACTAATCTTTCTTTCTTTCTAACTAGTCTTTCTAACTAGTCTATCTTTCTAACTAATTTTTCGATCTTTCTCTCTAACTAATCTTTCTTTCTTTTTTATTTTTCTTTCTAACTAATCTTTCTTTCTTTCATACTAATTTATCTTTCTAACTAATCTTTCTTTCTTTCGAAAAAAAATTTTCTTTCTTTTTATGCTTTCTTTCTAACTAATCTTTCTTTCTAACTAATCTTTCTTTCTAAATAATTTCTTTTCAACTTAATCTTTTCTTTCTAAATACTTTTTCTTTCTAACTAATCTTTCTTTCATACTAATCTGTCTATCTTTCTAACTAATCTTTCTTTCTAACTAATTTTTCTTTCTTTTTTGCTTTCTTTCTTTCTAACTAATTTTTCTTTCTTTCATACTAATCTATCTAACGAATCTTTCTTTTTTTCTAATAATCTTTCTTTCTAATTTCTTTTCAACTAATCTTTCTTTCTTTCTAAATAATTTTCTAATCTTTCTTTCTAGCTGATCTGTCTTTCTAACTAATCTTTTATTGTTTTTTCTAACTAATCTTTCTTTCAAAATAATTTCCAACTAATCGTTCATTCTTTCTTTCTAAATATTTTTTCTTTCTTTCTAGCTAATATTTCTTTCTTTCTAACTAATCTTTCATTCTAACTAGTCTTTCTTTCTTTCTAGCTAATCTTTCTTTCTTTCTAACTAAACTTTCATTCTAACTAATCTTTCTTTCTTTCATACTAATTTAACTTTCTAAGTAATCTTTCTTTCTTTCGAAAAAAAAATTCTTTATTTTTATGCTTTCTTTCTAACTAATCTTTCTTTCTAACTAATCTTTCTTTCTAAATAATTCTTTTCAACTTAAACTTTTTTTCTAATACTTTTTCTTTCTAACTAATCTTTCTTTCTATCTAATTTCTTTCTAACTAATCTTTCTTTCTTTCTAACTAATTTTTCTTTCTTTTTTGCTTTCTTTCTAACTAATTTTTCTTTCTTTCATACTAATCTATCTATCTTTCTAACGAATCTTTCTTTTTTCTAATAATCTTTCTTTCTAATTTCTTTTCAACTAATCTTTCTTTCTTTCTAAATAATTTCTAATCTTTTTTTCTAGCTGATCTATCTTTCTAACTAATCTTTCTTTCTTTCTAACTGATCTTTCTTTCTAACTATTCTTTCTTTTTTAACTAATCTTTCTAACTGATCTTTCTTTCTAACTAGTCTTTCTTTCTTTTTTAACTAATCTTTATTTCTGTCTAAATAATCGTTATTTCTTTCTTTCAAGTAATCTTTTATTCTTTTTCAACAAATCTTTCTTTCTTTCTAACTAATCTTTCTTTCTTTGATACTAATCTATCTATCTAACTAATCTTTCTTTCTAACTAATTTTTCTTTCTTATTTCTTTTTTTTCTTTCTAACTAATCTTTTTTTTCATTGTAATCTATCTATCTTTCTAACTAATCTTTCTAGTTTTCTAACTAATCTTTCTTTCTTTCTAAATATTTTTTCTTTCTTTCTAACTAATCTTTCTTTCTTTCTAACTAATCTATCTATCTTTCTTTATTGCTTTCTTTCTAACTAATCTTTCTTTCTTTATAAATGATCTTTCTATCTAAATAATTTCTTTTTAACTAATCTTTCTTTCTTTCTTTTTAAATAATTTTTCTTTCTTTCTAACTAATCTTTCATTCTTTCTTTCGAACTAATCTATCTATCTTTCTAACTAATCTTTCTTTCTTTCTAACTAGTCTTTCTTTCTAACTAATTTTTCTATCTTTCTCTCTAACTAATCTTTCTTTCTTTTTTATTTTTCTTTCTAACTAAATTTGAATTCTTTCTAACTAATCTATCTTTCTAACTTATCGTTCTTTCTTTTTAACTAATCTTTCTTTCTAAATAATTTCTTTTCAACTTAATCTTTTCTTTCTAAATACTTTTTCTTTCTAACTGGTCTTTCTTTCATACTAATCTATCTATCTTTCTAACTAATCTTTCTTTCTTTCTTTCTAACTAATCTTTCTTTCTTTCTAACTAATTTTTCTTTCTTTTTTGCTTTCTTTTTTATTTTTTAAACTATTTATACTAATCTATCTATCTTTCTAACGAATCTTTCTTTTTTTCTAATAATCTTTCTTTCTAATTTCTTTTCAACTAATATTTCTTTCTTTCTAAATAATTTTCTAATCTTTCTTTCTAGCTGATTTAATTTTCTAACTAATCTTTCTTTCTTTCTAAAAGAAAGAAAGATTACTTAGAAATATTAGTTATCAAGAAAGAAAGATAAAAGACTAGTTAGAAAGAAAGATCAGTTTAAAGAAAGAAAGAAAGAAAGATTAGTTAGAAAGATAGATAGATTAGTTAGAAAGAAAGAAACAAAGAAAGAAAAACTAAATAAAGAAAGAGTGGGTAGAAAGATAAATCAGTGAGAAATAAAAAAATTAATAGAAAGACGGAAGAGTAGGAACGAGTATAAGAAAGAAAGAAAGAAAGAAAGAAAGAAAGAAAGAAAGAAAGAAAGAAAGAAAGAAAGAAAGAAAGAAGAAGAAAAAAGAAAAAAAGAAAGAAAGATTAGGTAGAAAGAAAGAGTTTGGAGAGAAATGTTAGAAATAAAAAAAGAAAGAAAGATTAGTTAGAAAGAAATGTTAGAAAGAAAGACAGAAAGAAAGAAAGATAGAAAGATAGAACGATTAGTTAGAAATATAGATAGATTAGTTAGAAAGAAAGAAACAAAGAAAACTAAATAAAGAAAGAATGGGTAAAAAGAAAGACAAATTAGTGAGAAATAAAAAATTTAAAAAGAAAGAGGATTAGTAGGAATGAGTATAAGAAAGAAAGAAAGAAAGAAAGAAAGAAAGAAAGAAAGAAAGAAAGAAAGAAAGAAAGAAAGAAAGAAAGAAAGAAAGAAAGAAAGAAAGAAAAAAGAAAGAAAGATTAGGTAGAAATAAAGAGTTTAGAGAGAAATAAAAAGAAAGAAAGTAAGAAAGATTAGTTAGAAAGAAATTTTAGAAAGAAAGAAAGAAAGATTAGTTAGAAAGAAAGAATGATAGAAAGAAAGATAGAAAGAAACATTGAAAGGGTAGAAATACAAAATAGGTAGAAAGAAAGATTAGTTAGAAAGAAAAAAAAAATGAAAGAAAGATTAGAAAGTAAGGAAGATTTAGAAAGAAAGAAGAAAGAAAAAAGACTGAGTAGGTAGAAAGAAAGAATAGTAGAAAGAAAGATAAAAAAAAAGTAAGTCGGAAAGAGTAGTTAGAAAGAGTAGTTAGAAAGAAAGGAAGAAAGAAAATATATAGAAAGCTAGTTAGAAAAAAGAAAAATGAAAGAAAGATCAGATAGAAGAAAAGACATTTTTAGAAATAAATAAATAAAGATTAGTTAGAAAGAAAGAAATGTTAGAAAGAAAGCAAGATTACTCAGAAAGACAGAATGAAAGAAAGAAAGATAGAAAGATAACGTTGATTATGTAGAAATAAAAAATAGGTAGAAAGAAAGAATAGTTTGAAAGAAAAATAAAAAGTAAGAAGAACAGTAAGAAGTTAGAAAGAAAGATTAGTAGATAGATTATATAAAGATAGATTAAATAAAAAGAAAGAAAGATTAGTTAGAAAGGAAAAGAAAAAAGAAATAAAAATTTGTTAAAAAGAAAGAAAGATTAGTTGAAAAGAAAAAGGAAATAGAGATTAGTAGAAAGAAAGAAAGATTACTTAGAAAGAAGTAAAAAGTAAATAGAAAGAAAAAGAAAAAGAAAGATTAGTTAGAAAGAAATTAAAAAAAGAAAGAAAGATTTAATTAAAAAGAAAGAAAGAAAGATGTCAGAAAGAAAAAAAGAAAGTAGTTAGAAAGAAAAAGAAATAGAAAGAAAGATTAGTTATAAAAAAAGAGAAAAATTAGTTGGAAAGAAAGACAGTTAGAAAGAAAGGTCAGTTAGAAAGAAAGAGCAATTAGTTAGAAAAAAAAGATTAGTTAGAAAGATAGATAGATAGATTAGAAAGAAAGATAGAAAAATATTTAGAAAGACTAGTTAGAAAGATTAGTTAAAGAAAGAAAGATTAGTTGAAAAGAAATTATTTAGAAAAAGATTAGTTAGAAAAAAGAAGAAAGTTATAAAAGAAAGAAGAAAGAAAAATGTGTTAAAAAGAGAAGACTAGTTAAAAAGAAAAAGGAAATAGAGATTAGTAGAAAGAATAAAAAAGAAATTAAATAGAAAGAAATAAAAAGAAAGTAAATAGAAAGAAAAAGAAAATAGAAAGAAAGATTAGTTAGAAAGAAATGAAAAAAGAAAGAAAGATTATTTAAGAAGAAAGATTAGTTGAAAAGAAAAAGGAAATAGAGATTCGTTAGAAAGAAAGAAAAAGGAAAAAGAAAGAATAATTAAAAAGAAAGAAAGAAAGATTAATCAGAAAGAAAAAAGAAAGTAGTTAGAAGAGAAAAGAAAATAGAAAGATTAGTTATAAAGATAGAACAATTAGTTAGAAAGAAGAAGAAAATTGGTTAGAAATATACATAGATTAGTTAGAAACAAAGGTTAGTTAGAAAGAAAAAAGAAAAGAAAGAAAGATTAGTTAGAAGTGTTACGATCTCCTCTGAGTCGCAACAAAATAAGGGAGCCACCACACACCACTTCCAATTAATAAAGGAATTTATTAATTGTGTGAGACAAAACAACATTAAAGATCAGTGTAAATGACAATCAGTGTGTCAGTAGTTGGATGCAAATGTATATCACTCGTGAAAGTCAACAGTCCAACCATCCAACAAAAGTCCGAACTTACAGCGCAGACGAAACCAGCCCAAGCTCTGCACAAGCTCGGCCTCCAACACACGCTCTCTTCTGTCACAATCTTTTGTAGAGCTCATGATTAAGTTCAGGTGTACAACCACTCACTTCAGCCAATCACCTGTAACTCAAGAGATAACGAGTTGATTACTGAACTCGTCACAGAAGAAAGATAGAAAAAAATAGTTAGAAAGAAAAATTATTTAGAAAGATAGATTAGTTGAAAATTATTTAGAAAGACAGATTAGTAAGAAAAAAAGAAAGATTAGTTAGAAAGAAAAAAAGATTTGTTAAAAAGAATGAATGATTACTTGAAAGCAAGCAAGTAAGATTAGTTGAGAGCAAAAAAGAAAGAAAGATTAGTTCAAAAGATAGATAGATTAGTATGAAAGCAAGAAAGATTAGTTAGAAAGACAGAAAGATTAGTTAGAAAAGAAAAAAGATAGAAAAATTTGTTAAAAAGAAAGACTAGTTAGAAAGATCATTTAGAAAGAAAGAAAGAACGATTAGTTAGAAAGAAAGAAAAAATATTTGTAAGAAAAAGAAAGATTATTTAGAAAGAAAGATAGAAAAATTAGTTAGAAAGAAAGACTAGTTAGAAAGAAAGATCAGTTAGAAAGAAAGAAACATTAGTTAGAAAGATAGATTAGTTAGAAATAAAGAACGATTACTTAGAAAGAAAAGAAAGATTAGTTAGAAAGAAAAGAAAGATTAGTTAGAAAGATCACTTGAAAGAAAGAAAGTTTCATTAAAAAGGAAAGAAATATTACTTAGAAAGAAAGATGACAGAAAGATCAGTAAAAAAAGAAAGACTAGTTAGAAAGAAAGATCAAATATAAAGAAAGAAATATTAGTTAGAAAGATAGATAGTTTAGTTAGAAAGAAAGAAAGATTAGTTAGAAATAAATTAAGAAGGAAAGATTATTCAAAAAAGAAAGAATTAGAAAGAAAGATTAGTTGAAAGAAAAAGAAAGAAAGAAAGAAAGAAAGAAAGAAAGAAAGAAAGAAAGAAGAAAGAAAGAGAAAGAAAGAAAGAAAGAAAGAAAAAGAAAGAAAGACAGAAAACATTGCAATGCAACATTGTTCATTCATTGCACATCGCTTTAATGCACAATGGAATGAGTAAGTTCATGAATGCATTGCAATGCCAACGCAACAAAGTTGCTTATCCTTC
Organism: Chrosomus eos; assembly: GCA_036326025.1. Lineage (NCBI taxonomy): Eukaryota > Metazoa > Chordata > Actinopteri > Cypriniformes > Leuciscidae > Chrosomus > Chrosomus eos. The sequence continues at coordinate 17,887,733 of CM070842.1, forward strand.
AATGCACAACTCTTGATCGTATGTGCAATGCATTGCAATGCTTATCCATCAATGCACAACTCTTGATCGTATATGTGCAATGCATTGCAACAGCAGATTGCATTGCACATCTTTTTAATGCACAGTTAGTTCTCTTCATTCTGGAACTATTCCATAGTTCATTGAAGAGATTGCAATGCAATCTGTTGTTGCATTAAATTGTACAAACGATCAAGAGTTGTGCATAGAAGAATAATAATTAAGCACTTTGTTGCATTCAAGTGCATATTGCTTAGATGTTATTCTTCACCTCACAACGTTTGATCGTATAAGCAATGCATTGCAGCAGCAGATTGCATTGCACATCTTTGCACTACAGAGTGAGTTAGTTATTGAATGCATTGTAATGCAAAAAAGTACATATTGCTTATATGTTATTCTTCAATGCACAACGCTCTGTCGTATGTGCAGTGCATTGCAATAGCAAATTCAATGCATTGTATAATAGTTCTTGATGCAATGAAATGAAAAAGTGCATATTGCTTATATGTTGCTCTTCACTCCACAACGCTTGATCTTATTTGCATTGCACATACATTTTATGCACTACGGAATTAGTTCTTGAATGCATTGCAATGGAAAATAGTGCATATTACTTATATATTATTCTTCATAGCACAACTATTGATCAATGCATTGTAACATCAGATTACATTGCATATCTCTTCAATGCACATTCGAAAGAGTTAGTTCTTGAATGCATTGCATTGCAACAAAGTAAATAATGCTTATGTCATTCTTCACTGCACAACGTTTGATCGTATGTGCAATGCATCGCAATAGCAGATTTCATTGCACATCTTTAATGCACAACGGAATGAGTTAGTTCTTGAATGCATTGCAATGCAACAAAGTGCTTAATTCTTATTCTTCTATGCACAACTCTTGATCGTTTGTACAATTGAATGCAACAACAGATTGATGTCAATCATTATGCTTCAGTTCATTATGGAATAGTTCCCGAATGCATTGTAATTCAATTAAGTGCATATTGTTTAGATGTTATTATTCACTGCACAATGGTTTGATCGTATGTGCAATGCATTGCAGCAGCGGATTTCATTGCACATCTCTTTAAGGCACTACTGCGGGAGTTAGTTATTGAATGCATTGCAATGCAATGATAGATCTATATTGCTTATATGTTATTCTGCAATGCACAACGCTTGATCGTATGTGCAATGCATTGCAATAGCAGAATACTTTGCATTCTCATATTGAAAAAAAAAACATATTGCTCATATTATGTTGTTCTTTACTGAACAGCAGATTGCATTGCGCATACATTTAATGCACTACGGAATGAGTTAGTTCTTGAATGCATTGGAATGGAAAAAAAATGCATATTACTTACTGCATATATTCTTCATAGCACAACTCTTGATCGTATGTGCAATGCATTGCTACAGGAGAGTACATTGCACATCTCTTCAATGCATTTTCGAAAGAGTTAGTTCTTGAATGCATTGCAATGCAACAAAGTGCTTATGTTGTGCTTATCCTTTGCACAACTCTTGATCGTTTATACAATTTAATGCAACAACAGATTGCATTGCAATCTCTTCAATTCAATATGGAATAGTTCCTGAATGCATTGCAATGCATTTAAGTGCATATTGTTTAGTTGTTATTATTCACTGCACAACGTTTGATTGTATTTGCAATGCATTGCAGCAGCAGATTGCATTGCACATCTCTTTATTGAGTATTGAATGCATTGCAATGCAACAAAGTGCTTAATGCTTATCCTTCAATATACAATTGATCGTATATGCAATGCATTGCAATAGCAGATTGCATTGTTCACCTCTTCAATCCCCTACGGGATGAGTTAGTTCTTGAATGCATTGCAATGCAAAAAAGTGCATTGTTATATGTTGTTATTCTTCAATAATAAGTTTGTTAATTTGTTAATCTCTTGATCGGCTGTGCAATAGCAGAATGCATTTTGCAATCCCTTCAATGCACTTCGGAATAGTTCCTGAAAGCAATGCAAATGTGCATATTGCTCATAAGTTATTCTTCACTGCACAATGCTTGACAGTGCAATGCAATGCTCAAGCAGATTTATTTAACCTACTTACAACTAATGGTAAATGCATTGGACTGCATTTATATAGCGCTTTCACAGACCCAATGGCCACCAAAGCGCTTTACATATCTGCCTCTCATTCACCCATTCACTCACTCATTTATACACCGACGGCGGTGTCAGCCGTACAAGGCGTCATCCAGCTCGTCGGGAGCAGCTGGGGTTAGGTGTCTTGCTCACGGACACCTCGACACTTGGTCAGGTGGAACCAGGGATTGAACCACCAACCTTTCGGTTGTAGACAACCATTGAACCACTACCGCTCTTTCTTTCTTTCTTTCTTTCTTTCTTTCTTTTTCTTTCTTCTTTCTTTCTTTCTTTCTTTCTTTCTTTCTTTCTTTCTTTCTTTCTTTCTTTCTTTCTTTCTTTTTTAACTTTTAACTATTCTTTCTTTCTTTCTTTCTTTCTTTCTTTCTAAATAATCTTTCTTTCTTTCTTTCAAGTAATCTTTTATTCTTTTTCAACAAATCTTTCTTTCTTTCTAACTAATCTTTCTTTCTTTGATACTAATCTATCTATCTTTCTAACTAATCTTTCTTTCTAAATAATTTTTCTTTCTATTTTTCTTTTTTTCTTTCTAACTAATCTTTCTTTCTTTCTTTGTAATCTATCTATCTTTCTAACTAATCTTTCTAGTCTTCTAACTAATCTTTCTTTCTTTCTTTCTAATTATTTTTTCTTTCTTTCTACCTTATCTTTCTTTCTTTCTAACAATCTATCTATCTTTCTAACTAACTAATCTTTCTTTCTTTCTAACTAGTCTTTCTAACTAGTCTTTCTTTCTAACTAATTTTTCGATCTTTCTCTCTAACTAATCTTTCTTTATTTTTTATTTTTCTTTCTAACTAAATTTGAATTCTTTCTAACTAATCTATCTTTCTAACTTATCGTTCTTTCTTTCTAACTAATCTTTCTAAATAATTTTTCTTTCTTTTTTTCTTTTTTTCTTTCTAACTAATCTTTCTTTCTTTCTTTGTAATCTATCTATCTTTCTAACTAATCTTTCTAGTTTTCTAACTAATCTTTCTTTCTTTCTAATTATTTTTTCTTTCTTTCTAACTTATCTTTCTTTCTTTCTAACAATCAATCTATCTTTCTAACTAACTAATCTTTCTTTCTTTCTAACTAGTCTTTCTAACTAGTCTTTCTTTCTAACTAATTTTTCGATCTTTCTCTCTAACTAATCTTTCTTTATTTTTTATTTTTCTTTCTAACTAAATTTTCATTATTTCTAACTAATCTATCTTTCCAACTTATCGTTCTTTCTTTCTAACTGATCTTTCTTTCTAACTAGTTTTTCTTTTAAACTAATATTTCTTTCTTAGTAATCTTTCTTTTTTAACAAATCTTTCTAACTAATCTTTCTTTCTTTCATACTAATTTATCTTTCTAACTAATCTTTCTTTCTTTCGAAAAAAATTTTCTTTCTTTTTATGCTTTCTAACTAATCTTTCTTTCTAACTAATCTTTCTTTCTAAATAATTTCTTTTCAACTTACAGTTTTTTCCCATTGCTTGAACACATTTCTTTCTTTTCACATTTCTTTGTCAAAATATAACTCTGATGACAAAATGACACATACTTGCATCATATGCATACACTTTCAGATCAGGGGGAAACACTAGTCTACTTTATATAAAATACTGCAGTCATTGATTTTCACTGTTTATTAGAAGGAATATTTTCAGGAGGCACATTTTCAAACAACCAAAAAAGCAAATATGCCTACTCAATATTGTACATTGCACCACTGTACATTGCAGTAACATGAATTCAGATAAAGCAAATATATATATTGTGGACTCCTGATAACATATAAAAAGGGCCAGCAAGTGTTAAACATGCTAACAACATACTTGAAACATGCTAAAACATGCTAGCAAGCACTTAGCTAAGTGCTAAAGCATACTATTACTGCAATTCAATAGGAATTTGCTGTAACTCAGGTATGGAATGTCCAATCTGCCCCAAACTTCACACGTTTGATAAGAGTCATGGCCTGAACACATCTACATGACAATATTCAGTTATAGTAATAGCGCCACCTACTGGCAACAGGAAGTGACACGTTTAACACGTTGATGCCCTTCTAGCAACAGGTTAAAAATGCCATTGAGTTCTAAACATACAAGAAACATGTTAAAACATGCTAGCAATACTTAGCTAAGTCCTAAAGCATGCTAATTCAATGAAACAAGACGTTGTTGTTACTCAAAAAGGCAACGTCCCATCTGCGCCAAACTTCACACGTTTGATAAGAGTTATCTCCTAAACACATGTCCATGCTCATATTCAGACATAGTCATAGCGCCGCCTGCAGGAAGTGACGTTTAACACTGTTCTGGACTCCAAATAGGTGCATACATGTAATGGCCCAATACCTACAAAAAAGTCTCTTGGAGCGTATCCGTAAACACAACAGGAAGTCAGCCATTTTGATCTTCCTCTGATTTTTGTGCAGTTTTTGCCATTTTCAGGCATCGTACTTTAACGAACTTCTCCTACAGTTTCAATCTGATCATCTTTAAATTTGGTGAGTGTAATCTTAAAGCCTTTGCGACGTTAAATTGCGAAGATCTTGAGTTTTCGTCGAAGGGCGTGTCCTCGGCGGCCTGACAAATTTCGATGTTTCGCCATGAAACAGGAAGTTGCTGTAACTCAGGCAAACAATGTCCAATCTGCCCCAAACTTCACACGTTTGATAAGAGTTATGTCCTGAACACATGTCCATGCTCATATTCAGTTACAGTCATAGCGCCACCTGCTGGCAACAGGAAGTGACATGTTTAACACTGTTGTGTACTACTAATAACATATAAAAAAGTGCCAGAAAGTGCTAAACATGCTAGCAACATACTAGAAACATGCTAAAACATGCTAGCAAACACTTAGCTAAGTGCTAAAGCATGCAAATGCAATGAAAAAGGAAGTTGTTGTTACTCAAGAAGGCAATGTCCAATCTGCCCCAAACTTCACACGTTTGATAAGAGTCATGGCCTGAACACATCTACATGATAATTTTCTTTTATAGTAATAGCGCCACCTACTGTCAACAGGAAGTGACATGTTTTACACTGTGATGCAGTACTAGCAACATAGTAAAATATGCCATTGAGTGTTAAAACATGTTAGAAACATGCTAAAGCATGCTAGCAATACTTAGTTAAGTGTTAAATCATGCTATTAATGCCATGAAACAGGAAGTTGTTTTAACTCAGGCAAGGAATGTCCAATCTGCCCCAAACGTCACACTTTTGATAAAAGTCCTGCCCTGAACACATCTACATGACAATTTTCAGTTATAGTAATAGCGCCACCTACTGTCAACAGGAAGTGACATCTACAATGTGATGCAGTACTAGCAACAAATTTAGATATACCATTGAGTCCAAGCATGCTAGAAACATGCTAAAACATGCTAGCAACACTTATCTGAGTGAAAACACATTGTATAATCCCCATAATAAAGGACATTTTTGTACCTGTCATTGACATACTCCTCCAATATTTACCTACATAAATGCACATTCCCCTCCGTGCTCTGTCTTCCTAAAGCCACTGGGTGGCGGTGGCACGGGTGCGAGGGCCCTTTTCACTAATCTTTCTTTCTAACTAATATTTCTTTCTTTCTAAATAATCTTTCATTCTAACTAGTCTTTCTTTCTTTCTAGCTAATCTTTCTTTCTTTCTAACTAAACTTTCATTCTAACTAATCTTTCTTTCTTTCATACTAATTTAACTTTCTAAGTAATCTTTCTTTCTTTCGAAAAAAAAATTCTTTATTTTTATGCTTTCTTTCTAACTAATTTTTCTTTCTTTCATACTAATCTATCTATCTTTCTAACGAATCTTTCTTTTTTCTAATAATCTTTCTTTCTAATTTCTTTTCAACTAATCTTTCTTTCTTTCTAACTAATTTTTCTTTCTTTTTTGCTTTCTTTCTAACTAATTTTTCTTTCTTTCATACTAATCTATCTATCTTTCTAACGAATCTTTCTTTTTTCTAATAATCTTTCTTTCTAATTTCTTTTCAACTAATCTTTCTTTCTTTCTAAATAATTTCTAATCTTTTTTTCTAGCTGATCTATCTTTCTAACTAATCTTTCTTTCTTTCTAACTGATCTTTCTTTCTAACTATTCTTTCTTTTTTAACTAATCTTTCTAACTGATCTTTCTTTCTAACTAGTCTTTCTTTCTTTTTTAACTAATCTTTATTTCTGTCTAAATAATCGTTATTTCTTTCTTTCAAGTAATCTTTTATTCTTTTTCAACAAATCTTTCTTTCTTTCTAACTAATCTTTCTTTCTTTGATACTAATCTATCTATCTAACTAATCTTTCTTTCTAACTAATTTTTCTTTCTTATTTCTTTTTTTTCTTTCTAACTAATCTTTTTTTATCATTGTAATCTATCTATCTTTCTAACTAATCTTTCTAGTTTTCTAACTAATCTTTCTTTCTTTCTAAATATTTTTTCTTTCTTTCTAACTAATCTTTCTTTCTTTCTAACTAATCTATCTATCTTTCTTTATTGCTTTCTTTCTAACTAATCTTTCTTTCTTTATAAATGATCTTTCTATCTAAATAATTTCTTTTTAACTAATCTTTCTTTCTTTCTTTTTAAATAATTTTTCTTTCTTTCTAACTAATCTTTCATTCTTTCTTTCGAACTAATCTATCTATCTTTCTAACTAATCTTTCTTTCTTTCTAACTAGTCTTTCTTTCTAACTAATTTTTCGATCTTTCTCTCTAACTAATCTTTCTTTATTTTTTATTTTTCTTTCTAACTAAATTTGAATTCTTTCTAACTAATCTATCTTTCTAACTTATCGTTCTTTCTTTCTAACTAATCTTTCTAAATAATTTTTCTTTCTTTTTTTCTTTTTTTCTTTCTAACTAATCTTTCTTTCTTTCTTTGTAATCTATCTATCTTTCTAACTAATCTTTCTAGTTTTCTAACTAATCTTTCTTTCTTTCTAATTTATTTTTTCTTTCTTTCTAACTTATCTTTCTTTCTTTCTAACAATCAATCTATCTTTCTAACTAACTAATCTTTCTTTCTTTCTAACTAGTCTTTCTAACTAGTCTTTCTTTCTAACTAATTTTTCGATCTTTCTCTCTAACTAATCTTTCTTTATTTTTTATTTTTCTTTCTAACTAAATTTTCATTATTTCTAACTAATCTATCTTTCCAACTTATCGTTCTTTCTTTCTAACTGATCTTTCTTTCTAACTAGTTTTTCTTTTAAACTAATATTTCTTTCTTAGTAATCTTTCTTTTTTAACAAATCTTTCTAACTAATCTTTCTTTCTTTCATACTAATTTATCTTTCTAACTAATCTTTCTTTCTTTCGAAAAAAATTTTCTTTCTTTTTATGCTTTCTAACTAATCTTTCTTTCTAACTAATCTTTCTTTCTAAATAATTTCTTTTCAACTTACAGTTTTTTCCCATTGCTTGAACACATTTCTTTCTTTTCACATTTCTTTGTCAAAATATAACTCTGATGACAAAATGACACATACTTGCATCATATGCATACACTTTCAGATCAGGGGGAACACACTTTATATAAAATACTGCAGTCATTGATTTTCACTGTTTATTAGAAGGAATATTTTCAGGAGGCACATTTTCAAACAACCAAAAAAGCAAATATGCCTACTCAATATTGTACATTGCACCACTGTACATTGCAGTAACATGAATTCAGATAAAGCAAATATATATATTGTGGACTCCTGATAACATATAAAAAGGGCCAGCAAGTGTTAAACATGCTAACAACATACTTGAAACATGCTAAAACATGCTAGCAAGCACTTAGCTAAGTGCTAAAGCATACTATTACTGCAATTCAATAGGAATTTGCTGTAACTCAGGTATGGAATGTCCAATCTGCCCCAAACTTCACACGTTTGATAAGAGTCATGGCCTGAACACATCTACATGACAATATTCAGTTATAGTAATAGCGCCACCTACTGGCAACAGGAAGTGACACGTTTAACACGTTGATGCCCTTCTAGCAACAGGTTAAAAATGCCATTGAGTTCTAAACATACAAGAAACATGTTAAAACATGCTAGCAATACTTAGCTAAGTCCTAAAGCATGCTAATTCAATGAAACAAGACGTTGTTGTTACTCAAAAAGGCAACGTCCCATCTGCGCCAAACTTCACACGTTTGATAAGAGTTATCTCCTAAACACATGTCCATGCTCATATTCAGACATAGTCATAGCGCCGCCTGCTGGCAACAGGAAGTGACGTTTAACACTGTTCTGGACTCCAAATAGGTGCATACATGTAATGGCCCAATACCTACAAAAAAGTCTCTTGGAGCGTATCCGTAAACACAACAGGAAGTCAGCCATTTTGATCTTCCTCTGATTTTTGTGCAGTTTTTGCCATTTTCAGGCATCGTACTTTAACGAACTTCTCCTACAGTTTCAATCTGATCATCTTTAAATTTGGTGAGTGTAATCTTAAAGCCTTTGCGACGTTAAATTGCGAAGATCTTGAGTTTTCGTCGAAGGGCGTGTCCTCGGCGGCCTGACAAATTTCGATGTTTCGCCATGAAACAGGAAGTTGCTGTAACTCAGGCAAACAATGTCCAATCTGCCCCAAACTTCACACGTTTGATAAGAGTTATGTCCTGAACACATGTCCATGCTCATATTCAGTTACAGTCATAGCGCCACCTGCTGGCAACAGGAAGTGACATGTTTAACACTGTTGTGTACTACTAATAACATATAAAAAAGTGCCAGAAAGTGCTAAACATGCTAGCAACATACTAGAAACATGCTAAAACATGCTAGCAAACACTTAGCTAAGTGCTAAAGCATGCAAATGCAATGAAAAAGGAAGTTGTTGTTACTCAAGAAGGCAATGTCCAATCTGCCCCAAACTTCACACGTTTGATAAGAGTCATGGCCTGAACACATCTACATGATAATTTTCTTTTATAGTAATAGCGCCACCTACTGTCAACAGGAAGTGACATGTTTTACACTGTGATGCAGTACTAGCAACATAGTAAAATATGCCATTGAGTGTTAAACATGTTAGAAACATGCTAAAGCATGCTAGCAATACTTAGTTAAGTGTTAAATCATGCTATTAATGCCATGAAACAGGAAGTTGTTTTAACTCAGGCAAGGAATGTCCAATCTGCCCCAAACGTCACACTTTTGATAAAAGTCCTGCCCTGAACACATCTACATGACAATTTTCAGTTATAGTAATAGCGCCACCTACTGTCAACAGGAAGTGACATCTACAATGTGATGCAGTACTAGCAACAAATTTAGATATACCATTGAGTCCAAGCATGCTAGAAACATGCTAAAACATGCTAGCAACACTTATCTGAGTGAAAACACATTGTATAATCCCCATAATAAAGGACATTTTTGTACCTGTCATTGACATACTCCTCCAATATTTACCTACATAAATGCACATTCCCCTCCGTGCTCTGTCTTCCTAAAGCCACTGGGTGGCGGTGGCACGGGTGCGAGGGCCCTTTTCACTAATCTTTCTTTCTAACTAATCTTTCTTTCTAAATAATTTCTTTTCAACTTTATCTTTTCTTTCTAAATACTTTTTCTTTCTAACTAATCTTTCTTTCATACTAATCTGTCTATCTTTCTAACTAATCTTTCTTTCTAACTAATTTTTCTTTCTTTTTTGCTTTCTTTCTTTCTAACTAATTTTTCTTTCTTTCATACTAATCTATCTAACGAATCTTTCTTTTTTTTTAATAATCTTTCTTTCTAATTTCTTTTCAACTAATCTTTCTTTCTTTCTAAATAATTTTCTAATCTTTCTTTCTAGCTGATCTGTCTTTCTAACTAATCTTTTATTGTTTTTTCTAACTAATCTTTCTTTCAAAATAATTTCCAACTAATCGTTCTTCTTTCTTTCTAAATATTTTTTCTTTCTTTCTAGCTAATATTTCTTTCTTTCTAACTAATCTTTCATTCTAACTAGTCTTTCTTTCTTTCTAGCTAATCTTTCTTTCTAACTAAACTTTCATTCTAACTAGTCTATCTTTCTTTATAACTTATCTTTCATTCTAACTAGTTTTCTTTCTTTTTTAAATAATCTTTGTCATCTGTTTTTCTTTCTAAGTAATGTTTCTTTTTAACGAATCTTTCTTTCTTTCTAATCTTTCTATCTAATGTTTCGTTCTTTCATACTAATCTATCTTTCTAACTGATCTATATATATTCCTAACTAAACTTTTCTTTTTTCTAACTAATATTTATTTCGAAATAGTTTATTTTTAACTAATCTATCGATCTTTCCAACTAATCTTTCTTTCTAACTAATCTTTCTTTCTTTATTGCTATCTCTAAATAATCTTTCATTTTTTTTCTAACTAATCTTTCTTTCTAAATATTTTCTTTTAAACTAATCTTTCTTTCTTTCTGTTTTTATTTCTTTCAAGTAATCTTTCTTTTTAACTATTCTATCTATTTTTCTTCTTTCTTAATCTTTCTTTCTAACTATTTTTTTCTTTCTGTTTTGCTTTCTCTCTACTAATCTTTATTTCATACTAATCTATCTATCATTAGGGCCCGAGCAACGATGGTGTTGGGAGGGACCCTCTTGGAATTGCTCTGTTTATTAGGGCCCAAGCCCTAAGGGCGAAGGCCCTATTGTTTTCCTAAGGATTATTTTTCATTAGGGCCCAAGCCCAAAGGGCGAAGGCCCTATTGTTTTCCTAAGGATTGGAAATAACTTGAAACACTTGAAACAACACAGTCACAGCGCCCAGCGCGTCGAGTCCGTATTGAACAGTTCAAAGCACAAAGGAAAGACATATCGATGCGTAGTGTATTATACAGTATCTATCTATGCAATAGTTTATTGAGCCTTTTCTTTTAACAGTTTTAAATTTTAGTTACTGTGTGCGTGAAGAACAATTATAGTGCTCTGACCTATGGCTCCGACTCTACTCTGTTGTGATCTAACAGACGCCCGGTAGAAAGTAACATGATTTAGTTACAGCAATAAACTCCAGCAAGATAAAGTTATTTTATGCGAAACCATAGACCTTGATCTACAGATCAAGTATAATAACAGTAACATTTAATCATCTTAGAGAGAGTTTTATCGGAGCGGCTGTTCTGTCGGACAACATCTCCAAGACGCTACACACCATCTGACTAGTAAGTCAAAGTCCAAATCACAGTCTTTGCTGTCCCAACTTAATTGATATAAGTACCAATGTAGAACATTATATAGAAACTGTGTCTATTCCTCGCTTAGTGAAGCCAAACAACAAATCTACTGTAAGATCTAGCAAGAATATTATTGTAATTAAACAAGAAAATCTAAATATCAGTTTTCCTAAGGATTATTTCTTCTTCTTCTTCTTCTTCTCTTCTTCTTCTTCTTCTTCTTCTTCTTCTTCTTCTTCTTCTTCTTCTTCTCTAATTATTTTTTTACTACCTTTTGGACACTTTTGGAGGCCTTAACATGCTCAAAAACTCCTGAAACTTTGCACACGGCTCAGAACCCGCGGCCATCAGGGCCGGGCTGAAGATGGTACCCGGGCGTGGCATGGGGGCTCGACAGCGCCCCCTGGAACGGGGTCCGAAAACATGATCCATAAATCAAACACGCTTGCATGTAATAATATGAAACTCGGTACACATGTAGATCTCATCGTTTCATATATACTTAGCACTCTTACTTTTTACCCCAGCCCAACAGGAAGTGGGCTATTTAGGGTTGTTTGGAAAACACATGCAATGGAATGTGAAGTACTCCTCCTAGAGAATTTAAACACACGGCACGAAACTCGGTCAGCGTGAAGTCAAGACATTGAGGATGAAAGTTTGCGAGGCGATTTTTGATATCTCGAACGGTTTGGCCGTGGCGAGGAAACGAAATCATGGCGAGAAACGTGAAACAGTAAGTGTGTTATAACTGCTGCATACATTAACTGATCTTGATGAAACTTCAGCAGTGTGTTCGTTGTAAGAGTCCGATCACATGGATGTGACTATTGTGAGTCAAAGTTATAGCGCCACCAACTGGCAGCAGGAAGTGTGTCACTTTCAAAATGCTTTGAAATCACCATCTTATTTTTACCCGATTTGCTTCAAACTTTATGTGTATAATGTAGACACACGCCAGACGTAGACCTGAGAAAGGATTATTGATATCTTAGATACTGTTGCCGTGGCAACGCATCAAACTTGAATATTCTTGTTTGATGCTCTGAGCCAATATGGCAAGCCGTTTTAACATTTAATAATTTTAACCTACTAGTCTCTATTTTCATGCTACTAGTACATATTTTTTAGATACTAGTATCTATTCCATTAAGTACTAGTGCTTATTCTTTCGATATTCTTTTGAATACGTATTAGTAGTAGGGCTGGGCGATTTCCCTCCCTAAAAAAATCTGTGATTTTTTTATAAAAAACTCGATTTACGATTCGATTCGATTTTTTTTTTTTTAATCAAGTAGAATTTCTATAACACTGTGTGTTGAACTGATAATCTCTCTTTTGGGTGTTAAACACAATCTACTTATACAGACAATTCATTATAAAGAAAAAACACTATTCCAAAAAATAATATGATCATAATTATGACAAAAATGCTGTCATAAACTAGATTAGTGGATAATTCAGCAGTACAATTTAGTCTAGACAAATCACAAGTGCACAATAATTGTATAAAATATGAACATTTAGTAAAAAAAAAACATTTAGTGGGGATAAGAGCACTAAATCTGGTAAAACGTTACACATGGCTCTTTGATCAATTAGCACAGCTGTTAATGAGGCAGCAACATATGATAGGACAGAACTAGAAAGGCTATTAATAACCTTTCATTGCGCAAAAGTATTATGATACGATTATGAAAGGCTCCAATACAACGCGGCACAAAGCGCTTATGCGCATCCCGTGTGCAGAATGATGCACTTGAAACAACACAGTCACAGCGCCCAGCGCGTCGAGTCCGTATTGAACAGTTCAAAGCACAAAGGAAAGACATATCGATGCGTAGTGTATTATACAGTATCTATCTATGCAATAGTTTATTGAGCCTTTTCTTTTAACAGTTTTAAATTTTAGTTACTGTGTGCGTGAAGAACAATTATAGTGCTCTGACCTATGGCTCCGACTCTACTCTGTTGTGATCTAACAGACGCCCGGTAGAAAGTAACATGATTTAGTTACAGCAATAAACTCCAGCAAGATAAAGTTATTTTATGCGAAACCATAGACCTTGATCTACAGATCAAGTATAATAACAGTAACATTTAATCATCTTAGAGAGAGTTTTATCGGAGCGGCTGTTCTGTCGGACAACATCTCCAAGACGCTACACACCATCTGACTAGTAAGTCAAAGTCCAAATCACAGTCTTTGCTGTCCCAACTTAATTGATATAAGTACCAATGTAGAACATTATATAAAACTGTGTCTATTCCTCGCTTAGTGAAGCCAAACAACAAATCTACTGTAAGATCTAGCAAGAATATTATTGTAATTAAAACCAGAAAATCTAAATATCAGTGAACAAAAACAATTTCTAAAGCTAGGTCTTCTAAACATTAGATCGCTCACACCTAAGGCGGTTATTGTAAATGAAATGGTCACAGATAATAATTTCGATGTTCTGTGCCTTACTGAAACCTGGCTTAAACCTGTTTCATGTTCATAAAGGAGTCTCGTGATGGGTCAAACACTAGCTTTTATTCAGCTCGCTTCACATAGCTATTGTCGTGTCATACAATGTTTTTATGCCCTCTTCTCCTTGTCTCTCCACCATCCTAAGATAGCTCACTGGTGCCCTCTATTGGCTGACCTATATCGTAACATCTCCCTTCACATAACAAAGGAAAGTTCTTGAAATTGAACAACAGAACACATAACCCCACTTAATCAGAAACCCACCTGTACAGATTAACAGGTTTAACAAAACTATCTGTTATTCTGTGAATAGCTTAATGAATAGTTCAGTAAGTATGACTTTTTTTTTTTTTTTTTTACATAACATAGTCCTTAGAGTATCTAGCAGGCATTTTTATGTTGGACCTGGTTCTTGTGTGTCTTAGAATTGGGACTGTGGGTGGTACGGTATCTTCTTTGTTTGTTATTTGCTGTGCGGTGCTCTCAGAAGGCTCTCCTGTCCCCCAGTAGTCATCATTTATGGTGGGTTGGTCTGCTGGTAAGGTGACGTTGAGCTGTTCAGGCACGGGACGAATGTCTTTTCTGTTGCGACGGTATTTCTTGCCTTTCACTAGCAGGATGTAGGAGCGGTCACTGAGCTGATCGATGCAGATGCCAAGCGCCCATGTACAGGCTGGGTTATTGGGGTGAAGAAGGACCCGCACTGTCTGCCCTTGAATTATGCTTGGCATGTTGCGTGCTGTAGTGTCATAGCGTTGCTTCACTGCTGCTCCCTTGGCTGTTTTTCTTGTGACAACTTCTTGCACCACTTTAGGATGCAGAAGGGCCTCTCCAGTAGGCAGTGTGGTGCGTGTTCTCCGTGACATGAGCCTTTGAGTTGGAGAGCTATCAAGGCCTTCTGTTGGGGTGTTTCTCCAGCCAGAACTGCTTTCCAGAGGTCTCCCCCTTCCAAGGTGGACTTTTTTATCAGTGTTTTTGCTATTTTTACAGCTGACTCTGCTTTACCATTGCTTTGGCTGTGATATGGTGATGATGTGACATGGTTAAAGTCCATGCCACTGAAAGGCGGTCCGTTGTCTGTGAAAACCTCAAGGGGAATGCCGTGTCTGCTGAACTGTCTTTTGCAGCACTCAATGACTGTGGATGATGTGTAATCTGGCATGCTGTCTATCTCCCAGTAGTCAGAATAGTAATCCACCATAATTAGGAACATGGAGTCGTTTGCAGTAAATAGATCCATTCCTATTTTAGACCATGAAAGGTGAGGTATCTTGTGTGGAATCAATGTTTCTTTTTGCTGTTTCACATGGATAGTGTTGCATGTGGCACAACTGCTGACAAAGTTTTTGACCATCTGTGATGCCAGGCCAGAAAACTGCCTCACGAGCCTTTCTCAGGCTAGCCTCAATTCCAGAGTGTCCAGTGTGGATTTTTTCTAAAAAAGGCAGGCCGCAGAGCTTCAGGAATGAGAATCCTCTGTCCTTTAAATATCAGGCCACTGTCACTGGCTAGTTCCTCTTTGAAAGTCCAGAATGGTCGCAGTAAGCCATTGACAGCACATTTGTGGTTGGGCCAACCAGTTTTAATGCAGGCATGTAGTTTTTGGAATAGCGTGTGGGCAGAGTGTGTTTTGATGGTTTCCAATGTCTTTGTGGAGATATTGATACCGCTGTAATGGCTAACTTGTTCAAAGTCCTGTGAGGTAAGACCCATTGTGTATACTGAGGCTGGTGTCTGCATTTGTGAGTGTGTCATGCTCGTCTGAGGCGCTCTAGAGAGGAAGTCGGCGACGTGCAAATCCTTGCCTGGTTTGTACTGCAGGTGTATCTGATATCTCTGTAACCTCAATAGCATCCTCTGTAACCGCTTGGGTGCTGTCAGCAAGGGTTTTTTGAAGATTGCTTCAAGTGGTCTGTGATCACTATGTACAGTGATGTGCTCTCTTCCATGTAGATACTGGTCAAATTTATCACACGCAAAGACAATGGCAAGGCATTCTTTTTCAATCTGAGCATATTGTTGCTCTGTTGGGGTCAGTGTCCTGGACGCAAATGCAACAGGTTCTGTAGGAGGGCTGCCCCTAAGCCTTTCTCACTGGCATCACATTGCAGTGTGACCTCCTCTTTGATGTCATAGTATTTTAGTACAGGGTAGTGAGTGACTAAATCTTTGATCTTCTCCAGAGCAGCATCATGCTTTTGTAGCCATGTCCAGTCAACGTCCTTGTCTGTCAGCCGTCTGAGAGGTTCACATATGTCTGACAGACGTGGCAGGAACTTTGACAAGTAGTTTACAAACCCCAAAAGCCTTTGGAGGGATTTTACATCAGTCGGTGTTTGCATGTTCTGGATTGCAGTTATTTTCTGCGGGTCCGGGCGTAAGCCTTCATTTGTGAGGAGGTGACCCATGTACGTCACACTAGGGAGCTTCAGCCGAAGTTTCTTTCTGTTCAGCTTCAAATTGACTTCCCTAGCTCTCTGTAGTAGGGCTGAGATGTTCTTGTCATGATCTGCCATTGCCTCTTTTGTAGTGTTGCCACACCCATAGACAAGAATGTCATCTGCAATCACACTGACTCCTCTAAGACCCTGCAATGCTTCATGCTGTCTCCTTTGGTACTCTTCAGCTGCCGGTTTTATTCCGAATGGCATCCGAAGCCACCTGTATCTTCCTTCAGGCGTCCAAAATGTGGTGAGGTAGCTGCTGGCTTCATCAGCTTGATTTGCCAATAGCCATCCTTAGCATCGAGAACTGTGAATATTTTTGCATTGGTTATTTCTGGAAGGATTTCTTCAATTGTGGGAATCTGGAAGTGTGATCTGAGCAAAGCTTTGTTCAATGGGGTAGGATCGATGCATAAGCGCAGCCCTGTCATTCTTTTCTATAACCACCATGTTGCTTATCCACGGAGTCGGTTCCGTAACTTTAGCGATGACCCCCTTTTGTTCCATTTCCTGAATGGCTTTGATAATTTTTGATTTGATGGGAATAGGAATCCGTCTTGGTAACTGCTGTACCGGTTGGACTGTGGGGTCAATCTCAAGGTGTAGTTCCCCTGGGAGGCATCCTAATCCATCAAACACATCTTCATACATGGAGATGATTTCATCCGTTGTGTTGGGTGCGCCTAACACCTCTTTCGTGTCAATATTGTGTATTACGTGGTTGGTGTTTATTTGAAGTAGATTGAGTTTCTGGAAGGTTTCAGCTGAAAGCAGTGGTATGTGCGATGTCTCCATTACTTGAAATCTGAGGATGTATTTGTGCCCTTCATGGTCTGTTTTGAAGTCACATTCACCCTTAGGCTTGATTAGCGTGCCATCATACAGCTTGAGTGTGGCTTTGCTGGGCATTAAAGCTGGATTGCCGTCTTGCAGTAAGCGTTGGAGGTCACGAAAACCGATTACATTGACTGTGGAGCTGTGTCTAGCTGGCACTTCAGGGTATAATGGGATTCGTTACTGAATGACTTTACGTTGTGTGGGGTCAGCTTCAGATTTATAAACCATTTGCTTTGGTTGGCTTGCATACAGTTTACATGTGAGATGTACCACATTGCATCTGCTTGTTCTTGCCTCTACTAAGTTCAGCTGTGGTTTGTGTTGTCTTTGTTTGCAAACACGTGCAAAATGATTTCGTTTGCCACATGTTTTACAGATTACACCATAAGCGGGGCATTTGGCTTTTGCATGCAGTGATCCAGAGTACTGGCATGGGTTGTTATGTTGCCTTTTTTTGTGATCCTCAGATACGTTTGTCTGTCTGTACCCCTGCCTGCCGCGTTCAGAATAGTTTTCTCGGGACGTGAAGTTGATGACGTCATCCCGCTCCGCTCCGCTTATTTTCTGTATTTGCAGTTGCGCCTGTTCACTCGCGCGACACATGTCTATAGCCGTGTTCAATGTGAGCTTTGGTTCGCGCAACATCCGTGCTTGTGCACTTGAATCCTTTGTGCCTATGACCAGCCGGTCACGGATCAACTCTTCTCTTAATTCACCAAATTCACATGTGTCTGCTAACTTCCTTAGCTTTGCAATGAACTGTTCTGCTGTCTCACACTGAGTTTGTTTACAGTCATTAAACACAAACCTTTCGTAGATCACGTTCTTGCATGGTTCGAAATGTGACTGTAATGCATCTAGTATCTTAGTCGGATCCTCCCTGTCTGCCGACGGCATGTGTAGATGGCGTTGAAGTTGGTGGCACTCTTTACCCATCACTGTCAATAGTGTAGCAACTCGAATATTTTTGTCTTTTTTATCCAGGCCCGTGGCAATCTCATAATTCTCCCATTGTGCACGGAAAAACGCCCAGTTGCTGTATGCGTCACCTTTTATGTCCATGGGTTCTGGAACCGGGATGCTGTATGCCATGGCTGCTAGCTGTTGATCTGACTTGACTGAACGAGTAACTTAATAACAAATACGTTATCCGTCAGTATGTCTACTATGTACTTGCTTGTTCGGCTTGAGCAGTCTTTGTTGGTTCTGACTTCTGACACCATGTTTCATGTTCATAAAGGAGTCTCGTGATGGGTCAAACACTAGCTTTTATTCAGCTCGCTTCACATAGCTATTCTCGTGTCATACAATGTTTTTATGCCCTCTTCTCCTTGTCTCTCCCCCATCCTAAGATAGCTCACTGGTGCCCTCTATTGGCTGACCTATATCGTAACAAAACCAAATGATTATTTCGGTCTAAATGAGTCTACTCCACCAGGATACTGTTATAAGCATGAGCCCCGTCTGATCGGTCGTGGCGGCGGTGTTGCAACAATCTATAGAGATATTCTTAATGTTACTCAGAAAACTTGTCATAGGTTTAATTCGTTTGAAGTACTTGTGCTAAATGTTACGCTCTTAGATGTAAGAAAGAAATCCTTATTATCTATAGCTTTGGCTACCGTATATAGACCTCCAGGGCCATATGCTGATTTCCTAAAAGATTTTGCAGACTTTCTCTCAGACCTATTGGTCAACGTCGATAAAGCAATAATTGTTGGCGACTTTAACATACACATAGATAATACAAATGATGCGTTAGGGGCTGCGTTTACAGATCTATTAGACTCTTTTGGGAAGCAAAACGTCAGTGGTCCCACTCATCGTCTAAATCATACACTAGATTTAATTATATCATATGGAACCGATCCAACCGATATAGATAGTATACCGCAAAGTGACGATCTCACTGATCATTACATGGTAACTTGCATAATACGCACTGCTGAAATTTGTCATGTTGCACCACGTTATCGACCAGGCAGAACAATCCTTCCAACCACTATAGATAGATTTTCAAATAGCTTACCTGATCTATCTCAGCTGCTCAGTAAACCCAAACAATCAGATGAACTAGAGGAAATGACTAGCAGTATGAGTAACATTTTCTCTAGAACTCTAGATATTGTTGCACCAATTAGATTAAAAAAGGTTAGAGAGAAAACTAAAGCACCATGGTACAACAGTGCTACGCATGCTATCAAGAGAGAAACTCGTAACTTAGAGCGTAAATGGAAACGAACAATTTAGAGGTCTTCAGAATCGCGTGGAAAGACAGTATGTCACGTTATAAAAGGGCTCTAAAATCAGCCAGGGCTGAGTATATCCACAAACTAATAGAAAATAACCAAAATAATCCAAGGTTTTTATTTAACACCGCGGCTAGACTAACAAATAATCAGACATCTCCAGAGCAAAATATTCCGTTACAATATAGTAGTAATGATTTTATGAATTACTTCAATGAGAAAATAGAAAGCATCCAAACACAATTGTAAATGTACAATCCTCTATGGTGTCTTATGACTCGGCCTCAATTATGGCCCCTCTAGAACAACTACACCGTTTTGCAACTATAGGACAGGAAGAACTAAATAAACGTATCATTGCATCTAAACCAACAACATGTTTATTAGATCAATACCCACTAAACTACTTAAAGAAGGGTTACCTGTAGTGGAAGAGCCTCTTCTCAATATTATTAACTCATCTTTATTTTTAGGTCATGTTCCAAAAATATTCAAGCTGGCAGTAATAAAACCTCTCATTAAGAAACCGCAATTAGATCTAAATAACCTAGCAAATAACAGACCCATCTCAAATCTTCCATTTATGTCTAAAATACTAGAAAAAATTGTGTCCGCTCAATTGTGCTCTTTCTTGCAAGAAAATGATATCTATGAAAAATGTCAGTCGGGATTCAGACCGCATCATAGCACAGAAACTGCGCTAGTTAAAATTACAAATGATTTACTCTTAGCCTCTGACCAAGGCTGTATCTCAATACTAGTTCTACTTGATCTTAGTGCTGCGTTCGACACTATAGATCATAAAATACTCTTAGATCGATTACAAAACTACACTGGTGTCCAGGGACAGGCATTAAGCTGGTTTAGATCGTACTTATCAGACCGTTACCATTTTGTCTGTTTAAATGGGGAAAAATCGAAGATAACATCAGTAGACTATGGAGTGCCGCAAGGATCTGTCCTAGGCCCTCTGCTATTCTCAATATATATGCTGCCACTTGGTAATATTATAAGAAAACATGGAATTAATTTTCACTGTTATGCTGATGACACTCAATTATATATCTCATCACGACCAGATGAAAACACTAACTTATCTAACTTGACAGAGTGTCTAAAAGATATAAAATGCTGGATGACGTGTAATTTCCTGCTATTAAATTCAGATAAAACGGAGGTATTACTTATTGGTCCAAAAAACTACCCACAAAATCCCTTACAAAACAACTTTAATTTAGAAGGATGTCCTGTTACTTTATCCACTACAGTAAAAGACCTGGGTGTTATACTAGACCGCAACTTGACTTTCGAAAATCATATTTCATATGTTACAAGAACAGCCTTTTTCCACCTTAGAAACATTGCTAAGCTACGTAACATGCTATCTGTTTCAGATGCAGAAAAGTTAGTTCATGCATTCATGACCTCGAGACTAGATTACTGTAATGCTTTATTAGCTGGTTGTCCTGCATCCTCAATAAACAAGCTACAGTTAGTCCAAAATGCAGCCGCTAGAGTTCTTACTAGATCAAGAAAATATGATCATATAACACCAATTTTAACATCTCTACACTGGTTACCTATTAAGTTCCGTATCAACTACAAAGTATTACTATTGACTTATAAAGCTCTAAATGGTTTAGCTCCTGTGTATTTAACAGACCTTCTATCGCCCTACAATCCATCGCGCTCTTTAAGATCACAAAATTCGAGGCTTCTGGTCGTTCCTAGGATATCTAAGTCTACTAAAGGAGGGAGGGCGTTCTCACATTTATCTCCTAAACTCTGGAATAGCCTTCCTGATATTGTTCGAGACTCAGACTCGCTGTCCCAATTTAAAACTAGTTTAAAGACACATCTCTTTAACCAAGCATTCACTTAATGCTTTCCTTTTATACTACTTCTGAATCAGTTCGAATGCAATAATATTATGAACATCAGCTATGCTAATTATTTCCCATCTGTCTTTCTGATGTTATCTCGGGACGCTAGTCCCGAGGTAAATAGCGTTCGTCAGCTCCAGTTTGTATCCAGCCTCTCACGGAGAATTCAGATGCCCCAACACCTGTGATGAGACGACTAAACGCCTGTGGAGAGACGACTCGACGCCTGTGAAGAGACGACTAAACACCGGCGACATGTTATGCCTAAATTTATACATGATTAACTAACTGTATTTTTCTTTGTACATTTCTGAAATGCACTTTCTGTAAAGCTGCTTTGAGACAATGTGTATTGTGAAAAGCGCTATACAAATAAACTTGAATTGAATTTATCGCGTTGACTGTCGTGCCCGAACTGTGGAAACCCTGAAGGAAGATTTGGCGAATGCAAAATATATGTACGCTATAGGCTGAAAGAGGGGGAGAAAAAAATCTAAAAAATTGATTTTTTTGAAAATATGAATCGATTCGACCTACCAACTCGATTTTTAAATCAAATCGATTTTTTTCCCAGCCCTAATTAGTAGCTAATGAAGAGTACTGGTATCTATTTAATAGGTACTAGTATGTAATGCCTTAGAACTCATATTTATTTAATACATACTAGTATCTATTAATAGGTACTAGTCTCTAAAAGGTCATTTTCTCTCTCTCTCTCTCTCTGAGCCAATATGGCAAGCCGTCTTACCATTTATCATTTTAACCTTCTAGTCTCTATTTTTATGCTACTAGTAATTCTTTTTTAGATACTAATATCTATTCCATTAAGTACTAGTACTTATTCATTAGCGACTAGTGCTTATTCTGTTTAGAATATTCAAAGTGCTTATTCAATGTTTATGCTTATTTATATTTTCAGAGCAGAACATCCAATGTTTCTGCTTATTCAATATTGCATCTAAAATGTAAGTGACTTGACGTGTGTGTGTGTATGTGTGTGTGTGTGTGTGTGTGTGTGAGAGAGAGAGAGAGAGAGAGAGAGAGAGAGAGAGAGAGAGAGAGAGAGAGAGAGAGAGAGAGAGAGAGAGATTGAAATCACCTTTATTCACAACATTTAACCAAGTCTGTTACCACTAACAAACTGCGTTACAAAGTCTCAATTACGAAAAATGCATCCAAAAATATACATATATATTTTAAAACCAACATACTTCTTCCAACATAAAACTTTTCATTGACTGTGCATAACACTCCATTTATTCGATACCGTGATTTTCACGCTGGTAAGCACCCAACCAATTTATAGTATGCATATTCTATTCTGAGTCTTGCTGCTACCAAACCCTTGAACATCGGCAGAGGATCTAATGTGTCTTTACCAAGCATCTTATTTTTTCTTGTTTTCCAAATAGTGAGTTTGGCAGTTCCAAACAAAAAATTTAGTAAAACCAAGACATGTTTACGACTTGCGAAATACTTCGGCCCAAAGATAAACAATTGAGGAGACAAATCTTCACCTAAAGATGATACCCATTTGGATAAAAAGGAGAAAAAACCATCCAACCGTACACATTGCACAAAGAGATGAAAAATATTTTCGTTTTCAGAACAAAATAAACAACCCACTTCTATATTTGGATTGAGGTGCACTACATGTCTGTTCGTAGCTATTGCACTGTGTACTATCCTCCACTGTAAATCACCAGTCCGTTTATCAATGGGGCGTTTGTACAGTGACCGCCAGCTACCTTTGGGGGAGATGTCCACTCCAAAAAAATCAGTCCATTAGTCGACTTTACTCCGGAGAGAAGATGTGCATTGGTCACTTTCACACACGTCACATACAGAGCTTTTTTCCCAACAGACTCAAGTATCCAGCTGGGGAGTTTTGAAAGTCAATATGAGATTTTCCTCCTCATGCCATTCCCTCACACCAGCAGCTATCATCAAGGATGGAAAATCATAATCACGTCCAGCCATCCACTCTTTAATATGTTTGGAGTTCTTAATAAAAAGTGTCTGATCATAATTCAGCTCTCCAAACACCTCATCAGTAAGTTGTTTCAAAAGTCGATAAGATTTTATCCCAGTTCTCTCACTCAAAGTCTCCGTGCTGATGCTTAGAATATGTCCCAGTTTTACACATCCAGCAGCTATCAGCCGTGATGACAAATTGACAGAAACCAAGTGTCTAGAAGGCAAAAAAGGATTCTGGAACAATGGCTCTTCCATCAGCCAGAAACCTGCATGTATTCCAGCAGGTCTTGAGACCGTGAAAACTTTCCAGGCTTCCATCACAGATCTGTAGAAAGGAGTCAAATCTTTTAAAGTTGTTTCATTCAGATTCAACAAAAAGAGATGTTTGTCAAGTCCCATGCTGCCTGCTTTCCTCAAGAGTGCAACTGCAGTGTTGGACCAAGCAGAATCCCCATAATACAGCAGTCTCTGAGCAGCTTGCAGACGGAAGGCCATAAGTCTTGATCTGATGTCCACCAGACCCTGGTGCCAGACCTTCTTGCACTGGCAAAAAAAGGACAGCTGCTCGAATTATGCTGTCCATTGGGTTCGAGCAGCTGTCCTTTTTTTGCCAGTGCAAGAAGGTCTGACCACAAAAAATTCGCCAGCATCCTTTGAATATCTTGAACTAGTCTATTAGGAGGCTGTAACACAATAAATGTATGCCACAACGCAGAAGCGGCCAAATTATTGGCAACTAAAACTCTCCCCCTATAGGATAACTGGGGTAGCAACCAATTCCATCTAGACAATTGGGTGCACACTCGCTCCAAAACTCCCTCCCAATTTTTCTTCTGAAACTTCTCTGATCCCAAAAAGACACCAAGTAATTTCAGCCCCTTTCTATTCCAATTTAAAGTACCTGGTAGTTGTGGGAGATTTCCTAAACCTCTTTGACCTGACCAAAAAGCTTCAGTCTTATCCCAGTTTACTTTAGCTGATGATGCTGCTTCATACAACTTAAGCTCTCTCACTAAAAAAAGATTATCCATTATAGATCTTTTTGGAATGCAATTGGTTTGGTCTTTATGAATTATCAAATGTAAAAACTACTTAAGCCTATTAGACAGACATTTTGACAAGATTTTATTCTGTTGTTAATAAAGCAACAGGTCTCCAGTTCTTTAACAGAGTCAAGTCTCCCTTTTTAGGTAATAGGGACAATGCAGCACGTTGACATGTAGCAGGTAGAATGCCATCTTTATAACTTTCACAGAATACTTCATAAAGGTCCATTCCAATATATTTCCAAAAATGTTTATAAAGTTCAGAAGTCAACCCATCAATTCCAGGAGAGCGTCCAGATTTCAACTGTCCAACAGCAATACTGAGTTCTTGAAAAGTAATTTGTGTGTCCAAAGCAGTCTTAGAACCAGAGTCTATTTGAGGAAGTTCATGCAAAAGTTGCGCTGCACAACTAGAGTTGCAATGATCAGCTTTGTAGAGAGTAGAATAGAAATCAACAGCATGATGACGTATTTCTATAATGTCAGTTGTGATCTTCCCATCTGGAAGACGTAAACATGTCATCTGCTTAAGGGACATTCTACCAGAAACGTACATTTCCACTTACAAAAAATCTTGGGGGAAAAAATATTTTATTCTTAAATTTGAACATTGAGTCATATAGAGGACATGTTAAACTATGAGAAACACATAGCATGCCATCTCAGCATGCTTTTATGATTGAATAAAATACATTTTATACACATTTCACCCCTAAAATGTCAGGCCCTGACACAGACAAATTTGTATATGTTAGAATCGTTTCCTAATGAATTTCTTTGATACAAATAGCATTTCCTTATTGGTCACATGTCCCTGATTGCATCTAACATGGTTTTGTAATTACTTTAAGAAATATTTAGCAAGTTTTCGGTCAACTGTAGTACACAAAATCACAGAATACCCACCAGGCACTCATTTAGTTGTAAAAAAACTAGCTTTACATAGGTGATTTTTACAAAAACATAGTGGTGGATATATACCCCCACCTTCATCTACACAATTAAAGAGATGAATTCATCAATATTTCCTCAAATAGTAAATTTTATCATAATTCCCTGTGTTACAGGGCTGACCGTGGCGTGACAGGACTGACGGTGCTGTGACAGGACTGACTTTATAAATTTCATTGATGCAGAAAATGTTGTTTTACTATGATATTGCATTAAATAGATATTATATATATGCAATAAAAAAAGAACAATGCTATTCATTTGTAAGGCCGTGTCACTGGGCTGCCAGGCCCTGTCACATAGGGATGTGACGGGACCTGACGTGACGGGGCCTGACGGTCGCCATTTTAAACTGCAATTACTCAGCCTGTTAGCATACTAGCATAAAAACTGTTAACATGCAAGCAAGGAATTTCAATAACATTTTTAGACATGTTTTGGATTTTTTTAAAAATCATTATTTTCTAGGATGTTTTCCTGTGACAAGGCCTGACCCTTTAGCTCGTCCTCCTAAAAAAAACCATACAAAAACAAGTTTAAAATCATACAAATCAATTAGAGAACTTATTCTTGATCATGTCAGCTTCCCCTCTGTCAAATGATGTCCCTTCCTGTGAGTCATACCCTTAAAGGCATATTGCACACATTTTATGTAGAGTTTATGTAAACGTGACAGGACTGACCGAAAACATGGGGACAGTTGTAAAATAGTATTTATTTGCAGAATTTATGTATAATTTCATGTTTTTTCTAAATAACAGTTTTTAGCATAAAAAAACTATGAAAGCTGTAGCTCCAATTTGGCTGAGGACATGGACAAGGACAGATCTGTAATTTTCAAAAGTGTTTTTAATAAAGAAAAAAATATCTGAGAACCTAATTAATGACATATTCATTTAAAGACCAACTCACAGAAATCAACCATCAGTCAGTTTTAGAATTTTTTTTTGGATTAAATACTTTTTATTCACTGTAACAGTTCGAGGACAGATAATGTACGTTTCTGGTAGAATGTCTCTTAAATTGTGCCACTGAACGTTCTAAGTTAAAAAAATAGGCACTAGGGGTATCCATCTCAGAAACTGATGTAAAACGTGACCTCACCAAAGCAGCTTTCACCCTCTCATTCAAATGAAAACTTAACTGTATCTTCTTCTGTTGCAAGTTGTTGATAAAAACTGTATCATGTCTTCTCATCATTTCTGTCTCTATAGACTCTATGTCTCTTTCCAGAGCTTGAATTCTTTCTGTTATAATAGTATACTGTTGACAGCAAAGCTTTATTTGAGTTCCCTTTCGAGGAACTCGAACTGCATCGGTGACGACGCTAGGGGAACGCCCTTCAGCGTAGCGCGTCTGAATTTATGGATGAAACCGAATCCAATCCTATTGGCGTTGCCGCGGATGTGTACAAAGCACGCCGGCACACATGAGATGTCAGCTTTTTGCTATTCAGCAAGCGCTCTGTGTTGTCTCAACCAGTTTGTCTTATTTGGTGTTGTTTGTCTCTCTATTTTTGCAAATTAGAAGTGTGTGTTCCCATGCCCTCGTTTTATCACGGCAGGACACACACACGAGATGTGTGTGTCATGTCTGGGAACGCAGCACGCTCAAGCAGCCCTCGAGGGTGCTGCTTGTGGCCACTGTGAATCTCTTACTATAAGAGTGCTGCGTTCCCGCCTGGCCTTATTTAGTAATGATGGTCAGATGCGCGCTCCCCGCGGATCAGGTCCCCATCTGCTGAGGCAATGCGGCGGCTTAGATCGTGGGGCTCGCAGAGAGAGCTCTCAGAGGAGATCGGGACTGCCGAGGCACTTTCCCGATCTTCATCTGAAAGCTGCAGATTCCCCTATCCCCCGTTCGGGAGCCCGCCCCGCGGCTTCTCCCGTTCGGGATGTAGACCCGGTGTTGCAGCTGTCTGATTCCGAGGAATTGGACGTGCTCAGCATCGCGGAGGAGAATCTGCACGAAGCGCACACACACACACACACACACACACACACACACACACACACACACACACACACACACACACACACACACACACACACACACACACACACACACACGCACACAATTTGCAGTAAGATTCTGTGGCTGGGATCTCGCGTCTGAGGCAGCGCGTAGGTTTAATGTTTGCCTTGCAGTTGCAATACAGAATCTAGCTCGGATCTCGCGTTTGCCGAGGCAGCGCTTAGATTGCGAGTGTACTTTCCAGTAAGATTCTGTGGCTGGGATCTCGCGTCTGCCGAGGCAGCGCGTAGGTTTAATGCCTTGCAGTTGCAATACAGAATCCAGTAGCTCAGATCTCGTGTTTGCCGAGGCAGCATGTAGGTTACGATTCACTTTGCAGTTTGCTGTGTGAGTACGAGGCATGAACAGTCAGCTCCTGAGGGTGCTTGCTGTGTTCATTGAGAAAAAACTCGCCGCACACGTGCGTTTCGGGTGTCTCAGCCTCGCGCCTGTTGACTTTCTTCTCGAGAGATGAAAGCCAAATTATAACGGCTTGAATCTCGCGCTTGCCGAGGCAGCGTGTAGGTTATGAGATCGTATAATTAAATATAAAACAGTTTTCTGGTGTTTATGCTGCATTTAATTCCGAGGAGTTAAAGTAATTAAATATTAATTCAGCCTACCATCTGAAGGAGAGTATCGCTTTGAGGTCCCCCTCAAAAAAAAAAAAAAAAACTGAGCTTGGGACTTTAGGCGGTGCTCTTACCCAGAGCCTCCTGAGAAGACGGATCTGAGGACCGTCCTCCAGTCCAGTCCTAACTTTACAAGACCTCCAAGGGCCCGCCCCCGAGAGACAGCGGTTGCGGTCTCATCTCTCGCTGGGCCCTCGGGAAGCTGGCATCAGTATCCCGCCGTCTCTGACGTTTCGGGACACGCTAGCTTCCAGCGAGCACACACTGGTCTGTCTGCCCCAAAGGCTTGCAGTCAGTCAGTGTTCAGGTTCGCACACTGTGACTCGTTGTCGGTCTTCCCCTGCCGGTTCTCCGCTTCAGGGTGCCGTCAAGGACTCGCACAAAACACCGGACACCAGCCCGGAAGGGCTGGTTCCCTTGGCGAATTTTGCAGAGGCATGCCAGAACCTCGCGAATATTTCTCCATGGGTCCTGCGCATAGTAGAAATCGGGTACAGACTGCAGTTCCAGGTCCGCCCACCAAGGTAAGTATCAACGGGGTGGTCTGGACTTCAGTTCACCCAGAGCAGAGTCTGGTGTTGGAACAGGAAGTTCACTCGCTGCTGGAAAAAGGGGCCATAGAGCATGTTCCCCCACCAGTCAGGGAGTCCGGGTTCTACAGCCGGTACTTCATAGTTCCCAAGAAGGATGGAGGGCTGCGTCCATTTTTAGATCTTTGGCATCTGAACCGGTCTCTGAGGAGGTTCAGGTTCATGATGCTCACTATTTATATTATCGTGAGTCAAAACCAATACGAGGATTGGTTTGTCATGATGATCTAAAAGATGCCTATTTTCACGTCTCCATCCTTCCATCTCACAGGAGGTTCCTGAGGTTTGCTTTCGGGGGCGAGGCTTACCAATATCGGGTTCTTCCATTCGGCCTAGCACTCTCCCCTCGTACTTTTACCAAGTGTATGGATGCAGCTCTAGCATCCCTGAGGCTCGAGGGCATCAGGGTGCTCAATTACATCGACGACTGGCTAATATTGGCCCAGTCGAGAGAGCTGGCGATTCGAGAAGGGTCTGGCTGCAGACTTGCACTCTCAGACTTGCACGCTGAGACACGAGCGCTTTCGCTGCAAGTGACGTCATTTGCAATCGACACCTGCTCTCAGCTACATGTGAACTCACTTGCATAGTTTGTCTCATGGCGGATTGAGAACAATTCCAATGTCGTTAAAATTCGTTTCTGCAAAAATTTTGATTTTCAAATGCAAACTGAGTGCAAAGCATATAATGTCCTTGTATTTTTGCAGACTTGGTCTAAAGATTGGGTACATGAGTGAATGGTTTCACTGAGTGAGCCTCAAATTCCACTTGTAGTGTCTTAGCAATTAGAAAAAACTGTCAACAAAATGACAAATGACGCCTTAACACGACCAAAATGAGCGTGTCTGCGCGTTCAAAAGAAACACAAAAAATTGCCGCGGCAAAACAAACAGTGGATGTTGACGGGGTCAAATTCCACGCGTTTCGTTTAAAGACTATTGGCCCCGCCCCCGATCGCGTTCCGTAGAGAGCAGGCGTCGATTGCAAGTGACGTCACTTGCAGAGGAAGCGTGCAAGTCCGAGAGTGCAAGTGACGTCACTTGTCTGCAGCCAGACGCTATTGGGCGATTCGGCATCGAGATGTCGTCCTCGCCCACATCCAGAGCCTGGGGTTGAGACTCAACACGAAGAAGAGCGTATTGATACCAGCCCAGAGAACCACGTTCCTTGGAGTGGTGTGGGACTCAGTCACGATGCAGGCACCTTTTTCTCCTGCTCGGATCGAGTCCATCCTGACCACAGTGTCCGGGATAAAGCTAGGCCAAGCCATCACTGTCAAACACTTTCAGAGAGTGTTGGGTCTCATGGCAGCAGCGTCCAGCCTGATACCTTCTGGCCTGCTACACATGAGAGCTCTACAGTGGTGGTTAAAAGCCAAGGGGTTTTCCCCGAGGGGAAATCCATTCCGCTTGATAAGGGTTACACGCAGATGCCTTCGTTCCCTATCAATTTGGAAGAAGCCTTGGTTCTTGTCACAGGGTCCCAGGCTGGGAGCGTCATGTCGCCGGATATCTATTTCGACAGATGCCTCCCTCACGGGCTGGGGCGCGGTCATGGACGGCCACTTTACGAGAGGTCTCTGGCAGGACCATCATTCCTCTTGGCACATAAATTGCCTAGAGATGTTGGCGGTGTTCCGAGCTCTGAGGAGCTTTCTGCCAGACCTCCATGGTCGCCATGTCCTAGTACGATCCGACAACATGTCGGTGGTTTCTTCCTTAAACCGTCAGGGGGGTCTGAGATCGCGCCCTCTGTGCAGACTGGCGCATCAGATCCTCCTGTGGTCCCAGCGGAGACTGTCGTCTCTCAGGGCGATGTATGTCCCGGGGGACCAGAACCTGGGAGCAGACATGCTGTCGAGGCAGGGGCTGAGGCCCGGGGAATGGAGACTCCACCCCGAGGTGGTGGAGTTAATGTGCGAGAGGTTGGCCCAGTGGAAGTGGACCTATTTGCGTCTCGAGAGACGTCACACTGTCCACTGTGGTTCTCCCTCACACATCCAGCCCCGCTGGGGTTGGATGCCATCATGCAGACGTGGCCGAGGCTGCGTCTGTATGCCTTTCCCCCAATCGCTCTGCTCCCAGCAGTTCTGGAAAGGGTCTGCCAGGACGGGGTCAGCCTACTATTAGTAGCCCCGTTTTGGCCGGCCCGAGTATGGTTTTTGAACATCATCCTGCTCCTGGCAGGCCCGCCATGGCAGATCCCTCTGAGGAGGGACCTGTTGTCTCAGGCAGGGGGCTCAGTTCTCCACCCTCGGCCCGAGCTGTGGAAACTGTGGGTCTGGCCCCTGAGGGGGCACAGTACCTAGAAGCCGGCCTGTCAGCAGAAGTGGTTGAAACCATACTCACTTCCAGAGCTCCCTCCACGAGGAAGTTATACGGCCTTAAGTGGAATGTGTTTTCCCCTTGGTGCAGAGAGCGTGATCTGGACCCAGTTCACTGCCCACTGACTTCAGTGCTGGAGTTTCTCCAAGACCGCTTTTCTGCCGGGCTTACCCCGTCCACACTCAAGGTTTATGTGGCTGCCATTGCGGCTTTCCACGCTCCTCTGAGTCATGGTCCTCTGGGGAGGCATCACCTGGTCATACGTTTCCTCCGTGGAGCCTAGAGGATGAGACCTGCGACTCGCACCAGGGTTCCCTCTTGGGACCTGGCGGTGGTTCTCGAAGGGCTGGCCGAGGCCCCCTTCGAACCATTGGAGTCGGCTGAGGCCAAGAACCTTTCGTTTAAGGTGGTCTTTTTGTTGGCCATTACTTCTCTGAGGAGGGTAGGAGATCTTCAGGCGCTCTCTATTTCCTATGGGTGCTTGGAGTTTGCTCCCGGCAACATTAAGGCCATCTTGCATCCCAGGCCCGGCTATTTGCCCAAGGTGCCATCTAATGTGGCACGGCCTGTGGTTCTGCAGGCCTTTCATCCTCCACCTCATGTAACGGCGGATGAGGAGAGACTTCACCTGCTCTGCCCTGTCAGAGCACTGCGATGTTATATCCAGAGGTCCTCCTCATGGCGGAAGTCGGACCAGTTGCTGGTGTGTTTTGGGTCGCCCAAGAAGGGGCTTCCCGCCTCTAAGCAGACCATCAGCAACTGGATCGTTCAGACTATGTCCTCTAGAGCCCTGCTTTCAGGGGTTTCTATCCATGACATATGTGAGGCGGCTGGCTGGGCCACTCCGCACACATTCATGAGGTTTTACAGTCTGGACCTTCCCTCTACACCCGGTGCACGAGTGCTTTCGTCCTAGGTTGTGCCTGAAGACAGTTTCACACCAGGATGAGCGGGGTTCGTTGTGGTATAGTGGGTATCTCGTTCCCCTAGCGTCGTCACCGATGCAGTTCGAGTTCCTCGAAAGGGAACGTCTCGGGTTACGTATGTAACCCTTGTTCCCTGAGAAGGGAACGAGACACTGCATCGGTTCGCCACACCTCACCCCGCCTGGAGCACTTGCTTCATAGCAAAAGCTGACATCTCATGTGTGCCGGCGTGCTTTGTACACATCCGCATATGCCGTCACACGCTACGTCATCACGCAACGTCAATAGGATTGGATTCGGTTTCATTCATAAATTCAGACGCGCTACGCTGAAGGGCGTTCCCCTAGCGTCGTCACCGAAGGAGTGTCTCGTTCCCTTCTCAGGGAACAAGGGTTATATACGTAACCCGAGACGTTTTTCCAACCTCCCACCATTGTTTTAGATTTTCAAAATCATTTTTGTCCCCTTCCAATGATTCCAAAATACCACAAAATGTTCGAAAAATAAAGCATCCTGTAACAGTTCTACCAGAAAGACTCGGGAGAATAATACTGAGACAATAACATTTATTTACGAGCTCAGCAAGCAATCAAATTCTTTGGCGTAGGCCCCGTCCGTAACTCGCATTTCGAGGGTACGGAATCTGCGCATCCCGCCTGAGATGAAGGCGGGGGCGCAGCCCACCCCCGCGAAGTAAGGAAGGGTGCCATCTGGTGGTGGTGGGCTGGAAGGAGGAGAGGACATCCTGGCATCTTCAGGGTAGAGGGAAGGATGGAGGGGAGGACCCAGTGTAGAATGGTAGGGAGATGAAGGAAGGTCCTGTCTGGTGGGGAGGACCCGGCGTAGAATGGTAGGGAGATGAAGGAAGGTCCCATCTGGTGGGGAGGACCCGGCGTAGAATGGTAGGGAGATGAAGGAAGGTCCCGTCTGGTGGTGGATGGGGAGGATGGAGGTAGTTGAAGCGACAGCATCTGAGAACTCAGACATGAGTAAGTACCACCCTTTTATACTGGCTATTAGGATGTGATTGGATAGTGAGAAGGTAATACATGACGTGAACGATTGAGTCTTCCTGGCAGAACTAGCGCTTAGCTTCATTTTCGCATTAAAATGCCAATAGGAAGATTTTCTTGGAAATTGTGCCATGTTTACTGAAATAAAGACCAGATGGTGATCAGATAAACCTACAGGAGCAATAATGCAATCAACAATCCTGTTATTGAAATTTTTTGAGACATAAATTCTGTCTAAGCGAGCAACACTTACTCTATTTTCAGAAATTTTGACCCATGTATATTGTTTGTCTACCGGATGCTTGATTCTCCACATATCTAAAAGTTCGGCCTCTTCCATCAATCTTGACAAATAGTTGGATGAAAGCATATGAGGCTCTTCATTATTGCGATCAACATTGAAACATTCTGTCCAATTCCAATCTCCACCAATAATGATTTCTCCATCACTAAAATCCTGTTTTAAGACATTATTTAGTATTCTAAAAAACTGTAATCGCTCATTATCCACATTTGGTTCATAAACATTTATAAAATAAAAAGTCATCCCTTCAATAATAGTTTTGACAAGAACCAACCTGTCACAAGTGTGATCTGTGTTTCTTAGTTTTCCCCATCTCTGTGTTTTGGTTTAGTCCTGTGTCAGTTTTCCCGCTCCTCGTTTGTGTTCAGTTTCTCCACCTGTGTCTAGTTAATTTGCCCCAGCTGTGTCTTGTTCCCATGATCTGTTCTCTGTGTATGTAAACCCAGTGTTCTCCCTCACTCCTGGTCGGTTATTGTATATGTTGCGTTTAAATGGTATGTGTTGCATCTCCTGAGTTCTTTGTTCATTAAATTCCTGTTAGTTGTTATTCCTCGTCTCCTCGTGCTTCCTGCCTACACACCCATCCGTGACAGAATAACCGACCCAAAAGACAAGCGTGATGGCTGAAGACAGACTCTTCAACTTGCAGCAGAATGGCCGTTCATTGGAGAGGTATGTTGAGGTGTTCCTGGAGGTTTCCCATCTCACCACCCACCTCCTCACTAACTGCTGATGATTTTTCTAACTTCTTCACTGACAAAACTACAACTATCAGCAGTCAGTTTTCAGATTCACACACACAGGAACCCAGACTAACCTCTCCCACAGCCAATAACCTTCTCTCCTCCTTCTCTCCACTAACCGAGGAAGAAGTATCCAAACTTCTCCTCTCCAGTCATCCTACCACCTGCCCTCTTGATCCCATCCCCTCACACCTTCTACAAGCCATCTCTCCCACACTTCTACCAGCTCTTACACACATTATAAACTCATCCCTCCACACTGGCATTTTCCCTACAGCATTTAAGCAGGCTCGGGTAACTCCACTGCTTAAAAAACCAACATCAAACACATCACTTCTAGAGAATTACAGACCTGTCTCTCTCCTACCATTCATTGCGAAAATACTTGAACGAGTTGCTTTTAACCAAGTATCATCCTTCCTGTCTCTGAACAGCCAGCTGGATGTCAACCAATCTGGCTTCAAGAAAGGACATTCTACCGAGACTGCATTACTGTCGGTCACAGAAGCCCTGCGGATCGCAAAAGCTGCCTCCAAATCATCAGTTCTCATTCTCCTGGACCTGTCTGCTGCCTTCGACACTGTGAATCATCAAATCCTCTTGTCCGCCCTCTCATCACTGGGCATCACTGGAACTCCCCTCCACTGGTTTGAGTCCTATCTCACAGGTAGGTCCTTCAGGGTCACATGGAGAGGCGAGGTATCCAAAGCACATCAACTGACCACAGGGGTTCCTCAGGTTCAGTTCTTGGACCGCTCCTCTTCTCTATCTACACCACATCATTGGGACCCATCATACAGGCACATGGTTTCTCTTACCATTGCTATGCTGATGACACCCAGCTCTACCTCTCATTTCAACCAGATGATCCCACAGTAACGGCACGGATCTCAAGCTGTCTGGCGGACATCTCGGCATGGATGAAGGAACATCACCTGCAGCTCAACCTGGCAAAGACTGAGCTTCTCGTCCTCCCTGCCAATCCGTCTCTACAACACGACTTCACTATCCAGCTAGACTCCTCCTCAATCACCCCATCAAGGTCAGTCAGAAATCTTGGAGTAATCTTTGATGATCAGCTGACCTTCACCGACCACATTACAAAGACAGCTCGATCATGCAGGTTTGCTATGCACAACATCAGGAAAATCAGGCCTTTTCTAACTGAGCATGCAACACAACTTCTTGTCCAGGCCCTGGTCATTTCTAGGCTTGATTACTGCAATGCTCTTATTGCTGGACTTCCATCATGTGCAACTAAACCTCTACAAATGATCCAGAATGCTGCAGCTCGTCTTGTCTTCAACGAGCCCAAAAGGGCCCACGTCACTCCTCTGTTCATCTCTCTGCACTGGCTACCACTCGCTGCTCGCATTAAGTTCAAGGTGTTGACGCTTGCTTACAGATTGACCACAGGTTCAGCTCCCTCCTACTTTCACTCGCTATTACAAGTCTACATCCCTACCAGAAGCCTACGATCGGTCAATGAGCGGCGGCTCGTGGTACCATCACAGCGAGCCACAAAATCACTCTCCAGAACTTTCTCATTCACAGTTCCATGCTGGTGGAATGATCTGCCCAGCCTCATTCGGAATGCAGAATCCCTGACAGCATTCAAAAGACAACTGAAAACTCATCTATTCAGGGAGCACTTAACATAAAAAAAAAAAAAAAAAAAAAAAAAAAAAAACCTTCCCCTTCCCTTAAATCCTCCCTTGCTTGGCTTATACTACTCCGAGCTATGTGTGAACTTTGTACTTTGAGCACTTCTTGCGTTGTTTTTGCCTTTTCACGATGACTCGCTTGGTTTTGTCCTCAGTTGTAAGTCGCTTTGGATAAAAGCGTCTGCTAAATGACTAAATGTAAATGTAAATGTAGTGAACTGGGGTGATTCCACTATTAACGCCTGCTTCCGGTTGGGACTGGATGATGATAATTTATTCCATTTTATCTCCGTGGAGAATTGTTATAAATCCATCCCGGACTTTATTAATTATGTCCTAGAATTACATGGTTCTGATTTCCTCGTTGACTATGCAGAGGACAGTCAAAATCATCATCCAGTCCCCATCCGGAAGTATGTGGACGCCCCAGTTCACCTCGATCCGGAACCCGCTGCATACCTCTCCAAGAACTCAGTGTCCCTTGTTGCACCCGAGATGCCCGAGCCAGAGCTTCCGCCGCTGGTCCCGCCCAGCACAGATTCCGAGCCAGAGCTTCCGCCACTGGTCCCGCCAGCACAGATCCCGAGCCAGAGCTTCCGCCGCCAGAGACCGTCCAGCCGCCAGAAACCGTCCAGCCGCCAGATACCGTCCAGCCGCCAGAGACCGTCCAGCCGCCAGAGACCGTCCAGCCGCCAGAGACCGTCCAGCCGCCAGAGACCGTCCAGCCACCAGAGACCGTCCAGCTGCCAGAGACCGTCCAGCCGCCAGAGACCGTCGCCTGCCCGCCAGAGCCTGAGCCCCGCGTCACGCCTGCCGAGACAGCGCTCCACGTCAGCCCTGCAGAGCCTTCTCCGCTGGTCTCGTCCAGCCCTGCA
Source organism: Chrosomus eos (assembly GCA_036326025.1). NCBI lineage: Eukaryota > Metazoa > Chordata > Actinopteri > Cypriniformes > Leuciscidae > Chrosomus > Chrosomus eos. Next base: position 17,924,002 of record CM070842.1, read on the forward strand.
GAGCCTGTCCTTGTGCACGTCCCTGAGCCTGGTACTCTCCCCAAGAAAATTTTGGGGGGGGGGCTATACGCCTTCACCATGGCCACACTGAATGGCTGGCTCCGCCCGGCCACCTGAATGGCTGGCTCCGCCTTGGCCACCTGAATGGACGGCTCCGCCCTGGCCACCTGAATGGATGGCTCCGCCCTGGCCACCTGAAGGGATAGCTCCACCCTGGGCTCCCGAGTTCCCTAAAGCCCCGCCGTGGTCACGGCCACGTCCAGCTCCGCCTTGGCCACGTCCAGCTCCGCCTTGGCCACGTCGAGCTCCGCCTTGGCCACGTCCAGCTCCCCCTTGGCAAGACCCACAGCCTATTCCGCCCTGGAGGCTTCCTATTCCCGTGGAACTATACCCTCGTCAGCCTCCAGGGCGCCCACCCTCCCACCCCTTTGGATATTGTACGGCGCGAGGACGCGCCTTTTTTGGAGGGGGGGTAATGTCACAAGTGTGATCTGTGTTTCTTAGTTTTCCCCATCTCTGTGTTTTGGTTTAGTCCTGTGTCAGTTTTCCCGCTTCTCGTTTGTGTTCAGTTTCTCCACCTGTGTCTAGTTAATTTGCCCAAGCTGTGTCTTGTTCCCATGATCTGTTCTCTGTGTATGTAAACCCAGTGTTCTCCCTCACTCCTGGTCGGTTATTGTATATGTTGCGTTTAAATGGTATGTGTTGCATCTCCTGAGTTCTTTGTTCATTAAATTCCTGTTAGTTGTTATTCCTCGTCTCCTCGTGCTTCCTGCCTACACACCCATCCGTGACACAACCGACCATTTACAAATTCTTCACTTTTTTATATGCTAACTTATATATCTGGAGAAAAAAGGAAAGCAATTCCAGCGCTCAGATTTGTACCATGACTAAGTACATGTTGACCTTTCCACCACATTCCCCACTCTACTTCATTATCAATATCACTGTGTGTTTCTTGTAATAAAATTACATGTAACTTTTTATTCTGCATGATTTCAGACACCAAAACTCGTTTATGACTATCCCTCCCTCCATTAATATTTAATGAACCCACCCTCAAAAGATCCATATATATGTCTAGGGAGAAGAGAAAAAAGACGAAGGCAAAAGAAACCAAAAGAGAAGAACACCACATGATGCATGGCCAAACGTTTATAAAAATGCTTTTAGCCTCTTCTTTTTATCCACCATTCTACATTTTCTGATAACTGTAACATGTTTTTTTAAACGAAAACGTTTCTATTCACTCAGCTGATCAAGATTTACAGTCTTTTGTAGAACCGCCACTGACCTCTCAAATTTTCCTACATCAGGAAAAAATTCTTTAATGTTGACTTGTTTTCCAAATGTCTCATCAAGAAACCCATTAATTTCCTCTAATGTATACAAAGAGGGATCTTTTATGGACATATCTTGAGAATCACCCTCAAGTCCACATACAGACCCTCCTTGGGAGTCACATTCCTAATCAAGAAGAGAAACATTTTCGTCAGATGCATCATCATCATCTACTGCACTACCATCATTACTGAAGCACAACTCTCTCTTTCTTGTAGCCAACCAACCAGACTCACACCTGCTTGGCCCTGCAATTTCCACACCATTATCTTGCTGCTCATCAGTATTGCTATTTTGAACAGTATTTGCAGTACTTTCATTCATTTCAATCGAAGCACCTTAAGCTACCAGTGCTTGCGTACACCATATACGTTTTTCCTTCGTGTCGTACTCGGAATGAAATATCCAGTGTGTTTTCGGGGGAATCTAGAAACATAAACACCTGTCTTCTAAAAGATTTGACGTGTTTCAGAGACGGGTGTTTACAGCCTAAAAGTAATTGGTTTGAAAGCACTGGCAAATTTACCAAAACGTACTAATTCCTGTTCCAACGCTTCATCTGAAATGAAGGTTGGAACATTCGATACCGTAATTTTCACTGTCAGAGCGTTGAATGTAAGTGACTTGACGTGTGTGTGTGTGTGTGTGTGTGTGTGTGTGTGTGTGTGTGTGTGTGAGAGAGAGAGAGAGAGAGAGAGAGAGAGAGAGAGAGAGAGAGAGAGAGAGAGAGAGAGAGAGAGATTGTGTCTGTTACAGTGACAAGAGTTTAACCCTTTAAGGCCTTGTCTTTTTGGATATATATATTTTTTTTATAAAAAAAATGTGCAAACAACCCATATATTTTAAATGTATTGTTTGTTTTAAATGAAATCAAGATTGTATGTTTGGTAATTGAACCTAAATAAATTTAAAATTAATGTGCTATATTTCAGATCAATATATTTGTTTTCCTTCATTTTAATCAACACTAACTTTATTTCTCATCTGAATTATAAATAACATTTCTGTATAAAATAAAAAATCCCGAATAATCCAGACCAACCAGAGCGCACTATTTCTACAACATCATCAGTGCTGAAGCGGAACTACCAGAGCCGTTGGGCAGATAGCGAGCAGATATTTTGATATTTTGTGTCACGTCGTGCACAATAACCCTAAAGGCACCAGGGTGGCGGTGCCACCGGATTTATATATATATAAATCCGGCTTTGGCCCTTCATCGCTGCTCGCAGCTATATTTATATATATATATATATATATATATATAAATATAGCTGCGAGCAGCGATGAAGGGCCAAAGCCGGCGGCACCGCCACCCCGGTGCCTTTAGGTAATTAAAGGAACCGGGGTTGCGGTGCCACCGGCTTGGGCCCGTAATTGCTGCTCGCAGCTATATTTATTATTATTATTATTATTATTATTCTCCGCAATGAATCGCATTTTTGAGGGCCTAAACATGCACGAAAAGTCACGAAAATTTGCACACGCGTCAGAACTGGCGAAAATTTACATCTGATATGCGTTTCAAAATTAGGCGGGGCAAAATGGCTCGATAGCGCCACCTATAAAGGTTCAACGGAGTGCGCCTCGCGTTACGTTTCACGTACGTGTACGAAATTCGGTACATACATGTAATGGCACAATACCTACAAAAAAGTCTCTTGGAGCGTAGCCCTAAACACAACAGGAAGTCAGCCATTTTGAACTTCCTCTCAGATTTTTGTGCAGTTTTTACCATTTTCAGGCCTCGTACTTTAACGAACTCCTCCTACAGTTTTAATCTGATCATCTTCAAATTTGGTGAGTGTAATCTTAAGGCCTTTGCGACGTTAAATTGCGAAGATCTTGAGTTTTCGTAGAAGGGCGTGTCCTCGCATGTTTGATAAGAGTTCTGTCCTGAACACATGTCCATGCTCATATTCAGTTACAGTCATAGCGCCACCTGCTGGCAACAGGAAGTGACATGTTTAACACTGTTGTGGACTCCTGATAACATATAAAAAGTGCCAGCAAGTGTTAAACATGCTAACAACATACTTGAAACATGCTAAAACATGCTAGCAAGCACTTAGCTCTCAATAGGAATTTGCTGTAACTCAGGTATGGAATGTCCAATCTGCCCCAAACTTCACACGTTTGATAAGAGTCATGGCCTGAAACACATCTACATGACAATATTCAGTTATAGTAATAGCGCCACCTACTGGCAACAGGAAGTGACATGTTTAACACGTTGATGCCCTTCTAGCAACAGGTTAAAAATGCCATTGAGTTCTAAACATACAAGAAACATGTTAAAACATGCTAGCAATACTTAGCTAAGTCCTAAAGCATGCTAATTCAATGAAACAAGACGTTGTTGTTACTCAAAAAGGCAACGTCCCATCTGCGCCAAACTTCACACGTTTGATAAGAGTTATCTCCTAAACACATGTCCATGCTCATATTCAGACATAGTCATAGCGCCGCCTGCTGGCAACAGGAAGTGACGTTTAACACTGTTCTGGACTCCAAATAGGTACATAATGTAATGGCCCAATACCTACAAAAAAGTCTCTTGGAGCGTATCCGTAAACACAACAGGAAGTCAGCCATTTTGATCTTCCTCTGATTTTTGTGCAGTTTTTGCCATTTTCAGGCCTCGTACTTTAACGAACTCCTCCTACAGTTTCAATCTGATCATCTTTAAATTTGGTGAGTGTAATCTTAAAGCCTTTGCGACGTTAAATTGCGAAGATCTTGAGTTTTCGTCGAAGGGCGTGTCCTCGGCGGCCTGACAAATTTCGATGTTTCGCCATGAAACAGGAAGTTGCTGTAACTCAGGCAAACAATGTCCAATCTGCCCCAAACTTCACACGTTTGATAAGAGTTATGTCCTGAACACATGTCCATGCTCATATTCAGTTACAGTCATAGCGCCACCTGCTGGCAACAGGAAGTGACATGTTTAACACTGTTGTGTACTACTAATAACATATAAAAAAGTGCCAGCAAGTGCTAAACATGCTAGCAACATACTAGAAACATGCTAAAACATGCTAGCAAACACTTAGCTAAGTGCTAAAGCATGCTAATGCAATGAAAGAGGAAGTTGTTGTTACTCAAGAAGGCAATGTCCAATCTGCCCCAAACTTCACACGTTTGATAAGAGTCATGGCCTGAACACATCTACATGATAATTTTCTGTTAATTTTCTGTTATAGTAATAGCGCCACCTACTGTCAACAGGAAGTGACATGTTTTACACTGTGATGCAGTACTAGCAACATAGTAAAATATGCCATTGAGTGTTCAACATGTTAGAAACATGTTAAAACATGCTAACAATTCTTAGCTAAGTGCTAAGGCATGCTAATGCAATGAAAGAGGAAGTTGTTGTTAGTAGTTATTATGATCCTGCTTATGTCAAAATGATTTACGACTTTGACCTTTGACCTGCCCCGCCCCCTGTCCTTCCGGTGACCTCCGGAGTTGCTTTGATCTAGGATTAACCTTTGCCCCCTTGCTCCTTTGATCTAGGTATTGGCGTGTTGCCCGGGGTGCGATCCATCAAGTTGACATTTAGTTTTACTCAGTGGTCTTTGATCCTGACATGATGGATTAAATTGATTTACTAGATGAGATGGATCCTGACAGATCAAGTGGATCCCAGTATGATGGATGAGATGGATATTTAGTTTTACACTTTAGTGGTCTTTGATCCCGACATGATGGATTAAATTGATTTACTAGATGAAATGGATCCTGACGGATCGAGTGGATCCCGATATATCAAGTGGACAGTTGTCTTTGATCCCGGCAATATATGTGTGTGTGTGTGTGTCACACGATCCCTCCCACCCTCCGCGTTCATGAGCAGTGTGTGGAAGTGTATCTCACAAAAAAGTTGAAAAGTCATTTAAAAGTATATAAAGTTGAAAACCATTGAAATTTAAAAGTAATCAATGAAATATAAATTAAATGTTTAATACCAACTTGAAAAACAAAAACACCTTGCATTTCTAGAGTGTTGAAGAAGTAGTTCCTAACACATGAATTTTCATACAGTGTATAAATGGGTGGTAAAAGATGAATACAATGACGAGTGATTCTCTTTCTCTCATACTCCCAAGCGCGTGAGTTTAAGGGCCTCTGTCTATGTGTGTGCGTGTGCCTGTTACATGATACCCCCCTCCGCATTCCAGAACGCATTGCTGAGGACACCCAGTGGCAGTGAGGGTAATATGTATATCTCACAAAAGTTGAAAACTATTGTTCATTTAAAAGTATATAATGTGAAAAGTCATTTAAAAGTAATCAATGAAATATAAATCAAATATTTAACACTAACTAAAATTGAAAAACATGCTGTTCTTTAAAAGTAAATAAATGAAATATAAATTAAAAAATATTAAATAAAATATCTGACTAAATGAACCAATAATCTCAAAAATTGTTGAAGAGTTGAAGAAACCATACAGCGTATGAGTGAATAACAAAAGATGTATACAATAACGAGTGATTCTCTCTCATATCCCCAAGCGCGTGAACACGAGGGGGCTCTGTCTATGTGTGTGTGTGTGTGTGTGTGTGTGTTGTGTGTGTGTGTGTGTGTGTGTGTGTGTGTGTGTGTGGTGGTGTGTGTGTGTGTGTGTGGTGGTGTGTGTGGTGTGTGTGTGTGTGTGTGTGTGTGTGTGTGTTGTGATGAGAGAGAGAGAGAGAGAGATAGCGGGTGATGTCACCTGTTGTTTTTGAGGATTCTTGCTTCGTTATTACTAATTTACGACGGTCTATCCTGAAAACAGCACGCTATAAACAAATAAATCAGCAACGCTGGTAACAGTCAAAGCAAGCCGCTCTTTGTACATGACATGGTTGGGATAAAAAAGAGTGTCACTTTCACCCCTAAAACCTGCATGAACACGAAGGGGCTCTGTCTATGTGTGTGCGTGTGCCTGTCACACGATCCCTCCCACCGTCCACGTTCATGAGCGCATTGCTGAGGGTAATATGTGTCTATCTCACAAAAAGTATATAAAGTCAAATACAAAACTGAAAAAAGATTCTGTTCATTTAAAAGTATATAAAGTTGAAAACCATTGATCTTTAAAAGTAATCAATGAAATATAAATTTAATATTTAACACCAACTAGAGTTGAAAAACAAAAATACCTTGCATTTCTAGAGCGTTGAAGAAGTAGTTCCTAACACATGAATTTTCATACAGTGTACGAAAAGACTGGGTAAGTGATTCTTTTTCTCTCTTAGTCATAGTGCATGACAGTCTCTGAGTTCAAAGGGCCGGTGTGTGATTCTTACATGGCTGTAGTAATTTACTTTCAAATAAATCACAACGCTGGTAGCAGCAAAGGTACCACTGTGTGTGTGCGCCATGATACTCCTCCGCATTCCTGAGCACATTGCTGAGGACACTGGAAGTTTATCTCACAAAAAAAAAAACATTGATCTTTAAAAGTATATAAATGAAATGGTTATAAAATTTACATCTAGCCATTTACAAAATATAACATTTAACACTAACTAGAGTTGAAAAACATTGATCTTGCAAAGTATATAAATGAAATGGTTATAAATGTGCAATTATTAATTTACAAATATAATTTTAACACTAACTAAAGTTGAAAAAACATGCTGTTCTTTAAAAGTGTATAAATGAAATGCTTTAATCGTTCATTTTAAAAAATAATTATCAAACAAAATTCACCGAGCTGAAGTAGCTCCTATCTCAGATGTCCATACAGCCTATGAATGGTTAAGATGGTAAAGATGCATAAGATGACGAGTGATTCTCTCTCTCTCTCTCTCTCTCTCTCTCTCTCTCTCTCTCTCTCTCTCTCTCTCTCTCTCTCTCTCTCTCTCTCTCTCTCTCTCTCTCTCTCTCTCTCTCTCTCTCTCTCTCTCTCTCTCGGAGGTCTCTGCCTTAAATCTTACAAGGCGTGCATTACATCATTGTCACTCCTGTTTTGCCAAGAGAACATAAAGTCTAAACATGTTTCTGTGGCTATAGGACATTAGTATAAATATAAGAATTATTTCAAAGCATAATCGTAAAAGTTTAAATATGCTATTTTAAAATGAAAAGATTGTCTTAAATAAATCTATAAAGTTTTACACTCCCACATTGCTAGGGCCCCTGGAATTTTATCTGACTAAAGTTGAAAAAGCATTGTTTTAATTTAAAATTATATTAATAATATAAAATAAAAATATATAATACAAAATAAAATGTCTTACTGAACCAATTATTTCAAAATAAATAAATAAATACATCTTGCATGTTTTACAGAGTTGAAGAAAAAAATCACACAGGTAGTGTCTGCCAGCATGGACAGAACTGCCGTGAGACTGGGTTGCAACTCCATAGGACTTATTTTCAGGAGTGACAGTTGTCAGTGATATATGGCGCTCGTGTAATCTAAAGGTCTGCCTACCCCCTGGGAATGTGAATTGGTCTTGAACCTAAACACTTCATAGAGTACTGAAAGAATCTAGTGGACACACTGCTCTGCCGTTTCCCCATAGTTTTCCACAGGCTCTTACTGTAAAAGGCTATAAAACAGCCAAGACACACGGACCAAAAACTTTTGCACCCTCTCTTCTCTCCACATCTCATCAAAAATGCAAAACAGTAAGTAGTTTCTATTTCTATAATATACTATTGTTGTTTATCTGTATCAAGCAATGATGTTTAATTTGAAAATTGTTTAAACATAGGACATTGTATTATGACATTGATGTGATGTAGATATTTTTATCTACTATATTAATTGGTTAAAGTATGATTTTTTTAGACATGGTACATTATTATGATGGTGATACAGATATTAATTGATCCAAGCATGATTTTTAAATATGTTAGGGTTGCATTATGATATTGCTGTGATGCAGATATTAATTGGTTAAAGTATGATTTTTTTAGACATGGTACATTATTATGATATTGGTGATACAGATATTAAAATGTATCTACTATTTTAATTTATCAAAGTATGATTTTAAAATATGGGGGGATTGCATTATGATACAGATATTAAATGTCTCTACTATATTTATCAAAGTATGATTTTAAAAATGTACAACATTGTTTATGCTCATTATGCTATAGTTTTTAAACCATATCACAAAACTATCAGTTTAATATGTCTGTTTTACAGCAATGTTTATTTTGCATTATGCTATGTTATTTTAACTGTTTTATTTTTTACCTGATGTAACTAAAATCTGCAGCATCGTTTATTTAAGGTTTCCATAAAAGACCTTAAAATAAATGTTTTGGTTTTTATTCAGTTTTAAATCTTATTTAGTCAGACATGCTTATATGTGCATAGGCCTATTTTATTCCTCTTCAGTTACTGGGTTTTTAAATTTTGCTAGACTACTTTTTATTTCATCTTTTACTCTGTCTTTGATTTTAACTTTTAGCAATTTGCATGATAAATTGTTTAACATGTAAGCTATATGAATGACACTATCACAGGGTGATTAGCAAAACATATAAAAGTCAAGTCAAAGCTATTTATATAGGCTAGCGCTTTTCATTGTCATTTAAAATAACATGGTCTTTCCTTTCTCTCTCTCTTTCTCTCTAGAGACAGCAAACACCGCAGGACAATCAGGCATTCAAGTAACATGTTAGTGTGGTTTATATTTTATTTTTAATGAGAGTGCAACAGGCGGTTTCTGGAAGTAAAAACACTTACTTTCTCCATACGGAAATTAATTTTAAAGACAGACCTACTGTGAGCTAAGAGGTTGTTAATACATGGTATTTGCTTCTGATAAAGCCTTCAGCTTATTCACTCCTGCTGAAAACTACATTACCCATGAGCCATGATGGTAGTGAAAATGATGTCAAACATATAGTTTAAAAAATAAAATAAAAAAAAAGCAACAAATAGCTCTGCCCCAATCCCATGAAGCACTGCACATGACAAAATCTCCCTACCCTCTCAAAATACTGAAATGTTTGTATAAGCTAGCATATGCATATTTTGCATATTTATATATAAATATATATTTTTTAAATCACTATGGGAAATAAGAATGAAAAAAGGGGGAGGCACTGTTGCACTCTATGTATAATGAATAATTGACGGATGAACTGACAGATATTTTATGTAAACAGGCAAAATCTCTGCATCTGATGATGGCCATGTGTTTTCGCCGATCATAACTGGTTTAACTCTTGGCTCCTTTGAGATCAATATGACTTCTGGCAAACCAAATGTGCCGGCATATTGTAAGTGTAATACACAAGAAACTATTAAAACAGTTTTCGCCTATGTAATGTATAAAATTATTCTTAATGAATCAGTCGTAGTTAACTATTTGGGACCAATTTTAAGGAAGGTTACATTCTGGTCTAACAGTGTCGTGTGCAAATTTGCAATACAGAATTTTTTGTGTTTTTGGTACTATAGGATCGAGTTTTGTAGAATTTATTTTATTTAGTGTCATGCTCCTGGATATTCAGACTCAGAATTGTAACTATTACTACAGCCTTTATCAGCCATTTATTTTACTGCAGACTTATCAAACTTATTTATCAAAGGCATGAATTAACTCAATTCATGGCAGCTATAATAAAAGAAGAAAAAAATGAATAATTGATGGATGAACTGACAGATATTTTATGTAAACAGGCAACATCTCTGCATCTGATGATGATGGCCATGTGTTTTCGCCGATCATAACTGGTTCAAGCTCCTTTGAGATCAATATGACTTCTGCCAAATCAAATGTGCCGGCATAATGTAAGTGTCATACACGAGAAACTATTAAAACAGTTTTCGCCTATGTAATGTATAAAATTAATCTTAATTAAGCAGTAGTTAACTATTCGGGACCAATTTTAAGGAATATTTGCAATACAGAATTTTTTATGTTTTTGGTACTATTGGATCGAGTCTTGTACAATAAGCCAAGATTAATTTATTTATGCGGTGTCATGCTCCTGGATCAGACTCAGAATTGTAACTATTACTATAGCCTTTACTGCAGACTTATCAAACTTATTTATTTACTGCAGATTTTATCAAAGCCAAATACTGCCCAAAAGGGGATACTGGGAAAGAAGAGAGACAGGTTAATACAAGGTTAGATTCAATCTTTATATTCTTCCCCATTTTTCTTTTTCCTGTTATTGTTTTAATTTTTATATTCTCAGGTCATCAAAGGTTTCTGAAAGCAAAGATCAGTCAGTGGGTTGAAAAAAGTGAAGAACATTGATCCAATAATTGACTATTGAATAATCTTGATTGCTCAATAAATCAGTTACAAATGCGCGAGCGAATCCAACACACCAGATGAAGATGAAGAAGAAACTGCAATAACAACTGTTGTAGTCTATTGTCTGGCATTATGTACTTAAACAGTTTTAATAAATAAAAAAATAAATAATGTTTTTAATAATTGATTGGTGATGGAGTTTTAATTTTTGTATCGAGAACCAAGTATATTGTACAAGTAAGAAGAAACCAAACTGACCATATAATAAACAATGGCAAAGTTTGTATTCCTTAAAAAACAGGCAATGTTTGAGAACCCTAATATTGGTGTAATCTCTGCGAGGTCTCAACCACAAGCACAAAACTGTGGCGGGTGATACGGTCATAGCTTTACTAAAGGAAAATATTATGGAAGTAATTTTCAAACTGTAATTATATTAATATTATGGTTTTCATGTTGATTTAAAGTTTTTGTTATTAACTATTACCTTTACTTCAACATCCAGCACAAAATGTTGTTAAAAAATTGTTCTCTGACCCCAAATAAACAGATAATGGAATGTTCACAAGTTAGATATTATCCTGCTTAGTATGTGTGTGTGTGTGTGCTTAAATGTTGGGATGTATTTTTACACGCCAACATATTTTGTAACACCGTAGCGATGCAAAGTACCATACTCTAGCCTATGGACTAACTTTAAAACATATTCTTTATACAGGAATCACACGTGTCCAAAAACATCCATGTAAGATTCAACAGACCAAATCACTAAGAAAAGCACAGTTTATAATAATAATAATAAATACACAAAAGTTAGCAAATTATGGTTTTATTACTATTCAGATAGCAGACGTCACTGGTTCACATTTTGAACGTTAGGCTGTGTGTCCGTTTTAGGTGAAGACTTTTCTTTGAGAGCCGTTAACATTCAGTGTTTATAGGAATAAATGACCATTGATAATTTAAGTGTTTGTACTCTGAATTATTTCTGTTTGAGAATGTTTGACTAAATTGCTACTTTCCCTCTATCTACGATGTGGAATCACACAAAGTATTAACGCAAAAAGTAAGTGCATGCTGTTTTACACTTAAACTATTACAACAGAATCACATCTGACTATGCAGATCAAATTGCACAAACGTAAATTCTAGTGATCAACTTGCTAAAAAGTAAATACAACATGAGCCATACAGAAAAGCCATACACTTGTGATCAGTTTTGTATGTTTGTAATTGACATTTATGTACTAGTCAATTAGGCCGTTTACATCTTGCTTCTTTTTGCTTTTGTACAGTTTCCAAAAACTATAGTCTCAGAGCGTGGTCAAACATATAGGAATTTATGAAAAAACATAAACAGATATAATTCTACATGAGATATTTCTTTTAGAACATCTTTCAGCTATGTCTACGAAACATCGACATGAAAGATGAGTATTGCTGTTTTTCTGGTACCTATAAAACTATTATACTGCAAACTCGTCTATCTATTGCCCATTTCGCAGCACAGTCATAGATAAACAGTTATTTTATGTATGTGGCTAAACATCGGTTAAGCTAATGAATTACCGTTGATATTTTTATGTGAAAGGCGAGATGATTCATTTTTTATTCCGTCTACACCGATACTTTGACACAAGAGTTTTAGTCAGGGGTCTTTTAGGCCTGATCCAGAAAACAGGCGGTAAGCAGTAAGTTATGAAAACATGTGGTAAGCAGTTTTTGCCCTCATCATCAAATTTTTTAACATCGTAAATATCAATTGTTGGATAAATTATATCTAACTACAGTTATATATGAAACACGCTCAGTCGCATTAGAGTCGGATTCTTGTTTATAGTGAACATTGTTATTGAACAGTATGTTTAACAGCGCCAGTGTTCTTAAATTGTTTACCACGGTTTCATTTTCAACAACACTATCGTAACACTTATCGTATTTTGTATGGTGTCTTCTTTACACTTTCACCCCATGGATATCTGTTTCCTACAGTTAGCTGTAATGTTAGCAAACTCTAGGTCTTCTCTTTGTTCATATACGACAGTATTCGCATGAATTTTCTAGATTTTAATAAAATGATGGTTTAAACCACATTATATTATTATACCATCATAGTTTTTGAATATCTCTTAAATGTATAATTTATATTTTACCCCTTTATGCGAATGCGAATACAGAATACCGCACAAGGATCTCTGAAATATTTTTTTCGTGTAAAACATCTATGTAGGTCGTAGAGCTATCTATGTTTTTAAAAATACAAAGACATCTTTCTCTAAGCGACCCTCAAAATCTGGGGTTACAACACAACACAGTGCTTCCGTGTACGATGATTTATCAGAAAATGATAAATCTTAATTCTTGATAATGATTAAACAACCCTCAATTCGGTAATGACGTGTTTTTAATTTTAAAAACTCAATGCGCTAAAGTTCTATAACTGAACTTAATATTTGGTAAAGATCACTTAAAGCCTTACTTTCTAAATGCTTTTTACAGAACTTGTTGCGAACAATTCGTCCCCTTTTTTATCCTCTTAATCTTTAATGAAAATTTCATTACTGGATTAAGAGAAAATATTTGTCTTTGTCAGGAAAACAATGTTTCCTACATTTAGGAACGTAGGACGGCATCTCTTTGCTTGTATACAACGCTTGATATGCATATTAATAAACTATATTATGACTATAATTATATTTTGGGGCGTTAAGAAATATTTTAGAAAGAAAGATTTTACAAGATTAGACAACTATGTCTAATAGCCTACCATTTTTATGAGCCCGGCCATGACTATAAAATAATTTTTTTATTTCAACATTATAGTTTTGAGTATACACTGAATTAGTGAAGAAAAACAATAGCAAAAAAAAGTAGACAATAACGACATTTACAGGTGATCCAGCCAGAATAGAAAGTCGCGGCACGCAATCATGTTTTGCTCTAGGGCATAGCTGACCAAACATTCAACTATTTCATCAACATCTGTTTTTAAATTTTTTGACAACAGTGACACACAGAGATCTGTTACAAACGTACACATACAGAGTAGTTCGTCGACTTCGAATTCCTCACGAGATTCAACCATTATATCCAGAACTTTTCTGAGGATTACGCCGATCGGTTCTTTCGTGTTTAAAAACATGGGGGTCACATCTGTCCAAGATCCCTCCATTTCATTTCTTTTTTGAGATTTTTCACACGTTTGGTATGCCTCGCACAATCCTTATTCTCATCACACGCAGCCTCGATGATCCTGTGCATCAAGCTAACCATCGGGCCTCTAAAATGATCTTTAAACATAGAGTCTTGCGTAGCTCTTAAATGACACTCTTTCCCCGTGGCGCACTCACACGCCGGATGACGCAGTGCCCCCTCTACGCCAGAACTTGACGGGCAACCATTCTCCATCAGCTTTTGCGTCGCCATTTTTAAGATTTTTCGGCCCCCGATGATGAAAGTTCCTTAGAGCAAAAAGTCCTTACAGCAGTGTGGACTGTGTCCTTAGAAGTTTGCGTCAGATTTCTGAGACTAGCCTTCGACTTTTGCTCGATGAGGTTGTGTGCGATAACTGAGGCTGAGCTCTGTGTAGAGTTTATCAGCCCTGCGATTGGGGATCCGCCCTCGACCATCCCTGGTATGGGATGGTCCCTTGACGTCGTAAACCACTATATAGGATTAAAGCCTCACTGAATCAGAAGTAAAGTCATCCGTATTCTATTAACTAGGCCAAAATATAATTATAGTCATACACTAGGATAATATAGTTTATTAATATGCATATCAGGCGTTGTATACAAGCAAAGAGATGCCGTCCTACGTTCCTAAATGTAGGAAACATTGGTTTCCTGACAAAGACAAATATTTTCTCTTAATCCAGTAATGATATTTTCATTAAAGATTAAGAGGTTAAAAAGGGGGGTGAATTGTTCGCAACAAGTTCTGTAAAAAGCATTTAGAAAGTAAGGCTTTAAGTTAACTTTACCAAATATTAAGTTCAGTTATAGAACTTTAGCGCATTGAGTTTAAATTAAAACACGTCATTACCGAATTGAGGGTTGTTTAATCATTATCAAGAATTAAGATTTATCATTTTCTGATAAATCATCGTACACGGAAGCACTGTGTTGTGTTGTAACCCCAGATTTTGAGGGTCGCTTAGAGAAAGATGTCTTTGTATTTTTAAAAACATAGATGTTTTAATTTCAGAGATCCTTGTGCGGTATTCTATATTCGCATAAAGGTTTAAAATATAAAATATACATTTAAGAGATATTTAAAACTAGAATGGTATAATAATATAATGTGGTTTAAACCATCATTTTATTAAAATCTAGAAAATTCATGCGAATACTGTCGTATATGAACAAAGAGAAGACCTATAGTTCGCTAACATTACAGCTAACTGTAGGAAACAGATATCCATGGGGTGAAAGTGTAAAGAAGACACCATACAAAATACGCTAAGTGTTACGATAGTGTTGTTGAAAATGAAACCGTGGTAAACAATTTAAGAACGGTGGCGCTGTTAAACATAAGGTTCAATAACAATGTTCACTATAAACAAGAATCAGACTCTAATGCGACTGAGCGTGTTTCATATATAACTGTAGATAGTTAGATATAATTTATCTAACAATTGATATTTACGATGTTAAAAAAATTGATGATGATGAGGCCAAAAACTGCTTACCACATGTTTTCATAACTTACTGCTTACCGCCTGTTTTCTGGATCAGGCCTAAAAGTCCCCTGGCTAAAACTCTTGTGTCAAAGTATCGGTGTAGACGGAATAAAAAATGAATCATAACGCCTTTCACGTAAAAATATCAACGGTAATTCATTAGCTTAACCGATGTTTAGCCACATACATAAAATAACTGTGTATCTATGACTGTGCTGCGAAATGGGCAATAGCTAGACGAGTTTGCAGTGTAATAGTTTTATAGGTACCAGAAAAACAGCAATACTCATCTTTCATGTCGATGTTTCGTAGACATAGCTGAAAGATGTTCTAAAAGAAATATCTCATGTAGAAATATCTGTTTATGTTTTTTCATAAATTCCTATATGTTTGACCACGCTCGGAGACTATAGTTTTTGCAAACTGTACAAAAACAAAAAGAAGCAAGATGTAAACGGCCTAATTGACTATATAAAATGTCAATTACAAACATAAAAAACTGATCACGAGTGTATGGCTTTTCTGTATGGCTCATGTTGTATTTACTTTTTAGCAAGTTGATCACTTGAATTTACGTTTGTGCAATTTGATCTGCATAGTCAGATGTGATTCTGTTGTAATAGTTTAAGTGTAAAACAGCATGCACTTACTTTTTGCGTTAATACTTTGTGTGATTCCACATCGTAGATAGAGGGAAAGTAGCAATTTAGTCAAACATTCTCAAACAGAAATACTTCAGAGTACAAACACTTAAATTATCAATGGTCATTTATTCCTATAAACACTGAATGTTAACGGCTCTCAAAGAAAAGTCTTCACCTAAAACGGACACACAGTCTAACGTTCAAAATGTGAACCAGTGACGTCTGCTATCTGAATAGTAATAAAACCATAATTTGCTAACTTTTGTGTATTTATTATTATTATTATAAACTGTGCTTTTCTTAGTGATTTCTTAGAATTTTGAATTCATGTATAAAGATTATGTTTTAAAGTTTGACCATAGACTTTACAAGAGTATGGTAATTTGCATCACTATGGTGTGACAAAATATGTTGGCTTGTAAAAATACATCCAAACATTTAAGGACAGCTATTTACAACATACTAATCAGGATAATATCTAATTATAGATTGTGAACACACCATTATCTGTTTATTTGGGGTCAGAGAACAATTTTTGAACAACATTTACTGCTGGATGTTGAAGTAAAGGTAATAGTTAATAACAAAAAACTTTAAATCAACATGAAAACCATAATATTAATATAATTACAGTTTGAAAATTACTTCCATAATATGTTCCTTTAGTAAAGCTATGCCTGGATCAGCGTGAGGGTGAGACCTTGCAGAGATTACACCAATATTAGCTTTCTCGAACATTGCCTGTTTTTTAAGGAATACAAACTTTGCCATGGTTTATTATATGGCCAGTTTGGTTTCTTCTTACTTGTTCAATATACTTGGTTCTCGATACAAAAATTAAAACTCCATCACCAATCAATTATTAAAAACATTTTTTATTTTTTTATTTATTAAAACTGTTTAAGTACATAATGCCAGACAATAGACTACAACAGTTGTTTCTTCATCTTCATCTGGTGTGTTGGATTCGCTCGCACATTTGTAACTGATTCATTGAGCAATCAAGATTATTCAATAGTCAATTATTGGATCAATGTTCTTCACTTTTTTCAACCGACTGACTGGTGTTTGCTTTCAGAAACCTTTGATGATCTGAGAATATACAAATTAAAACAATAACAGGAAAAAAAAGGAAAATGAAGGCAAAAATGGGGAAGAATATAACGATTGAATCTAACCTTGTATTAACCTGTTTCTCTTCTTTCCCAGTATCCCCTTTTGGGCAGTATTTGGCTTTGATAAAATCTGCAGTAAATAAATAAGTTTGATAAGTCTGCAGTAAAGGCTATAGAAATATAGTTACAATTCTGAGTCTGATCCAGGAGCATTACCGCACATAAATAAATTAATCTTGGCTTATTGTACAAGACTCGATCCAATAGCACCAAAAACCATAAAAAATTCTGTATTGCAAATATTCCTTAAAATTGGTCCTGAATAGTTAACTACTGCTTAATTAAGATTAATTTTATACATTACATAGGCGAAAACTGTTTTAATAGTTTCTCGTGTATGACACTTACATTATGCCGGCACATTTGATTTGGCAGACGTCATATTGATCTCAAAGGAGCTTGAACCAGTTATGATCGGCGAAAACACATGGCCATCATCAGATGCAGAGATTTTGCCTGTTTACATAAAATATATGTCAGTTCATCCGTCAATTAATCATTTTTTTTTCTTCTTTTATTATTGCTGCCATGAATTGAGTTAATTCATGCCTTTGATAAAATCTGCAGTAAATAAATAAGTTTGATAAGTCTGCAGTAAAATAAATGGCTGACAAAGGCTGTAGTAATAGTTACAATTCTGAGTCTGAATAATCCAGGAGCATGACACTAAATAAAATAAATTCTACAAAACTCGATCCTATAGTACCAAAATCACAAAAAATTCTGTATTGCAAATTTGCACACGACACTGTTAGACCAGAATGTAACCTTCCTTAAAATTGGCCCCAAATAGTTAACTACGACTGATTAATTAAGAATAATTTTATACATTACATAGGCGAAAACTGTTTTAATAGTTTCTTGTGTATTACACTTACAATATGCCGGCACATTTGGTTTGGCAGAAGTCATATTGATCTCAAAGGAGCCAAGAGTTAAACCAGTTATGATCGGCGAGAACACATGGCCATCATCAGATGCAGAGATTTTACCTGTTTACATAAAATATCTGTCAGTTCATCCGTCAATTATTCATTATACATAGAGTGCAACAGTGCCTCCCCCTTTTTTCATTCTTATTTCCCATAGTGATTTAAAAAATATATATTTATATATAAATATGCAAAATATGCATATGCAAGCTTATACAAACATTTCAGTATTTTGAGAGGGTAGGGAGATTTGGTCATGTGCAGTGCTTCATGGGAGTGGGGCAGAGCTATTTTGGAGTGTGTTGCTTTTTAAAAACTATGTTTGACATCATTTTCACTACAGCATCATGCCTCATGGGGTAATGTAGTTTTCACCAGGAGTGAATAAGCTGAAGAATAAGCTGAAGGCTTTATCAGAAGCAAATACCATGTATTAACAACCTCTTAGCTCACGGTAGGTCTGTCTTTAAAATTAATTTCCGTATGGAGAAAGTAAATGTTTTTACTTCCAGAAACCGCCTGTTGCACTCTCATTAAAAATAAAATATAAACCACACTAACATGTTACTTGAATGCCTGATTGTCCTGCAGTGTTTGCTGTCTCTAGAGAGAAAGAGAGAGAGAGAGAGAGAGAAAGGAAAGACCATGTTATTTTAAATGACAATGAAAAGCGCTAGCCTATATAAATAGCTTTGACTTGACTTTTATATGTTTTTGCTTATCACACTGTGATAGTGTCATTCATATAGCTTACATGTTAAACAATGTATCATGTAAATTGCTAAAAGTTAAAATCAAAGACAGAGTAAAAGAATAATTAAAAAGTAGCCTAGCAAAATTTAAAAAACAAAGTAACTGAAGAGGAATAAAATAGGCCTATGCACATATTTTAGTCAGACATGCTTATAATCTAAATAAGATTTAAAACTGAATAAAAACCAAAACATTTATTTTAAGGTCTTTTATGGAAACCTTAAATAAACGATGCTGCAGATTTTAGTTACATCCGATAAAAAATACAACAGTTAAAACAACATAGCATAATGCAAAATAAACATTGCTGTAAAACAGACATATTAAACTGATAGTTTTGTGATATGGTTTAAAAACTATAGCATAATGAGCATAAACAATGTTGTACATTTTTAAAATCATACTTTGATAAATATAGTAGAGACATTTAATATCTGTATCATAATGCAATCCCCCCATATTTTAAAATCATACTTTGATCAATTAAAATAGTAGATACATTTTAATATCTGTATCACCAATATCATAATAATGTACCATGTCTAAAAAAATCATACTTTAACCAATTAATATCTGTATCGCATCAATATCATAATGCAACCCTAACATATTTAAAAATCATGCTTGGATCAATTAATATCTGTATCACCAATATCATAATAATGTACCATGTCTAAAAAAATCATACTTTAAACCAATTAATATAGTAGATAAAAATATCTACATCACATCAATATCATAATACAATGTCCTATGTATAAACAATTTTCAAATTAAACATCATTGCTTGATACAGATAAACAACAATAGCATATTATAGAAATAGAAACTACTTACTGTTTTGCATTTTTGATGAGATGTGGAGAGAAGAGAGGGTGCAAAAGTTTTTGGTCCAGGGGTATGGCACACGTTTATAGCCTTTTACAGTAAGAGCCTGTGGAAAACTATGGGGAAACGGCAGAGCTGTGTGTCCACTAGATTCTTTCAGTACTCTATGAAGTGTTTAGGTTCAAGACCAATTCGCATTCCCAGGGGTAGGCAGACCTTTAGATTACACGAGCGCCATATATCACTGACAACTGTCACTCCTGAAAATAAGTCCTATGGAGTTGCAACCCAGTCTCACGGCAGTTCTGTCCATGCTGGCAGACACTACCTGTGTGTTTTTTTTCTTCAACTCTGTAAAAAATAATTGGTTCAGTAAGACATTTTATTTTGTATTATTTATTTTATTTTATATTATCTATATAATTTTAAATGAACACAATGCTTTTTCAACTTTAGTCAGATAAAATTCCAGGGGGCCCTAGCAATGTGGGAGTGTAAAACTTTAAAGATTTAAGACAATCTTTTCATTTTAAAATAGCATATTTAAACTTTTACGATTATGCTTTGAAATAAATTCTTATATCTATACTAATGTCCTATAGCCACCATATGTAGAAACATGTTTAGACTTTATGTTCTCTTAGCAAAAGAGGAGTTACAGTGATGTAATGCACGCCTTGTAAGATTTAAGGCAGAGACCTCCTCATGAAACTGACGCTCATACTGAACACACACACACACACACACACACACACACACACACACACACACACACACACACACACACACACACACACACACACACACACACAGAGGCCCTTCGAGCACAGAGACTGTCATGTACTGAGAGTATGAGAGAGAGAGAGAGAGAGAGAGAGAGAGAGAGAGAGAGAGAGAGAGAGAGAGAGAGAGAGAGAGAGAGAGAGAGAGAGAGAGAGAGAGAGAGAGAGAGAGAGAGAGAGAGAGAGAGAGAGAGAGAGAGAGAATCACTCGTCATCTTATGCATCTTAACCATTCATAGGCTGTATGGACATCTGAGATAATAGGAGCTACTTCAACTCGGTGAAAATGAAAACTGTATTTATTTCATCTAAAATAATTGAATCAGTAAATTTTGTTTGATATTTATTTTTAAAATGAACGATTAAAGCATTTAATTTATATACTTTCAAAGAACAGCATGTTTTTCAACTTTAGTTAGTGTTAAATATTTTATTTATATTTCATTTATATCATTATATACTTCAACTCTAGTTAGTGTTAAATGTTATATTTTGTATATGACTTTTCAACTTTTTGGGAGATATACACATATTACCCAATAATTTATATTTCATTTATATACTTTTAAATGACTTTTCAACTTTTTGTGAGATACTTCCAAAGCGTGCTCAGCAATGAGCTCAGGAATGCGGAGGTTGCTACCAGCGTTGTGATTTATTTGACAGTAAATTACTATAGCCATGTAAGAATCACACACCGGCCCTTTGAACTCAGAGACTGTCATGCACTATGACTATGAGAGAAAGAGAATCACTTACCGAGTCTTTTCAGCTTTCATCAGATGTCATCCATTTATACACTGTATGAAAATTCATGAGATGATTTTATATTTTTTAAATGAACTGAATGGTTTTCAACTTTATATGAACAGAATCTTTTTTCAGTTTTTGTATATGACTTTATATACTTTTTGTGAGATAATCCCAAAGCGTCCTCAGCAATGCGCTCATGAACGTGGACGGTGGGAGGGATCGTGTGACAGGCACACACACCACACACACACACATAGACAGAGCCCCTTCGTGTTCACGCGCTTGGGAGTATGAGAGATAATCACTCGTCATCTTATACATCTTTTGCCATCCATTTCATAAAACGGTATAGTTTCTTCAATGCTCTAAACTGTAAAATGTTATTTTATATTTCAAGTTGGTATTAAATATTTAATTTATATTTCATTGATTACTTTTAAAGCTCAATGGTTTTCAACTCTAGTTAGTGTTAAATGAACAAGTTTCTTCAACTTTTGTGAGATAATCCCCGAAAGCGTCCTCGGCAATGCGCTCATGAACGTGGATGGTGGGAGGGATCGTGTGACACACATATATTGCCGGGATCAAAGACAACTGTCCACTTGATGTATAACCCTGCCGGCGGGGTCTTTCTTTCTTTCGAAAAAATTTTTCTTTCTTTTTATGCTTTCTTTCTAACTAATCTTTCTTTCTATCTAATCTTTCTTTCTAAATAATTTCTTTTCAACTTAATCTTTTCTTTCTAAATACTTTTTCTTTCTAACTAATCTTTCTTTCATTCTAATCTGTCTATCTTTCTAACTAATCTTTCTTTCTAACTAATTTTTCTTTCTTTTTTGCTTTCTTTCTTTCTAACTAATTTTTCTTTCTTTCATACTAATCTATCTAACGAATCTTTCTTTTTTTCTAATAATCTTTCTTTCTAATTTCTTTTCAACTAATCTTTTCTTTCTTTTCTAAATAATTTTCTAATCTTTCTTTCTAGCTGATCTGTCTTTCTAACTAATCTTTTATTGTTTTTTCTAACTAATATTTCTTTCAAAATAATTTCACAACTAATCGTTCATTCTTTCTTTCTAAATATTTTTCTTTCTTTCTAGCTAATATTTCTTTCTTTCTAACTAATATTTCATTCTAACTAGTCTTTCTTTCTTTCTAGCTAATCTTTCTTTCTTTCTAACTAAACTTTCATTCTAACTAGTCTTTCTTTCTTTATAACTTATCTTTCTTTATAACTAGTTTTCTTTCTTTTTTAAATAATCTTTGTCATCTGTTTTTCTTTCTAAGTAATGTTTCTTTTTAACGAATCTTTCTTTCTAATCTTTCTATCTAATGTTTCGTTCTTTCATACTAATCTATCTTTCTAACTGATCTATATATATTCCTAACTAAACTTTCTTTTTTCTAACTAATATTTCTTTCTAAATAGTTTCTTTTTAATTAATCTATCGATCTTTCCAACTAATCTTTCTTTCTTTATTGCTTTCTCTCTAAATAATCTTTCATTCTTTTTCTAACTAATCTTTCTTTCTAAATAATTTCTTTTTAACTAATCTTTCTTTCTTTCTAAATAATTTCTTTTAACTAATCTTTCTTTCTTTTTAAATAATTTTTCTTTCTAACTAACTAATCTTTCTTTCTTTCTAACTAGTCTTTCTAACTAGTCTTTCCTTCTAACTAATTTTTCTATCTTTCTCTCTAACTAATCTTTCTTTCTTTTTTATTTTTCTTTCTAACTAAATTTTTATTCTTTCTAACTAATCTATCTTTCCAACTTATCGTTCTTTCTTTCTAACTGATCTTTCTTTCAACTAGTCTTTCTTTTAAACTAATCTTTCTTTCTTTCTTAGTAATCTTTCTTTTTTTAACAAATCTTTCTTTCTTTCTCACTAATCTTTCTTTCTTTCATACTAATTTAACTTTCTAAGTAATCTTTCTTTCGAAAAAAAATTTCTTTATTTTTATGCTTTCTTTCTAACTAATCTTTCTATCTAACTATTCTTTCTAAATAATTTCTTTTCAACTTAAACTTTTTTTCTAAATACTTTTTCTTTCTAACTAATCTTTCTTTCATACTAATCTATCTTTCTAACTAATCTTTCTTTCTTTCTAACTAATTTTTCTTTCTTTTTTGCTTTCTTTCTAACTAATTTTTCTTTCTTTCATACTAATCTATCTATCTTTCTAACGAATCTTTCTTTTTTCTAATAATCTTTCTTTCTAATTTCTTTTCAACTAATCTTTCTTTCTTTCTTTCTAACTGATCTTACTTTCTAACTATTCTTTCTTTCTTTTTTAACTAATCTTTCTAACTGATCTTTCTTTCTAACTAGTCTTTCTTTTTTAACTAATCTTTATTTCTGTCTAAATAATCGTTATTTCTTTCAAGTAATCTTTTATTCTTTTTCAACAAATCTTTCTTTCTTTCTAACTAATCTTTCTTTCTTTGATACTAATCTATCTATCCAACTAATCTTTCTTTCTAACAAATTTTCTTTCTTATTTCTTTTTTTTCTTTCTAACTAATCTTTTTTTCATTGTAATCTATCTATCTTTCTAACTAATCTTTCTAGTTTTCTAACTAATCTTTTTTTTTCTAAATATTTTTTCTTTCTTTCTAACTAATCTTTCTTTCTTTCTAACTAATCTATCTATCTTTCTTTATTGCTTTCTTTCTAACTAATCTTTCTTTCTTTATAAATGATCTTTCTATCTAAATAATTTCTTTTTAACTAATCTTTCTTTCTTTCTTTTTAAATAATTTTTCTTTCTTTCTAACTAATCTTTCATTCTTTCTTTCGAACTAATCTATCTATCTTCTAACTAATCTTTCTTTCTTTCTAACTAGTCTTTCTTTCTAACTAATTTTTCTATCTTTCTCTCTAACTAATCTTTCTTTCTTTTTTATTTTTCTTTCTAACTAAATTTGAATTCTTTCTAACTAATCTATCTTTCTAACTTATCGTTCTTTCTTTCTAACTAATCTTTCTTTCTAAATAATTTCTTTTCAACTTAATCTTTTCTTTCTAAATACTTTTTCTTTCTAACTGGTCTTTCTTTCATACTAATCTATCTATCTATCTTTCTAACTAATCTTTCTTTCTTTCTTTCTAACTAATCTTTCTTTCTAGCTGATTTAATTTTCTAACTAATCTTTCTTTCTTTCTAAAAGAAAGAAAGATTACTTAGAAAGATTAGTTATCAAGAAAGAAAGATAAAAGACCAGTTAGAAAGAAAGATCAGTTTAAAGAAAGAAAGAAAGAAAGAAAGATTAGTTAGAAAGATAGATAGATTAGTTAGAAACAAATAAACAAAGAAAGAAAAACTAAATAAAGAAAGAGTGGGTAGAAAGATAAATTAGTGAGAAATAAAAAAATTAAAAGAAAGACGGAAGAGTAGGAACGAGTATAAGAAAGAAAGAAGAAAGAAAGAAAGAAAGAAAGAAGAAAGAAAGAAAGAAGAAAAAAGAAAAAAAAGAAAGAAAGATTAGGTAGAAAGAAAGAGTTTGGAGAGAAATGTTAGAAATAAAAAAAAGAAAGAAAGATTAGTTAGAAAGAAATGTTAGAAAGAAAGACAGAAAGAAAGAAAGAAAGATAGAAAGATAGAACGATTAGTTATAAAGATAGATAGATTAGTTAGAAAGAAAGAAACTAAGAAAACTAAATAAAGAAAGAATGGGTAAAAAGAAAGACAAATTAGTGAGAAATAAAAAAATTAAAAAGAAAGAAGGATTAGTAGGAATGAGTATAAGAAAGAAAGAAAGAAAGAAAGAAAGAAAGAAAGAAAGAAAGAAGAAGAAAAAGAAAAAAGAAAGAAAGAAGATTAGGTAGAAATAAAGAGTTTAGAGAGAAATAAAAAGAAAGAAAGTAAGAAAGATTAGTTAGAAAGAAATTTTAGAAAGAAAGAAAGAAAGATTAGTTAGAAAGAAAGAATGATAGAAAGAAAGATAGAAAGAAACATTGAAAGGGTAGAAATACAAAATAGGTAGAAAGAAAGATTAGTTAGAAAGAAAAAGAAAAATGAAAGAAAGATTAGAAAGTAAGGAAGATTTAGAAAGAAAGAAGAAAGAAAAAAGACTGAGTAGGTAGAAAGAAAGAATAGGTAGAAAGAAAGATTAGTGAGAAAGAAAAAAAGAAAGTCGGAAAGAGTAGTTAGAAAGAGTAGTTAGAAAGAAAGGGAGAAAGAAAATATATAGAAAGCTAGTTAGAAAAAAGAAAAATGAAAGAAAGATCAGATAGAAGAAAAGACATTTTTAGAAATAAATAAATAAAGATTAGTTAGAAAGAAAGAAATGAAAGAAATGTTAGAAAGAAAGCAAGATTACTCAGAAAACAGAATGAAAGAAAGAAAGATAGAAAGAAACGTTGATTATGTAGAAATAAAAAATAGGTAGAAAGAAAGAATAGTTTGAAAGAAAAATAAAAAAGTAAGAAAGAACAGTAAGAAAGTTAGAAAGAAAGATTAGCTAGATAGATTATATAAAAGATAGATTAAATAAAAAGAAAGAAAGATTAGTTAGAAAGGAAAAGAAAAAAGAAATAAAAATTTGTTAAAAAGAAAGAAAGATTAGTTGAAAAGAAAAAGGAAATAGAGATTAGTAGAAAGAAAGAAAGATTACTTAGAAAGAAGTAAAAAAGTGAATAGAAAGAAAAAGAAAATAGAAAGATTAGTTAGAAAGAAATTAAAAAAGAAAGAACGATTAATTAAAAAGAAAGAAAGAAAGATGTCAGAAAGAAAAAAAGAAAGTAGTTAGAAAGAAAAAGAAAATAGAAAGAAAGATTAGTTATAAAAAAAGATAGAAAAATTAGTTGGAAAGAAAGACTAGTTAGAAAGAAAGGTCAGTTAGAAAGAAAGAGCAATTAGTTAGAAAAAAAGATTAGTTAGAAAGATAGATAGATAGATTAGAAAGAAAGATAGAAAAAATATTTAGAAAGACTAGTTAGAAAGATTAGTTAAAGAAAGAAAGATTAGTTGAAAAGAAATTATTTAGAAAAAGATTAGTTAGAAAAAAGAATGAAAGTTATAAAGAAAGAAGAAAGAAAAATGTGTTAAAAAGAAAGACTAGTTAAAAAGAAAAAGGAAATAGAGATTAGTAGAAAGAAATAAAAGAGAGATTAAATAGAAAGAAATAAAAAGAAAGTAAATAGAAAGAAAAAGAAAATAGAAAGAAAGATTAGTTAGAAAGAAATGAAAAAAGAAAGAAAGATTATTTAAGAAGAAAGATTAGTTGAAAAGAAAAAGGAAATAGAGATTCGTTAGAAAGAAAGAAAAAGGAAAAAAGAAAGAATAATTAAAAAGAAAGAAAGACAGATTAATCAGAAAGAAAAAAGAAAGTAGTTAGAAAGAAAAAGAAAATAGAAAGATTAGTTATAAAGATAGAACAATTAGTTAGAAAGAAAGAAAGATTGGTCAGAAATATACATAGATTAGTTAGAAAGAAAGGTTAGTTAGAAAGAAAAAGAAAAAGAAAGAAAGATTAGTTAGAAGTGTTACGATCTCCTCTGAGTCGCAACAAAATAAGGGAGCCACCACATACCACTTCCAATTAATAAAGGAATTTATTAATTCGTGTGAGACAAAACAACATTAAAGATCAGTGTAAATGACAATCAGTGTGTCAGTAGTTGGATGCAAATGTATATCACTCATGAAAGTCAACAGTCCAACCATACCAACGGAGATGGATCAAAGGGCGGCGGTGATCTCCCATATCCCTCACATCTCATGAGTTCTCCGAGTCGACAAAAGTCCGAACGTACAGCGCAGACGAAACCAGCCCAAGCTCTGCACAAGCTCGGCCCCCAACACACGCTCTCTTCTGTCACAATCTTTTGTAGAGTTCATGATTAAGTTCAGGTGTACAACCACTCACTTCAGCCAATCACCTGTAACTCAAGAGATAACGAGTTGATTACTGAACTCGTCACAGAAGAAAGATAGAAAAAATAGTTAGAAAGAAAGACTAGTTAGAAAGAGAGATCAGTTAGATTGAAAGAAATAACGAGTAGTTAATAAGAAAGCAAGATTAGTTAGAAACATAGATAGATTAGTTAGAAAAAAAGAAAGATTAGTTAGAAAAATTATTTAGAAAGAAAGATTAGTTAGAAAGAAAAAAAGATTTGTTAAAAAAGAATGAATGATTACTTGAAAGCAAGCAAGTAAGATTAGTTGAGAGCAAAAAAGAAAGAAAGATTAGTTCAAAAGATAGATAGATTAGTATGAAAGCAAGAAAGATAAGTTAGAAAGAAAGCAAAAAAGAAAGAAAGATTAGTTAGAAAGACAGAAAGATTAGTTAGAAAGAAAGAAAGAACGATTAGTTAGAAAGAAAGAAAAAATATTTGTAAGAAATAGAAAGATTATTTAGAAAGAAAGATAGAAAAATTAGTTAGAAAGAAAGACTAGTTAGAAAGAAAGATCAGTTAGAAAGAAAGAAACATTAGTTATAAAAGAAAGAACGATTACTTAGAAAGAAAAGAAAGATTAGTTAGAAAGATTAGTTAGAAAGCAAGAAAGATTTGTTCAAAAAGAAAGATTACTTAGAAAGAAAAGAAAGATTAGTAAGAAAGATCACTTGAAAGAAAGAAAGTTTCATTAAAAAGGAAAGAAATATTACTTAGAAAGAAAGATGACAGAAAGATCAGTTAAAAAAGAAAGACTAGTTAGAAAGAAAGATCAAATATAAAGAAAGAAATATTAGTTAGAAAGATAGATAGTTTAGTTAGAAAGAAATAAAGATTAGTTAGAAATAAATGAAGGAAAGATTATTCAAAAAAGAAAGAATTAGAAAGAAAGATTAGTTGAAAGAAAGAAAGAAAGAAAGAAAAAGAAAGAAAGAAAGAAAGAAAGAAAGAAAGAAAGAAAGAAAAGAAAGAAAGAAAGAAAGAAAGAAAGAAAGAAAGAAAGAAAGAAAGCATTGCAATACAACAGTTTTCATTCATTGCACATCGCTTTAATGCACAATGGAATGAGTAAGTTCTTGAATGCATTGCAATGCCAACGCAACAAAGTTGCTTATCCTTCAATGCACAACTCTTGATCGTATGTGCAATGCATTGCAACAGCAAATTGCATTGCACATCTTTTTAATGCACAGTTAGTTCTCTTCATTCTGGAACTATTCCATAGTTCATTGAAGAGATTACAATGCAATCTGTTGTTGCATTAAATTGTACAAACGATCAAGAGTTGTGCATAGAAGAATAAAAATTAAGCACTTTGTTGCATTCAAGTGCATATTGCTTAGATGTTATTCTTCACCTCACAACGTTTGATCGTATAAGCAATGCATTGCAGCAGCAGATTG
Organism: Chrosomus eos; assembly: GCA_036326025.1. Classification (NCBI taxonomy): domain Eukaryota; kingdom Metazoa; phylum Chordata; class Actinopteri; order Cypriniformes; family Leuciscidae; genus Chrosomus; species Chrosomus eos. The sequence goes on from CM070842.1 coordinate 17,952,422, forward strand.
CATTGCACATCTTTGCACTACAGAGTGAGTTAGTTATTGAATGCATTGTAATGCAAAAAAGTACATATTGCTTATATGTTATTCTTCAATGCACAACTCTCTGTCGTATGTGCAGTGCATTGCAATAGCAAATTCAATGCATTGTATAATAGTTCTTGATGCAATGAAATGAAAAAGTGCATATTGCTTATATGTTGCTCTTCACTCCACAACGCTTGATCTTATTTGCATTGCACATACATTTTATGCACTACGGAATTAGTTCTTGAATGCATTGCAATGGAAAATAGTGCATATTACTTATATATTATTCTTCATAGCACAACTATTGATCAATGCATTGTAACATCAGATTACATTGCATATCTCTTCAATGCACGTTCGAAAGAGTTAGTTCTTGAATGCATTGCATTGCAACAAAGTAAATAATGCTTATGTCATTCTTCACTGCACAACGTTTGATCGTATGTGCAATGCATCGCAATAGCAGATTTTATTGCACATCTTTAATGCACAACGAATGATTAGTTCTTGAATGCATTGCAATGCAACAAAGTGCTTAATTCTTATTCTTCTATGCACAACTCTTGATCGTTTGTACAATTTAATGCAACAACAGATTGATGTCAATCATTATGCTTCAGTTCATTATGGAATAGTTCCCGAATGCATTGCAATACAATTAAGTGCATATTGTTTAGATATTATTATTCACTGCACAACGGTTTGATCGTATGTGCAATGCATTGCAGCAGCGGATTTCATTGCACATCTCTTTAAGGCACTACTGCGGGAGTTAGTTATTGAATGCATTGCAATGCAATGATAGATATATATTGCTTATATGTTATTCTGCAATGCACAGCGCTTAATTGCATTGCAAAAGCAGAATTCTTTGCATTCTCATATTGAAAAAAAAACATATTGCTCATATTATGTTGTTCTTTACTGAACAGCAGATTGCATTGCGCATACATTTAATGCACTACGGAATGAGTTAGTTCTTGAATGCATTGGAATGGAAAAAAGTGCATATTACTTACTGCATATATTCTTCATAGCACAACTCTTGATCGTATGTGCAATGCATTGCAACAGGAGAGTACATTGCACATCTCTTCAATGCATTTTCGAAAGAGTTAGTTCTTGAATGCATTGCAATGCAACAAAGTGCTTAATGCTTATCCTTTGCACAACTCTTGATCGTTTGTACAATTTAATGCAACAACAGATTGCATTGCGATCTCTTCAATTCACTATGGAATAGTTCCTGAATGCATTGCAATGCATTTAAGTGCATATTGTTTAGTTGTTATTATTCACTGCACAACGTTTGATTGTATTTGCAATGCATTGCAGCAGCAGATCTTTATTGAGTATTGAATGCATTGCAATGCAACAAAGTGCTTAATGCTTATCCTTCAATATACAATTGATCGTATGTGCAATGCATTGGAATAGCAGATTGCATTGTTCACCTCTTCAATCTCCTACGGGATGAGTTAGTTCTTGAATGCATTGCAATGCAAAAAAGTGCATTGTTATATGTTGTTATTCTTCAATAATAAGTTTGTTAATTTGTTAAAAAGTTTGCAGTTTCATGAGTACATCAATACAACTAACCCAAATATAAAACTATCAATTGAACATTCAAAAACATCTATACATTTTTTGGATTTGACTATCTCCATAGATGATGACAATTTCTTGTACACAACAATATATAGGAAAAGCACAGATAGAAATACTTTATTGAGGGCTGACAGCTTCCACCCAAGGAGCCTGAAAGATAACATTCCGTTTGGACAATTTCAGCGTCTTAGACGCATCTGTAACAAAGATTCTGATTTCGAAATGCAGGCTCAAGATATGTCATTAAGATTCAGGGCTAGGGGCTACTCACCAATGACAATAGAAAAAGCAATAATAAAAGCACGCTCCGTAACACGCTCTGACCTACTACTAAAAAAGAAAAAGAGGAGGAAAGACGTGGCTAAAAACAACTCCAGACATGTCTTTGTTACTCAATATAGTAGTAGTGCTTTTGAAATGAAACAAATAATTAAGTCCAATTGGGGGTTAATTCAAAGTGATCCGATTCTGAAAAACGTTTTTCCAGAGCCGCCTATGACTGTGTTTAAGAAGGCACCATCCATAAGGGACAAACTTGTAAGAAGCTACCTTCCAGGTCCTAAACAAAAAACATGGTTAGAAAAAGGATTGTGGGGGACATATAGGTGTGGATCTTGCAGTCATTGTGAGGGTTTCATTCAGAGTAAGATTTTTTGTGATTTGAGAACGCAAAGAGAATTCAAGACAAATGGTTTTATTCAACTGTAACTCTGAATATGTGGTCTACCGCCTACAATGCCCATGTGGGTGTTTCTATGTGGGCAGAACTAAAAGAAAACTAAAAGAGCGGTTTTATGAACACAAATACGCAATCCGAGTCAACAACGAAGATTACCCTATGGCCAAACACTATAAAGAAATACATCATAGTGATCCATCGTCTTTGAGAATTCAGGGCATTGAAATTATTAAAAAATCAATACGTGGAGGGACTTTTTAAAACGGTTATTGCAACGTGAAACTTTTTGGATATGGAGTTTTAAAGCAATGGATTATCCAGGATTAAATGAGATAGACTATAGACCTTTTCTGTGACTCTGTAATATTGTTTTTCTTGTGATTACTTATTTCTCATATGTATTTTGTATGTATATGTGTATGCATGAATATATGCGTGCTACCTGTTGCTTGTTTTTATTTACAATGTAACCAACAGCTTTAGTGCTGTGAATCAGGTGAGAGACGTGTTCTATCAATATATGCACGAGTGTATATGCATGCTATTTTGTTGCTTGTATGTTTTTCGTTTTTATTGTGATCAACAGATTCGTTGCTGAGAACCATGTGAGAGATGTGCCCTAGCAATGTATGCATGAATACATATGCATGCTATTTAGTGCCTATGTTTTTGTTTATTATTGTGATTTATAGTTTTAGTACTGGGAACCGTGTGAGAGGCGTGTCTTAGTAATTACCTGTAGACCTTCAACACCTGTGTGATTGCTTGCACCTGTGTTTGTTTCTACTAGTGTGTCTTTGTCATTATAAGATCAGTGTTCTATCTGCTTCACTATGCCCTGAAGAAGGCTCTATGCCGCTACGCGTGGGCTTTTTAAAGTTGTCCGTTTAGGATATGTCATTTCTCTAATAAAGACATTTTAACTAAGGAGTGCCTCGGTCATCAGAGATTTCTTTTCTCTACACTGTCTCTAAAGTTTGTTAATTTGTTAATCTCTTGATCGGCTGTGCAATAGCAGAATGCATTTTGCAATCCCTTCAATGCACTTCGGAATAGTTCCTGAAAGCAATGCAAATGTGCATATTGCTCATAAGTTATTCTTCACTGCAAATGCTTGACAGTGCAATGCAATGCTCAAGCAGATTTATTTAACCTACTTACAACTAATGGTAAATGCATTGGACTGCATTTATATAGCGCTTTCACAGACCCAATGGCCACCAAAGCGCTTTACATATCTGCCTCTCATTCACCCATTCACTCACTCATTTATACACCGACGGCGGTGTCAGCCGTACAAGGCGCCATCCAGCTCGTCGGGAGCAGCCTCCAGTAGCACCTCATTGCAGTACACGAGATCCGGGGGGCGGAGTCGGATCCAGATTAAGGGGTGGGGTTGGGTAGGTTTAGGGGTGGGTTTAGGGATAAGGGGTGGAGCTGGGTAGGTTTAGGGGTGGGTTTAGGGATAAGGGGTGGAGCTGGGTAGGTTTAGGTATGTAAGATGGGAGGAGTCGGATCTAGATCCGACTCCTCCCCGTGGATTTCATGTTCTGCAGTGAGGACCATCTCGCAGCTGGGGTTAGGTGTCTTGCTCATGGACACCTCGACACTTGGTCAGGTGGAACCGGGGATTGAACCACCAACCTTTCGGTTTGTAGACAACCATTGAACCACTGCCGCTCTTTCTTTCTTTCTTTCTTTCTTTCTTTCTTTCTTTTCTTTCTTTCTTTCTTTCTTTCTTTCTTTCTTTCTTTCTTTCTTTCTTTTCTTTCTTTCTTTCTTTCTTTCTTTCTTTTCTTTCCTTCTTTTTTCTAATCTTTTAACTAATCTTTCTTTCTAACTAATTATTTCTTTTTTGGCTAATCTTTCTTTCTAACTAATCTTAATTTATTTATAACTTTTATAATATTTATAAATTTTCTTTCATTTTAACTAAACTATATCTCTTTCTAATAATTCTTTCATTGTTCTTTCTACATAATCTTTATTTCTTTATTTTTTGGTTTTATTTCTTTATTTTTTAACTAATAATTCTTTCTTTCAAATAATCTTTCTTTCTTTCTAACTAATTATTTCTTTTTTGACTAATCTTTCTTTCTATCTAATCTTAATTTATATATAACTAAACTTTCTTTTTAACAACTATATCTTTCTAATAATCTTTCTTTCATTCTTTCTAAATAATCTTTCTTTCTTTTTTAGTTTTCTTTCTTTCTTTTTTAACTAATCTTTCTATCTTTCTAACTAATCTTTCTTTCTATCTAATATTTTTTTCTTTCATACTAAACTACGAATCTATCTAATCTTTCTTTCTAACTAATCTATTATTGGTTTTTCTAACTAATCTTTCTTTCAAAATAATTTCCAACTAATCGTTCATTCTATCTCTCTAAATATTTTTTCTTTCTTTCTAGCTAATATTTCTTTCTTTCCAACTAATCTTTCATTCTAACTAGTCTTTCTTTATTTCTAGCTAATCTTTCTTTCTAACTAAACTTTCATTCTAACTTGTCTTTCTTTATAACTTGTCTTTATAACTTATCTTTCTTTCTAACTAGTTTTCTTTCTTTTTTAAATAATCTTTGTCATCTGTTTTTCTTTCTAAGTAATATTTCTTTTTAACGAATCTTTCTTTCTTTCTAATCTTTCTTTCTATCTAATGTTTCGTTCTTTCATACTAATCTATCTTTCTAACTAATCTATGTATATTTCTAACTAAACTTTCTTTTTTTCTAACTAATATTTATTTCTAAATAGTTTCTAATCTATCGACCTTTCCAACTAATCTTTCTTTCTAACTAATCTTTCTTTATTGCTTTCTCTCTAAATAATCTCTCATTCTTTTTTCTAACTAATCTTTCTTTCTAAATAATTTCTTTTAAACTAATCTTTCTTTCTTTCTGTTTTTATTTCTTTCAAGTAATCTTTCTTTTTAACTATTCTATCTATTTTTCAAACTAATCTTTCTTTCTATTTTTTCTTTCTGATTTGCTTTCTCTCTACTAATCTTTATTTCATACTAATCTATCTATCATTCTAAATAATCTTTCTTTTTTTCTAACTAATCTTTCTTTCTAAATAATTTCTTTTTAACTAATCTTTTTTTCTTTTTAAATAATTTTTCTTTCTTTCTGACTAATCTTTCTTTCTTTCTAACTAATCTATCTATCTTTCCAACTAACTAATCTTTCTTTCTTTCTAACTAGTCTTTCTAACTAGTCTTTCTTTCTAACTAATTTTTCGATCTTTCTCTCTAACTAATCTTTCTTTATTTTTTATTTTTCTTTCTAACTAAATTTTCATTATTTCTAACTAATCTATCTTTCCAACTTATCGTTCTTTCTTTCTAACTGATCTTTCTTTCTAACTAGTTTTTCTTTTAAACTAATATTTCTTTCTTTCTTAGTAATTTATCTTTCTAACTAATCTTTCTTTCTTTCGAAAAAAATTTTCTTTCTTTTTATGCTTTCTTTCTAACTAATCTTTCTTTCTATCTAATCTTTCTTTCTAAATAATTTCTTTTCAACTTAATCTTTTCTTTCTAAATACTTTTTCTTTCTAACTAATCTTTCTTTCATACTAATTTTTCTTTCTTTTTTGCTTTCTTTCTTTCTAACTAATTTTTCTTTCTTTCATACTAATTTATCTATCTTTCTAACGAATCTTTCTTTTTTTCTAATAATCTTTCTTTCTAATTTCTTTTCAACTAATCTTTCTTTCTTTCTAAATAATTTTCTAATCTTTCTTTCTAGCTGATCTATCTTTCGAACTAATCTTTCTTTCTTTCTAACTGATCTTTCTTTCTAACTAGTCTTTCTTTCTTTCTTAACTAATCTTTCTAACTGATCTTTCTTTCTAACTAGTCTTTCTTTCTTTTTTAACTAATCTTTCTTTCTTTCTTTCTAAATAATCTTTCTTTCTTTCTAAGTAATCTTTTATTCTTTTTCAACAAATCTTTCTTTCTTTCTAACTAATCTTTCTTTCTTTGATACTAATCTATCTATCTTTCTAACTAATCTTTCTTTCTAAATAATTTTTCTTTCTTTTTTTCTTTTTTTTCTTTCTAACTAATCTTTCTTTCTTTCTTTCTTTGTAATCTATCTATCTTTCTAACTAATCTTTCTAGTTTTCTAACCAATCTTTCTTTCTTTCTTTCTAATTTTTTTTCTTTCTTTCTAACTAATCTTTCTTTCTTTCTAATAATCTATCTATCTTTCTAACTAACTAATCTTTCTTTCTTTCTAACTAGTCTTTCTAACTAGTCTTTCTTTCTAACTAATTTTTCGATCTTTCTCTCTAACTAATCTTTCTTTATTTTTTATTTTTCTTTCTAACTAAATTTTCATTATTTCTAACTAATCTATCTTTCCAACTTATCGTTCTTTCTTTCTAACTGATCTTTCTTTCTAACTAGTTTTTCTTTTAAACTAATATTTCTTTCTTTCTTAGTAATCTTTCTTTTTTAACAAATCTTTCTAACTAATCTTTCTTTCTTTCATACTAATTTATCTTTCTAACTAATCTTTCTTTCTTTCGAAAAATTTTTTCTTTCTTTTTATGCTTTCTTTCTAACTAATCTTTCTTTCTAACTAATCTTTCTTTCTAAATAATTTTTCTTTCTTTTTTTCTTTTTTTCTTTCTAACTAATCTTTCTTTCTTTCATTGTAATCTATCTATCTTTCTAACTAATCTTAATAGTTTTCTAACTAATCTTTCTTTCTAATTTTTTTTCTTTCTTTCTGTAACGTACGGGCAGAGACGGTCGGATCCATACGCAAAACTTTATTAAATAATCAGGCATACAAATAAACAAGGGCAATCCAATAAATCGTGGTACAAACAGGCGTAGGTCGAGGCAGGCAGCACAGGTTCAAACAGTCCAGATAACAGGCAATGATCAAGAGTCCAGGGAAACACGGAATACTAAAACAAGGAATAATGCTCAGAGATGCACGCTTACAGTGTAACAAGACTTCGCAAAGGAACCAGGCAAAACTCAGGCTTAAGACAGGTGTACTAAACAAGATAATAAAACACAGGTGCATAAAATCAACCATAATGCAGTCCAGGGTAAAACATAATGGAAACAATAAACTAGGAAGGAGTGCCTCCCAGAGGCACAAGCGGGCACTCCAGCCGCAGATCGTCACATAACCCCCCCTCTAAGGAGCGGCTTCCAGACGCTCCTAAAACGATCCAGGCGGGGGGCAGAGCGAAGGCGATCCTGGGGGAGGGACGGAGGGCCAGGCCCGTGCAGGGGAACAGGACCAGGACACAGGCAAGGCGGGCCTGGGCCGTGGAGCGTGGGGGACCAGGGCGGAGCAGGGCGTGCCGACGGCCAGGGCGGAGCAGGGTGAGGCGAAGGCCAGGGCGGAGCACGCTTGGCAGGGGACCAGGGCGGAGCACGCTTGGCAGGGGACCAGGGCGGAGCACGCTTGGCGGCAGGGGACCAGAGCGGAGCACGCTTGGCGGCAGGGGACCAGGGCGGAGCACGCTTGGCGGCAGGGGACCAGGGCGGAGCACGCTTGGCGGCAGGGGACCATATCAGCGTCGCCTCCATGGCCCTCACAGGGTACCTACTGCCCCCCCCCCCCAAAAAATACTTGGGGAAATCCAGGGCGAGGCGCAGAGGCGGGGCCGGCAGAGCGAGGCGCAGAGGCGGGGCCGGCAGGGCGAGGCGCAGAGGTGGGGCCGGCAGGGCGAGGCGCAGAGGCGGGGCCGGCAGGGCGAGGCGCAGAGGCGGGGCCGGCAGGGCGAGGCGCAGAGGCGGGGCCGGCAGGGCGAGGCGCAGAGGCGGGGCCGGCAGGGCGAGGCGTCTGGGAATGCCCTCCGGAGCCTGGCGAGGCAAACGAGTCCTCCTCCTTCTCCTTCTGCGACGGCGCGTCACTGGGCTTGACTCGGTTGGCTCACTTGACTCGGTTGGCTCACTTGACTCGGTTGGCTCACTTGACTCGGTTGGCTCACTTGACTCGGTTGGCTCACTTGACTCGGAAGGCTCACTTGACTCGGAAGGCTCACTTGACTCGGAAGGCTCACTTGACTCGGAAGACTCACTTGACTCGGAAGACTCACTTGACTCGGAAGACTCACTTGACTCACTTGACTCGGGATTCGATTCTTTCGAGTCGGCTGGCACGTGCTCAAACTCCATTTCGGACGGTGAATCCGCTGTATCTGGATTAGCAAGTTCAACAAAACCAGTGCGGAATACGGGCTCGAGGGGTCCGATACGATGAGTGGGTTTGGCTGGATCGGTAAACTTGAAAGCCCCTCTGACGGTCATCAAGGGAGGATCGAACAGTTTAGCGTGATGAGGCTTTAGCGGCGTGCGGAATGAGTGAGAGAAATCCGCCGCACACGAACCTCCCCGGCGCAGAGACAAGAGCAGTTCCTCGGGATCCTCCTCTTCTGCGGGGAGTTCAAAAGTCTCTCTGAATAGGGCGATAAATACCTCATAAGAAGGGAACGACATCCGACCTGGTTCCCAGAGCGCGCCTGCCCACTCCAGAGCCTTTCCAGTGAGCAGTGAGCAGATGAAGGAAACGCGGTCGTTATCTGAGGTATAAAACTGCGGATGATGATTCATGTACAAGCTACACTGCTGAAGAAATCCTTCACACGCCACAGGTGAGCCATCAAACTTTTCGGGAAATGACTGACTGGAATAGTTAGATGCGCTACTCACACTGGTTTGCGGTGGAACAGGTGCAGCGGGGGCTTGGGCTAGATTAGCGGCTGTGCTTGAGCTCTGCGGAGACCAGGATTTCACGGAGCTTGCTAGTTCATCGAGGAGAGAAGTTAGTCTCGCCAGCTGAGAATGATGAGAGGCTAGCATGGAAGCTCGGGTCTTGACCACGGTGGATAGATGCTGAAAGTCTGCTGGATCCATGTTTGGCGAAGTGTTCTGTAACGTACGGGCAGAGACGGTCGGATCCATACGCAAAACTTTATTAAATAATCAGGCATACAAATAAACAAGGGCAATCCAATAAATCGTGGTACAAAAAGGCGTAGGTCGAGGCAGGCAGCACAGGTTCAAACAGTCCAGATAACAGGCAAAGATCAAGAGTCCAGGGAAACACGGAATACTAAAACAAGGAATAATGCTCAGAGATGCACGCTTACAGTGTAACAAGACTTCGCAAAGGAACCAGGCAAAACTCAGGCTTAAGACAGGTGCACTAAACAAGATAATAAAACACAGGTGCATAAAATCAACCATAATGCAGTCCAGGGTAAAACATAATGGAAACAATAAACTAGGAAGGAGTGCCTCCCAGAGGCACAAGCGGGCACTCCAGCCGCAGATCGTCACACTTTCTAACTAATCTTTCTTTCTTTCTAACTAATCTTTCTTTCTTTATAATTGATCTTTCTTTCTAACTAGTCTTTCTTTCTTTCTTTCTTTCTTTCTTTCTTTCTTTTTAAGTAATCTTTCATTCTTTTTTAACAAATCTTTTCTTTCTAACTAATCTTTCTTTTTTTGTTGCTTTTTTCTTTCTAACCAATATTTCTTTCTTTCTAACTAATCTATCTATCGTTCTAACTAATCTTATTTTTCTAACTAATCTTTCTTTCTAAATAATTTCTTTTCAACTATTTCTTTCTTTCTTTCTTTCTTTCTTTCTTTCTTTCTTTCTTTCTTTCTTTCTTTCTTCTAAATAATTTTTCTTTCTTTCTAACAATCTTCCTTTCAAACTAATCTATCTGTTTCTTTATTGCTTTCTTTCTAACTAATCTTTCTTTCTTTCTAACTAATCTTTCTAACTAATCTTTCTTTTCTTTCTAAGTAATCTTTTTTCTTTTTAACAAAATTTTCATTCTTTCTTTCTTTTTTGCTTTCTCTCTTTCTAATTAATCTTTCTATCTTTCATACTAATCTATCTTTATAACTAATGTTTCTTTTTTTCTAACTAATCTTTTTTGTAAATAATTTCTTTTTAACTAATCTTTCTTTCTTTCTAAATAGTTTTTCTTTCTTTCTAACTAATCTTTATTTCTAACTAACAAAATCTATCTTTCTAACTAATCTTTCTTTCTTTTTTATTTTTCTTTCTAATTCATTTTTCTTACTTTCTAACTAATCTATCTTACTAACTAATCTTTCTTTCTTTTTTATTTTTCTTTCTAATTAATTTTTCTTACTTTCTAACTAATCTATCTATCTTTCTAACTAAACTGTCTTTCTTTCTAACTAATCTATCTTTCTAACTAATTTTTCTTTCTTTCTTTTTTGCTTTCTTTCTAAATAATTTTTCTTTCTTTCATACTAATCTATCTATCTTTCTAACTAATCTTTCTTTTTTTCTAACTAATTGTTCTTTCTAAATAATTTCTTTTCAACTAATCTATTGATCTTTCTTTCTTTCTAACTGATCTTTCTTTCTAACTAGTCTTTCTTTTTTAACAAATCTTTCTTTCTAACTAATCTTTCTAACTAATCTTTCTTTTCTTTCTAAGTAATCTTTCTTTCTTTTTTGCTTTCTCTCTTTCTAACTAATCTTTCTATCTTTCATACTAATCTATCTTTCTAACTAATGTTTCTTTTTTCCTAACTAATCTTTTTTCTAAATAATTTCTTTTTAACTAATCTTTATTTCTTTCTAAATAATTTTTCTTTCTTTCTAACTAATCTTTATTTCTAACTAACTAATCTATCTTTCTAACTAATCTTTCTTTCTTTTTTATTTTTCTTTCTAATTAATTTTTCTTACTTACTAACTAATCTATCTATCTTTCTAACTAAATTGTCTTTCTTTCTAACTAATCTATCTTTCTAACTAAACTGTCTTTCTAACTAATCGTTCTTTCTTTCTTTCTAACTAATTTTTCTTTCTTTCTTTTTTGCTTTCTAACTAATTTTTCTTTCTTTCATACTAATCTATCTATCTTTCTAACTAATCTTTCTTTTTTTCTAACTAATTGTTCTTTCTAAATAATTTCTTTTCAACTAATCTATCGATCTTTCTTTCTTTCTAACTGATCTTTCTTTCTAACTAGTCTTTCTTTTTTAACAAATCTTTCTTTCTAACTAATCTTTCTAACTAATCTTTCTTTTCTTTCTTAGTAATCTTTCTTTCTTTTTTGCTTTCTCTCTTTCTAACTAATCTTTCATACTAATCTATCTTTCTAACTAATGTTTCTTTTTTCTAACTAATCTTTTTTCTAAATAATTTCTTTTTAACTAATCTTTCTTTCTATCTAAATAATTTTTCTTTCTAACTAATCTTTATTTCTAACTAACTAATCTATCTTTCTAACTAATCTTTCTTTCTTTTTTATTTTTCTTTCTAATTAATTTTTCTTTCTTTCTAACTAATCTATCTATCTTTCTAACTAAATTGTCTTTCTTTCTAACTAATCTATCTTTCTAACTAAACTGTCTTTCTAACTAATCGTTCTTTCTTTCTAACTAATTTTTCTTTCTTTCTTTTTTGCTTTCTTTCTAACTAATTTTTCTTTCTTTCATACTAATCTATCTATCTTTCTAACTAATCTTTCTTTTTTTCTAACTAATTGTTCTTTCTAAATAATTTATTTTCAACTAATCTATCGATCTTTCTTTCTTTCTAACTGATCTTTCTTTCTAACTAGTCTTTCTTTTTTAACAAATCTTTCTTTCTAACTAATCTTTCTAACTAATCTTTCTTTTCTTTCTAAGTAATCTTTCTTTCTTTTTTGCTTTCTCTCTTTCTAACTAATCTTTCATACTAATCTATCTTTCTAACTAATGTTTCTTTTTTCTAACTAATCTTTTTCTAAATAATTTCTTTTTAACTAATCTTTCTTTCTTTCTAAATATTTTTTCTTTCTAACTAATCTTTATTTCTAACTAACTAATCTATCTTTCTAACTAATCTTTCTTTCTTTTTTATTTTTCTTTCTAATTAATTTTTCTTACTTTCTAACTAATCTATCTATCTTTCTAACTAAACTGTCTTTCTTTCTAACTAATCTATCTTTCTAACTAAACTGTCTTTCTAACTAATCGTTCTTTCTTTCTTTCTAACTAATTTTTCTTTCTTTCTTTTTTGCTTTCTTTCTAACTAATTTTTCTTTCTTTCATACTAATCTATCTATCTTTCTAACTATTCAATTCAATTCAATTCAAGTTTATTTGTATAGCGCTTTTCACAATACACATTGTCTCAAAGCCACAGGCGTCGAGTCATCTCTCCACAGGCGTTTAGTCGTCTTATCACAGGTGTTGGGGCATCTAAAGTCTCCGTGAGAGGCTGGATACAAACTGGAGCTGACGAATGCTATTTACCTCGGGACTAGCGTCCCGAGATAACAGCAGAAAGACAGGTGGGAAATAATTAGCATAGCTGATGTTCATAATATTAATGCATTCGAACTGATTCAGAAGTAGTATAAAAGGTAAGCATTAAGTGAATGCTTGGTTAAAGAGATGCGTCTTTAATCTAGTTTTAAACTGGGACAGCGAGTCTGAGTCTTGAACAATATCAGGAAGGCTATTCCAGAGTTTAGGAGATAAATGTGAGAACGCCCTCCCTCCTTTAGTAGACTTAGATATCCTAGGAATGACCAGAAGCCTCGAATTTTGTGATCTTAAAGAGCGCGATGGATTGTAGGGCGATAGAAGGTCTGTTAAATACACAGGAGCTAAACCATTTAGAGCTTTATAAGTCAATAGTAATACTTTGTAATTGATACGGAACTTAATAGGTAACCAGTGTAGAGATGATAAAATTGGTGTTATATGATCATATTTTCTTGATCTAGTAAGAACTCTAGCGGCTGCATTTTGGACTAACTGTAGCTTGTTTATTGAAGATGCAGGACAACCAGCTCATAAAGCATTACAGTAATCTAGTCTCGAGGTCATGAATGCATGAACTAACTTTTCTGCATCTGAAACAGATAGCATGTTACGTAGCTTAGCAATGTTTCTAAGGTGGAAAAAGGCTGTTCTTGTAACATATGAAATATGATTTGCGAAAGTCAAGTTGCGGTCTAGTATAACACCCAGGTCTTTTTCTGTAGTGGATAGAGTAACAGGACATCCTTATAAATTAAAGTTGTATTGTAAGGGATTTTGTGGGTAGTTTTTTAGACCAATGAGTAATACCTCAGTTTTATCTGAATTTAATAGCAGGAAATTACACGTCATCCAGCATTTTATATCTTTTAGACACTCTGTCAAGTTAGATAAGTTATGGCGCTTTTCCACTGCATGGTACGCTCGGTTCGGTACGGTTCGATTCGGTCCGAACCGAACCGTACCGTACCATGCAGTGGAAAAGCGCCAAAGCGTGCCGTACCGAACCGAACCGTACCGTACCATGCAGTGGAAAAGCGCCATTAGTGTTTTCATCTGGTCGTGATGAGATATATAATTGAGTGTCATCAGCATAACAGTGAAAATTAATTCCATGTTTTCTTATAATATTACCAAGTGGCAGCATATATATTGAGAATAGCAGAGGGCCTAGGACAGATCCTTGCGGCACTCCATAGTCTACTGATGTTATCTTTGATTTTTCCCCATTTAAACAGACGAAATGGTAACGGTCTGATAAGTACGATCTAAACCAGCTTAATGCCTGTCCCTGAACACCAGTGTAGTTTTGTAGTCGATCTAAGAGTATTTTATGATCTATAGTGTCGAACGCAGCACTAAGATCAAGTAGAACTAGTATTGAGATACAGCCTTGGTCAGAGGCTAAGAGTAAATCATTTGTAATTTTAACTAGCGCAGTTTCTGTGCTATGATGCGGTCTGAATCCCGACTGAAATTTTTCATAGATATCATTTTCTTGCAAGAAAGAGCACAATTGAGCGGACACAATTTTTTCTAGTATTTTAGACATAAACGGAAGATTTGAGATGGGTCTGTAATTTGCTAGGTTATTTGGATCTAATTGCGGTTTCTTAATGAGAGGTTTTATTACTGCCAGCTTGAATATTTTTGGAACGTGACCTAAAAATAAAGACGAGTTAATAATATTGAGAAGAGGCTCTTCCACTACAGGTAACACTTCTTTAAGTAGTTTAGTGGGTATTGGATCTAATAAACATGTTGTTGGTTTAGATGCAATGATAAGTTTATTTAGTTCTTCCTGTCCTATAGTTGTAAAGCGGTTTAGTTGTTCTAGAGGGGCCATAATTGAGGCCGAGTCATAAGACACCATAGAGGATTGTACATTTACAATAGTGTTTCGGATGCTTTCTATTTTCTCATTGAAGTAATTCATAAAATCATTACTACTATATTGTAACGGAATATTTTGCTCTGGAGATGTCTGATTATTTGTTAGTCTGGCCACGGTGTTAAATAAAAACCTTGGATTATTTTGGTTATTTTCAATTAGTTTGCGGATATGCTCAGCCCTGGCTGATTTTAGAGCCCTTTTATAACATGACATACTGTCTTTCCACGCGATTCTGAAGACCTCTAAATTAGTTCTTTTCCGTTTACGCTCTAAGTTACGAGTTTCTCTCTTGATAGCATGCGTAGCACTGTTGTACCATGGTGTTTTAGTTTTCTCTCTAACCTTTTTTAATCTAATTGGTGCAACAATATCTAGTGTACTAGAGAAAATGTTGCTCATACTGCTAGTCATTTCCTCTAGTTCATCTGTTTGTTTGGGTTTACTGAGCAGCTGAGATAGATCAGGTAAGCTATTTGAGAATCTTTCTATAGTGGTTGGAAGGATTGTTCTGCCTGGTCTATAACGTGGTGCAACATGACAAATTTCAGCAGTGCGTATTATGCATGTTACCATGTAATGATCAGTGAGATCGTCACTTTGCGGTATAATATCTATATCGGTTGGATCGGTTCCATATTGTAGTATATGCAGTGAATGGTTCTGACCATTACACCCCTATACAGTTTGGGTAGTTGGTATGACCGGTGGGGGTTTGTTGTTGATGCTATGCAGCCTAGTAAAGAAGTTAACGTGCTAACTCCCTCGTGTATGTGTCATTACTGTTAACTAAAGATTAGCAAAGACCACAACATGGTGTCAGAAGATAATGAATCCACTGAATAACACCGCGCACATCAAGCAGTGACAGAAGATCGCCGCGGCGCACGTAAACAGTGACGAACAGCACAGCAGCACTGCCTGATTATCCCAGCGAGCCCTAGGTGCTAACGAGACGGACAGAATGGAAATGCTCCGTCCGCCGCCACCTTTGTCCTTGACTGGGAACTTGGCTGAAAATTGGCGTAAGTGGGAACAAAGATTCAATTTGTATCTAACTGCCTCAGCTCTAGTTGATAAATCTGAGACGAGACAAATCGCTGTGCTGCTGCATTGCATTGGAGAAGAGGCGCTAGAAATTTACAACTCGCTCGAGATCGAATACGGGGATCCACGAGATAAAAAATTATCAGAGGTCCTCGCAGCACTGCGAACGTACTGTGCTCCGCGAAAAAATACCGTCTTTGAACGACATCAGTTTTGGGCCCACTCATTCTCTGAGCAAGCAGGTATTGACAAATTTCTCTCGGAGCTAAAAAACAAAGCACGCACATGCGAGTTCGGGGAAACTGAAGATCTCATGATACGAGACAAAATTGTATTCAGCATAACAGACACGGGTCTTCGTGAACGATTACTGTCTATATCTGAGTTAACCCTTTCAAAAGCCATTGACATGTGCAGAGCTAAGGAAGTCACGAGGGCACAAGCCACAGCTATGGCAGCATCATCAGAGTCACAATTTGTGCATGCCATCACAAAAAAAGGTCAGCAGCCTAAATGGAGATCCAACAAACCAGCAGAGCACAAAAAATGACAGTGCCAACTAGAGGGCAGTCAAAACATTGTGGCAAATGCGGACGCATTCACATGCCTAGGCAATGCCCTGCCTACAATGAAGTGTGTAAAAAATGTGGCAAAAAGAACCACTTCGCACTTGTGTGCAAATCTAAAGCCAAAATGGACGCGCTCGATATAGATACCGAGATATCTGGGATAGACACACTATTTGTGGGTACGGTAGTTCACTCAAACACGTCGGATACAGGCTGGCACACAAAGCTGAGTATGGCGGGCACTGTTGTAAACTTCAAACTCGACACAGGTGCTGAAGCAAACGTCATTCCAAAGAAAATCATTGATCAGCTTCAGGTTCCTGTGAACATCCAAAAAACAAACACAGTGCTCGTGTCGTACGGAGGTACCCGCATCAAACCAGAAGGTGTTGTTAAACTCCATGTGCAGGCTAAAAATAAAACAACTGACATGATGTTCTTTGTGACTACAGCATCAGATATAGCCCTACTGGGGAGACAGGCATGTGTGCAGTTGGACCTTATAAGAAAAGTAGACGCTCTCACACCGTCATCACCTGCCACAAAAACTGAGCTCCTCAGCCGCTATGCATCAGTATTTCAAGGTTTGGGCCAGTTTCCTGGATTGCACCATATTCACACTGATCCTTCCATTCCTCCATTAATACACGGCTGCAGGAAGCAGTTCATATTCATATATCACAGTTCATCAGAACTGTATGCAGTTCATGACCGACTCAAAGAGACACTTGATGATTTGGAAAAAAGGGGTGTCATAAGTAAAGTATCTAAACCTACTGCATGGGTTAGCAGTCTTTGCATTACAGAAAAAAAAAACGGTGCACTCAGAGTCTGCCTGGATCCCAGAGACCTAAACAAGGCCATACTCCGCCAGCACTACAATATTCCCACTCTGGAGGACATACGGAGTAAGCTAGCTGGCAAAAAGTTGTTCAGCATCCTGGATGAGAATGATGGCTACTGGCAGATTCAACTAGATGAGGAGTCAGCAGATCTCTGTGCTTTCAACACGCCGTGGGGCAGATACCGTTTCCATCGCATGCCTTTTGGTATAAAGTCAGCGAGTGAGGTATTTCAGCGCTTGAACTCAGAAAGCTTTGGGGACATTGAAGGTGTTTTCATGGTGGCTGACGACATGATCATAGCGGCATCCACCAAAGTGGAGCATGATGACATCCTAGAGAAAGTGATGAACAGAGCGCTGAGTCTAAATGTGAAATTCAACAAAGACAAGTTGCAGTATATGGTCAATGAGGTGACTTACCTAGGCCACGTTATCAACATTGAGGGAGTGAAGCCTGATGAATCGAAGGTTTCGGCAATATTGCAATTTCCCCCTCCCACTGACAGAAAAGCCCTTCAGCGTTTGCTAGGTATGACACGCTACCTGTCACATTACATTCCCAATGAAGCCACCCTCACTGCACCTCTTAGGCAGTTGCTAAGAAAAGACATAGACTGGCAATGGCATCCTGAACAGCAGTTAGCACTTGAAAAACTCAGAACAGCCATAGCAACTGCACCTGTTCTTGGACATTTTGACCCAAAGCAGCCTATTGAAGTGCAGGCAGATGCCTCAAAAGATGGCTTGGCGGCTGCTCTAATGCAGAAACAGCAACCAATTGCATACGCTTCGAGAGCGCTATCTGCGGCTGAAAAGAACTATGCCCAGATAGAAAAAGAGCTATTGGCCATAGTGTTTGCTCTGAGAAAATTCCACCAGCATGTTTACGGTGTGCCTGTTAGGGTTCAGTCTCACCACAAACCACTTGAGGCGATATTCTCCAAACCCATAGGCGCAGCACCAGCACGCCTTCAAAGAATGCTGCTCCAGCTGCAAAGGTATGACATCCACATTGTTTACACTCCAGGCAACCAGATGCATATCGCCGACGCGCTGTCCAGAGCATACATTCAGTCGGATACAACAGAGAGTCTAGACCTGAGCGAAGAGAAAGTCATCTATGCAAATGGAGAATCACTTGGTGGTAACATCATGCATATGATCCAACAAGCCACACAGTCGGATGCTGAGATTCAACTGATTCGGCAGCTACATGAGCGAGGATGGCCGGACAGAAAGAAAAATGCCCCACTGGCTGCTCAAGCTTACTGGCCAGTCAGACACACTATTAGCATAGATGATGAGCTACTCTTGAAAGATGATCGCATCATTATCCCTCGCGCACTGCGACAAGAAGTGCTGAAACGACTTCATGCAGCACATCAGGGTATACAGCAGTCTCTAGCACACGCCAGATCATGTTTCTACTGGCCAGGACTCACTGAAGCCGTACGTCACATGGTAGAAGTCTGTAGTTTCTGTCAAGAGAGTCGCCCTGAAAATCAAAAGGAGCCACTTATCTCACATCCAGTCCCAAAGGGACCCTGGCAGAAAATTGCTGCTGACATTTTTGACTTTCAAGGGCGTTCATTTCTTCTGATTGTGGACTATTTTTCTAAATATCCAGAAGTCTTACAGCTGCCTGACAAAACGTCAGCCTCACTAATAGCACAATTCAAAGCAGTGTTTGCGAGACATGGTGTGCCTGAGATCCTGATTGCAGATCATGTACCCTTTGCCAGTGCTGAAATGGCTCGATTTGCTCATGACTGGGTTTCAACATCACACATTCCAGCCCCAATTTCCCTCAGTCCAACGGCATGGCAGAGTGAGCCGTAAAGACTGTCAAATCTATGCTGAAAGCTGCTGAAAGCTGCTTTACCGGCCAGCAAAGCTGTTCTGCAACCTTCTATACCTCAACACATCCAGGAAGCGCTGCAGCATCTTCAATCACAGCAAAAAAGAGGGTACGATAGAACAGCAGCCCCACTTCCGGCCTTCAAGGGGGGACAGAGAGTATATATGAGAATCAGAAATACATGGAAACCAGCCACAGTTGTCAGTGCCCGAGAAGAGCCCCGTTCATACGATGTTGTCACACCAGCGGGAACAGTCTACCGCAGGAACAGACGTCATCTCAGGCCTGACAGGTCAATCAAACATGACTCACAACCTGACTGTTCCGTGGACACTGACAATGATTTGAGCAAGGACACTGTTTCAAATGAGCCTCCTCAAGATGTGGAAAGAAGTGTGCGGCGACCGGAATGCACAAGAGCCGGACGTATTGTCAGACAACCGGCACGGTTTGAGGATTATGTGCTTACCTAAGTAAACTAGTTGAGTGTTACTATTGCTTGTTCATAGCAAATGTTATTTTATACACTGGTGATATTTTCAGCATACCTTCCTTGCTTTATGTCTGAGAAATACTTTTGTTGAATGCTTAAGAGGGGGGATGTAGTATATGCAGTGAATGGTTCTGACCATTACACCCCTATGTAGTTTGGGTAGTTGGTATGACCGGTGGGGGTATGTTGTTGATGCTATGCAGCCTAGTAAAGAAGTTAACGTGTTAACTCCCTCGTGTATGTGTCATTACTGTTAACTAAAGATTAGCAAAGACCACAACACATATTATATAATTAAATCTAGTGTATGATTTAGACGATGAGTGGGACCACTGACGTTTTGCTTCACCCCAAAAGAGTTTAATAGATCTGTAAACGCAGCCCCTAACGCATCATTTGTATTATCTACGTGTATGTTAAAGTCGCCAATAATTATTGCTTTATCGACATTGACCAATAGGTCTGAGAGAAAGTCTGCAAAATCTTTTAGGAAATCAGCATATGGCCCTGGAGGTCTATATACGGTAGCCAATGCTAGAGATAATAAGGATTTCTTTCTTACATCTAAGAGCGTAACATTTAGCACAAGTACTTCAAACGAATTAAACCTATGACAAGTTTTCTGAGTAACATTAAGAATATCTCTATAGATTGTTGCAACACCGCCGCCACGACCGATCAGACGGGGCTCATGCTTATAACAGTATCCTGGTGGAGTAGACTCATTTAGACCGAAATAATCATTTGGTTTAAGCCAAGTTTCAGTAAGGCACAGAACATCGAAATTATTATCTGTGACCATTTCATTTACAATAACCGCCTTAGGTGTAAGCGATCTAATGTTTAGAAGACCTAGCTTTAGAAATTGTTTTTGTTCACTGATATTTAGATTTTCTGGTTTAATTACAATAATATTCTTGCTAGATCTTACAGTAGATTTGTTGTTTGGCTTCACTAAGCGAGGAATAGACACAGTTTCTATATAATGTTCTACATTGGTACTTATATCAATTAAGTTGGGACAGCAAAGACTATGATTTGGACTTTGACTTACTAGTCAGATGGTGTGTAGCGTCTTGGAGATGTTGTCCGACAGAACAGCCGCTCCGACTCTGCTGGGGTGCAGACCATCAGGACGGAAGAGCCTAGGTCGCTCCCAAAACAGATTCCAATTATTTACAAAGAGCAGTTTCTGTTCATTACACCATGACATTAACCATTCATTTAAAGCAAATAATCTACTGAACCTTTCTTGTCCAAGTCGGTAAGTGGGAAGCGGTCCAGACACGACGATCGTTGCTCTAGGCGATGTGCTGCGTACCGTCTCGATCAGGCTCCTGTAGTCCTTCTTCAGAACCTCCGTCTGCCGCAGCCTGATGTCATTCGTCCCCGCGTGCAGCACGACAGCTCCGACGCGCTCGTCACCGTTCAGGATCTCGGGAACCTGCGCAGCGACATCAAGAACACGAGCACCAGGAAAGCAGTGAGTGCGCACCTTACCTTTACCCGAGGCAGCACGGACATGGCGGACCATGGAAGTGCCGATGATCACGGCGTTGTCGCGTTCCGACTCGCGAAGAGGGGAGAAGCGGTTCCGGGTGGAGATCTCGAAGACCGGGAGGGGCGGAGAGGTTCTTGCTCTGGTCCTGGCTCGTGTCGTGACCCAGGGTGCAGGAGTGATTGAAGGCAGAGATGATCGCGTCCTCCTGGGCAGAGAAACGCACGGAGTAGACGAAGTCGGAGTCAAAGTCAAAAAGTTACTAACCACGGACTTGTGAGCATCGGCGCGTGATGTTTCAAGCGCTGATCGCCGATCTCGCAGCTCGGCTTGCTTCTCCAGCAGAACACGAATCTGCTTCTCCACTGACTCCAGCTCCAATCGTACCGAAATCAGCTCGAATGTGTCCTCACCTGCACTCAGAGGTAACGTTAGACACACATCCGATATGTTCGCCATTATAACAGATGAACAGTAAATTAGTAGTAACAGTAAACAGTAAAGCAATCCGATTGTTTTTTTATAAGGAATAGTATCGAGGATAAGTTCACATGATATAAAAATAGAAAGTGCCTGTTTACAATTGAGTGGTAAAGAAGAAAATCAAGGATTAATGAATCAATTCGACGGAGCTCCAAACACAAACACAGACCGCACGCGCATGTGCTTATGCCCCGTTGATGCGGGCTCTAAGCACAATCAACGTGTGTCTGTACTTTCAGAGAAGCTTTCAGAGAAACGGGTGTAAAAGATGAGACGACGCTCGATAGGCGCGAGGGCACGCGTCAAATGCTAGCGGGCTAAAGGCTAGTAGCCGAGATTCGGAAAGTTGGATCTAAGTAGCGATATCAAAGCAATCCGATTGTTTTTTACAAGGGATATTATCGAGGATAAGTTCACACGATATAAAAATAGAAAGTGCCTGTTTATAATTGAGTGGTAAAGAAGAAAATCAAGGATTAATGAATCAATTCGACGGAGCTCCAAACACAAACACAGACGCATGCGCCGTTCACAATTGAAGATCTTATCTTTATCTTAAGATCTTAACTAATCTTTCTTTTTTTCTAACTAATTGGTCTTTCTAAATAATTTCTTTTCAACTAATCTATCGATCTTTCTTTCTTTCTAACTGATCTTTCTTTCTAACTAGTCTTTCTTTTTTAACAAATCTTTCTTTCTAACTGATCTTTCTAACTAATCTTTCTTTTCTTTCTAAGTAATCTTTCTTTTTTAACAAAATTTTCATTCTTTCTTTCTTTTTTTCTCTCTTTCTAACTAATATTTCTTTTTTTCTAACTAATCTTTTTTCTAAATAATTTCTTTTCAACTAATCTTTCTTTCTTTCTAAATAATTTTGTTTCTTTCTAACTAATCTTTCTTTCTAATTGATCTTTCTTTTTAACTAGTCTTTCTTTCTTAACTTATCTTTCTAGTCATCTTTCTTTCTTTCTTTCTTCTCTAAGTAATCTTTCTTTCTTTTTTAACAAATCTTTCTTTCTTTCTAAGTAGTCTTTCTTTCTAAATAATCTTTCTTTCTTTCTAAGTAATCTTTTTCTCTTTTTTAACAAATCTTTCTATTCTACAAATATATTCTTTCTTTCATACTAATCTATCTATCTGTCTAACTAATCTTTCTTTCTTACTAATTTTTCTTTCTTTTTTGCTTTCTTTCTTTCTAACTAATCTTTCTTTCATACTAATCTATCTATCTTTCTAACTAATCTTTCTTTTTTCTAACTAATCTTTCTTTCTAAATAATTTCTTTTCAACTAATCTTTCTTTCTTTCTTTCTAACTAATCTTTCATTATTTTTTAACTAATCGTTCTTTCTAAATATTTTCTTTCTTTTAATCTTCCTAACTAATCTTTCTTTCTAACTAATCGTTCTTTCTTTCTAACTATTCTTTCTTTCTTTCTTTCTTTCTAACCTATCTTTCTTTATTTCTATCTTACTAATCTTTCTGTTTTCTTACGGTTGTCCATATTTGACGTAGAGAACATTTTTTCTGCCCAAAGACTCCTCGATCTTGCACTCAATCTATACATTCTCATAGACTCTTAGTGTTTATTCAATAGCCAGACATTTATCCATAATGGCCCATTTAACATATATCTGGCCAAAGACTCCTCTAACTTAAACATTCAAGCTCATTGACTCCTTCTGATGATTCATTAGCCAGACAGTAGGCCTCAATTGACCTATTTAGCATATTTCTGGACAAAAATTCGTCGATCTTGAACTTTCTATACATATTCACAGATTCCTTCGGATGATTCATTAGCCAGACATTTATCATTATTTGACCTATTTAACATATTTCTGGGCAAAGACTCCTCAAACTTGACCATTCAAGCTCATTGACTCCTTCTGATGTTTCATCAGCCATACAGTAGTCCATATTTGACCTACTGAACATATTTCTGGACAAATATTTGTCTATCTTGAACTTTCTATAGATACTTATAGTCTCGTTCTCATGTTTTATCAACCATACAGTATTCAGTATTTGACCTACTGAAGATTTTTCTGGCCAAAAAGTCCTCAATTTTTAACTCTCTACATACTAATGATAGATCTCTCTATTATTAAATAGTCACACATTTATCCATTTTTTTACCTATTTAACTTATTAACTTATACTAAGATTTGTTGATCTTAAACTCTCTATGAGACTGCGCTGCTTTTTACATACTTATAGACTCCTTCTGATGATTCATTAGCCAGTCAGTAGTTCATAATCGACCTGTTTAACATATTTCTGGACAAAGATTCGTCGATCTTGAACATTCAAGCTCATTGACTCCTTCTGATGATTCATTAACCAGACAGTAGTCCAAATTTGATCTATTTAACATTTTTTCTGGACAAAGATTCGTCGATCTTGAACTTTCTATGTATAGTATAGTATAGTATAGTATAGTATAGTATAGTATAGTATAGTATAGTCTGTCTGAATGTATATCCACAGACTCCTTCGGATGATTCATTAGCTAGACATTTATCGTTATTTGACCTATTTAACATATTTCTGGGCAAAGACTCCTCAAACTCAAACTCAAACTCCTCAAGCTCATTGACTCCTTTGGATGTTTCATCAGCCATACATTTGACCTATTTAAAATATGTCTGGACAAAGTTTTGTCTATCTTGAACTTTCTATATATACTCTAAGCAGACCCGGCGCCAAATAAAAATTCAACCTAATTTGCATAATATTAATTGATTATGATATAATGATAATGATCGATAGAACCTTTAGGTTCTTGACCACTGAGTCCGAAACTCTCGTATATACTCACGACCTCATGTTGTGTCAATCACGTTTACAGACTGCCTCCGCAACTTTTGTTCGTCATAAAAAAAATGTGAAAAAATGTGTGTGTGTGTGTGTGTGTGTGGGCGGGGCAATCGTTTTTCGCATGTGTAGCAAGTCATTTGAGAGGTGTTTTTACAATTCACAGCAACCGAATGACCAATACGAAAAAAAAGATACGAAAGTTTCGAACTCAATGTGCAGGGACCTTAAATGCACTGTTGACGCTCGCGAAAGCCTCTCGAGGATAAATCGAAACAAATGAGCTCACAAAAAAGAAACTCAGTTAACATACTGCCGTAAAAATTCAAATTGTGCAGTTTTTATATTTATAATATGATACAGTTAAACAACATCACACGACCAAGAGTGCTGGGCTGAGTTTCCCGAAACCTTCTTAACGCTACGTCGTTCTTAAGTTGCACCTTAAGCTGTATCTTATTGTTAATACGTGTTTCCCGAAATGCTCTTAGTTAAGTATACCTTCTGTAAGTCATACTTTCGGAAGGTTGGTCTGGGCTGAGTTTCCCGATAACGTTGTCTCTTAGCGCGCTACGAAGACTCGTAAGGTATAACTTAACTGAAGGTATGCCATTTCTAGGCGTGTTCCCCGAACTATACCTTAGAAAGCTGCTTAAGATATACCTTCTTACGTGCGACGTTACCGGGTGCTGTCCGTGGCGATGGTGCTGAATCTGTTGATATCGATGACTCAAGAATCAATTATTCTCTCGTGCAGGGGCTGTTTATGTGAGAAAGCGCTTTTCTTTATAAAAGAAGCACTTCAGAAATAGTTGAAATTGCATTTACTAGGACTCATGGGATATTATAAAAAATAATCCAACTATAACAGCCTGTAATAGCCTTGCCTACATATTTTAAACTTGTATCATATATTGCTGCCATAATAACCATTTAATTTTTTTATGTGCTTTCTTCTCTTTCCCATTTTTGTTTGCTGAGGTGAGCTGCGATGAAATATTGTTCTGGTAAATACTTTCAAGCATTTCAGTAATAAAAGTGTATGTCACGTAGCTACGTGCTCGGCAGTGATCAAAAAGGATTTAAACAGTGAATTTTGAATCTCTTCTTGTAAACTCAGAGATGTGGATTCAGACGGCAATTAAATTACCACACGACCTGTTTGTCAAAAATCAGTAGGTGCTAATTTAGACAGAGATTTTTACGCGGGTTGGGTGAGAAAAAAACACTGATATTATGGATTCGAACGGCACTAAAATAACCGACTTACCCCTGTAAATGTTTGAAATACTGTACGAGCCCATGATAAACAATATTAGCGTCCGAATAGGACTTAACTGACAGTAGCCTATGCTTTCACTGGCCTTTAAAAGCGCTCTTTAATTAAAATAAATTTATACAATTTTATTGTATATAATAATGTAATTAAAATTCTAACAACAATCAGTGTAATGACAATTTTATTCTTTGCATGAAAACACTTGAATTAGCCTAATTGAACACTGTCTGTCTGTGTGTATTAAAACTTTAGAATTATATTATTATAGACCTTTAACAGTGATTGTCACGTTTTGATGTGTTCTGTTAATCTTTTGTGATCTTGTTTCCCCCTGTCTTTGTGGTTTTTGGTTTAGTCCTGTTAAGTTTTCCCGCTCCTCGTTTGTGTTCAATTTTATGCACCTGTTTTCAGTTAATTATCTTGTTTGGTTCAGTTCTTTTAAGCCCTGTGTTTTCCCTCAGTGTTTGTCGATCGTCGTCCACGTATGGTTGTGTGTTTCTGATTTCCTGGAGTTTTGTTCTTGTTTAAGTTTGGAAAGTTTTCATTTTGGTATTAAATCATTTATATTGAAGCTTTCGTGTCCTCGTCTTCAGCTACCTGCACAAACCCTGACAGAACGATCGACCTTTAAAAAGCAAAAATGGGTAGAAGGAGGAAAAACGAGGTGAGCCCCTTCAAAAACCCAATCCTTTTCCAAGAGGAGCGCTCACTCGAGGAATACGCTGGTCTATACCTTGAGCTGTATGATGATGTGAGATGGGATGAGGAGGAGTTAAAAAAGAGTTTCTGGGGTGGACTAAAAGACCCTCTCGCCCAGATAATTTTGGTAAGGGACCTCAATCTATCCTTCCTGGAGTTTTTGGATCACACGCTGTGGGCCTGTGGATCCAACTACCACTTAGAGGATCTCCCACTCCAGCCAGAGACCATCCAACCAGAGCCCGTCGCCAGCCCGCCAACGCCTGAGCCCATCACCTGCACGCCAACGCCTGAGCCCATCACCTGCACGCTCACACCAGAGCCCATCGTCTGCCCACCAGAGCCTGCACACCGCATCAGCCCTGTCGCCAGATCGGTCCCTGGACTTCCCCGGATGATATCCGGTATGACTGATCCCCCACTGATATCGGTGCGATTGGCCAAAAAGAAGGCTCCCATGGCTGGGGTTCACGTCAGCCACATCCAGCCAGATCCTGAGCCCGTCGCCAACCCGCCAGAGCCTGAGCCCGTCGCCTGCCCACCAGAGCCTGAGCCCAGCCCCGAGTTTCCTGATATGCTGGTCCCGTCCAGCCCCGAGTTTCCTGATGCGCTGGCCCCGTCCAGTTCCGAGTTTCCTGATATGCTGGTCCCGTCCAGCCCCGAGTTTCCTGATATGCTGGTCCCGTCCAGCCCCGAGTTTCCTGATATGCTGGTCCAATCCAGCACAGAGCCCGTTGACCCAGAGCCAGAGCCCGTTGACCCAGCGCCAGAGCCAGAGCCCGTTGACCCAGCGCCAGAGCCAGAGCCCGTTGACCCAGCGCCAGAGCCAGAGCCCGTTGACCCAGCGCCAGAGCCAGAGCCCGTTGACCCAGAGCCAGAGCCCATTGACCCAGAGCCAGAGCCCGTTGACCCAGCGCCAGACCCAGAGCCCGTTGATCCAGAACCAGAGCCCGTTGACCCAGCGCCAGAGCCAGAGCCCGTTGACCCAGCGCCAGAGCCAGAGCCCGTTGACCCAGCGCCAGAGCCAGAGCCCGTTGACCCAGCGCCAGAGCCAGAGCCCGTTGACCCAGAGCCAGAGCCCGTTGACCCAGAGCCAGAGCCCGTTGACCCAGCGCCAGACCCAGAGCCCGTTGACCCAGACCCCGTTGACCCAGACCCAGAGCCCGTTGACCCAGACCCAGAACCCGTTGACCCAGCGCCCGTTGATGTCAAGTCAGTTCCCGATCATGAGCCTGTCCTCCCCAAGAAAATTTTGGGGGGGCGCTATACGCCTTCGCCGTGGCCGGCCAAAGATCCACGGAGGCCTGGAAAAATTACACCGCCGTGGCCACCTGATGGATCTTCACCGCCGTGGCCACCTGAAGGGTCTGCACCGCCATGGCCACCTGAAGGGTCTGCACCGCCATGGCCACCTGAAGGGTCTGCACCGCCATGGCCACCTGAAGGGTCTGCACCGCCATGGCCACCTGAAGGGTCTGCACCGCCATGGCCACCTGAAGGGTCTGCACCGCCATGGCCACCTGAAGGGTCTGCACCGCCATGGCCACCTGAAGGGTCTGCACCGCCATGGCCACCTGAAGGGTCTGCACCGCCATGGACGCCCGAGGGTCCCACAGCTCCGCCCTGGACGCCCGAGGGTCCCACAGCACCGCCCTGGACGCCCGAGGGTCCCACAGCTCCGCCTTGGACGCCCGAGGGTCCCACAGCTCCGCCTTGGACGCCCGAGGGTCCCACAGCTCCGCCCTGGACGCTCGAGGGTTCCACAGCACCGCCCTGGACGCCCGAGGGTCCGACAGCTCCGCCTTGGTCACGCCCACAGCCTGCACCATCGTGGCCACGCCCACAGCCTGCACCGTCGTGGCCACGCCCACAGCCTGCACCGTCGTGGCCACGCCCACAGCCTGCTCCGCCGTGGCCACGCCCACAGCCTGCTCCGCCCTGGAGGCTTCCTGGACCTGCACCATGCCCTCGTCAGCCTCCAGGCCGCCCACCCTCCCACCCCTTTGGATGTTATACGGCGCGAGGACGCGCCTTCGGGGAGGGGGGAGGTACTGTCACGTTTTGATGTGTTCTGTTAATCTTTTGTGATCTTGTTTCCCCCTGTCTTTGTGGTTTTTGGTTTAGTCCTGTTAAGTTTTCCCGCTCCTCGTTTGTGTTCAATTTTATGCACCTGTTTTCAGTTAATTATCTTGTTTGGTTCAGTTCTTTTAAGCCCTGTGTTTTCCCTCAGTGTTTGTCGTCCACGTATGGTTGTGTGTTTCTGATTTCCTGGAGTTTTGTTCTTGTTTAAGTTTGGAAAGTTTTCATTTTGGTATTAAATCATTTATATTGAAGCTTTCGTGTCCTCGTCTTCAGCTACCTGCACAAACCCTGACAGTGATAAGGTAAAGCTAAGAGTGGTCCAGACCAACCTTCCGAAAGTATGACTTACAGAAGGTATACTTAACTAAGAGCGTTTCGGGAAACACGTATTAACGATAAGGTACAGCTTAAGGTGTAACTTAAGAACGACGTAGCATTAAGAAGGTTTCGGGAAACTCAGCCCTGGACCACTCTTAGCTTTACCTTATCACTGTTAAAGGTCTATAATAATATAATTCTGAAGTTTTAATACACCCAGACAGTGTTCTATTAGGCTAATTCAAGTGTTTTCATGCAAAGAATAAAATTGTCACTACACTGATTGTTGTTAGAATTTTAATTATAGGCTATTATTATATATAATAAAAATTTTATACATTTATTTTAATTAAAGAGCGCTTTTAAAGGCCAGTGAAAGCATAGGCTACTGTCAGTTAAGTCCTATTCGGACGCTAATATTGTTTATCATGGGCTCAGGGCTCATACGGTATTTTAAACATTTACAGGGGTAAGTCGGTTATTTTAGTGCAGTCCGAATCTATAATATCAGTGTTTTTTCTCACCCAACCCGCATAAAAATCTCTGTCCAAATTAGTACCTACTGATTTTTGACAAACAGGTCGTGTGGTAATTTAATTGCCGTCTGAATCCACATCTCTGAGTTTACAAGAAGAGATTCAAAATTCACTGTTTAAATCCTTTTTGATCACTGCCGAGCACCGTAGCTACGTGACGTACACTTTTATTACTGAAATGCTTGAAAGTATTTACAAGAACAATATTTCATCGCAGCTCACCTCAGCGGACAAAAATGGAAAAGAGAAGAAAGCACATAAACATGTTTAATGGTTATTATGGCAGAAATATATGATACAATTTTAAATAAGTAGGCAAGGCTATTATAGGCTGTTATAGTTCGGATTATTTTTTATAATATCCCATGAGTCCTAGTAAATGCAATTTCAACTATTTCTGAAGTGCTTATTTTATAAAGAACAGCGCTTTCTCACATAAACAGCCCCTGCACGAGAGAATAATTGATTCTCGAGTCATCGATATCAACAGATTCAGCACCATCGCCACGGACAGCACCCGGTAACGTCGCACGTAAGAAGGTATATCTTAAGCAGCTTTCTAAGGTATAATTTGGGGAACACGCCTAGAAATGGTATACCTTCAGTTAAATTATACCTTAAGAGTCTTCGTAGCGCGCTAAGAGACAACGTTATCGAGAAACCCGGCCCAGATCACCATCACGATTAAAAATGTGATACTGATTTCATGACAGTTCAATAAACAAGTAATTAATATTAAATCACATTTTTGACGAAATATCGTCTGTTTTTGTTCTATTTTAGCAGAGAAAAAAGTTCCAATCCACCTGAGACACGTCTCTCTGTAGGCAAGGGTGCCTGCTTACGTCACAGGGCACCACAACTTCCAAAAGGAAAATTCAACTGCAGTAGCCACCGTTCAACCTGAAGAGGGCAGCACTCAGACGTTTATACACCATATATTATAGAATTAAAACACTTTATACTCAAATGTCAAAAACATTTCTTGAATCAATGAACAGAAATAATAAAGCCCCACCCTTACAGATCATTAACTGAAAAAGTTGTTTTAGGGTTTAGTTACCCTTTAAGCAACTGCCTCATTCTTGATAAATCAGCCGTTTGAACGAATCATTTGAATGAATGACTCAAAGACTCGCTTAATAATACCGCATATATTTCTGGACAAAGTTTCGTCGATCTTGAACTTTCTATATATAATCATAGACTCCTACTGATGATTCAATAGCCAGACATTAGTCCATATTTTACCTGTTTACAGTTTTTGCCCGTAGCTTGAACACATTTTGCAAAACTTCGCTCATTGTGCCAAAACTCAACACACAAGTAAACATGACACAACACTGGGAAATATACCATTCACATCTGTGTCAAATTGAAACTCTACCATCAAAACCTAAACTCTGCTATCAAAACCTAACATTCCTTTGTCAAAATATAACTCTGATGACAAAATGACACATACTTGCATCATATGCATACACTTTCAGATCAGGGGAACACACTAGTCTACTGTATATAAAACACTGCAGTCTTTGATTTTCACTGTTTATTCAGAAGGCATAATTTCAGGAGGCACATTTTCAAACAACCAAAAAAGCAAATAGGCCTACTCAATATTGTACATTGCAGCACTGTACATTGCAGTAACATGAATTCAGATAAAGCAAAAAATATATATATATTATAATAGAAAAAACACTATACTGTAAACACAGAAAATCATGGCAATTGTGCATACGTGGGTTCATGGATCCCGCTGTCTGTTGGGGTCTGGCCACAGGACCTCATCGACATCGCAAGCAATGTCTTCTCCCGCTAGGCACCGGGGAAAATATCCCCTTGCATGTCAAAACCATCATGGTCATTCTAGAGAAATACAACCACAAATTGTCATCGGTTTGCTTCTTTTTCTTACATTACTGTATATACTGTATCATCCACTGTACTGAAACATCTCAATATACTGTAAGTAATCTTGGCAGGGGCGTAGCACAAGATCCCGGGCCCTATGTATAGGCAGTCCTGATGGGCCCCCATGTTCCAAATAAAATATTGCCTTTTCAAGGGCCCTCTCTCCCCTTGGGCACTGGTTTTACCCCCAGCCTGACGCCCCTGAATCATGGTATGTTGCACAAAAACTACCACTTTGGCTGCAAAAGGAGCATTAGCACCCTGCAATACCCTGTACACGTGATGTGGTAATGTGATATACAGTAGTACAGTCCTGTAAATCCCATCTGAGTAGAGTAGAAGGTAGAGAGGTGAAGACATACCTGTTTTCCAGTCAGAATGTTCTTATTACAGATGTCACTGTGAAGCTGCTTAGATGTGGCTGGACTCTCTGCCCAGCTTCCCTCATAGTCAGGCCATGGGTGATGACATGGTCCACCAAAGTTGCTCTTATATCATCAGAAATAGGGGTCCGTGCATGGCCTCTTCGACCTTGACCTTCTCCTCTTCGACCTTGACCTTCTCCTCTTCCTCCTCCTCCATCCATGCTTGCAAGTTCTTGAAATGGCTAAACTGAGGGCTTTTTGTAGCTGGCTGATTGGTGTTCAGTTTTGCAAGTAAGTGCCTTCAGTTGTGTATTTGAGTGGTTGCAATTACCCGATGTGTTTTTTATTTTGGATACATGTGTTTTCCAAATGGCACACTGAGATTTCATTTTTGAACGAAGTGTCTTATGTTTGAAATAGAGTGTAGTATGCAGGACCAAGTGTGTTGCATAAAGGAGTGAGTGTGTTGCAGAATCTCTACTAGAGTGCAAAGCAGCGCTTTTGTTTAAGGTATGGGTACATGTGTGTGTGGTGTAGTAACAAAAGCTTCAAGTTGTGTTACTTTAATCTAAGCATGGGTCTATAGTGTTCAAGCAACGGGCAAAAACTGTAAACTTGACCATTCAGGCTAATTGACTCCTTTGGATGTTTCATCAGCCATATATTTGTCCATATTTGACCTACTGAACATTTTTCTGGCCAAAGAGTCTTCGATCTTGAACTCTCTATACATACTCATAGGCCCTGTCCCAATATCCGCACTTGCGCCCTTGTGCCCCTCAATGCGAATTCTCGCTAAGGGGTGCAAGGCCGTAGGGTGTCCCGATCCTCTAATAGTGTTCTCCAGGGGTGATCATAAGGGCATTTCGCAAGTGCGCATCAGACCTCACTTTGTCTATGGGATATTACCCAGAATCCTTGTAGTGTTGTGACGTTTCGAACAGCGAACCAATGGGGGAGAACGGTTGCTATGGTGCTGTTCAGGAGCGGAAACTCCGAAGATAAAGGAAGCCGGTGTGGTGAAGTGTTTTTCAAGGCCGCAAAATTGAAAATTTTTAATGTTATT
Source organism: Chrosomus eos (assembly GCA_036326025.1). Classification (NCBI taxonomy): domain Eukaryota; kingdom Metazoa; phylum Chordata; class Actinopteri; order Cypriniformes; family Leuciscidae; genus Chrosomus; species Chrosomus eos. The sequence goes on from CM070842.1 coordinate 17,984,773, forward strand.
GTGTCACGAAAAGTAGTTTTAAGAGTTTTTCATTCGAGAATATAGTTGTTTAAAGCTCAAATCTGTGGTTTATTTATAAAGATAGTGCCTATTTAAAAATTTGATCTGACGTTTTCGGAGTTCCAGGGATCAGCGGGCGCTCAGTGCTCATGTACCCCACCTGGACAGCGCAGTCTCATCCCAAGAAGTCATATATTGACGTCTTGGGACGTCTTTTGACCATACGTCAATATCCGCCTTTTTAGGGTACCATTAAACGTCGGTTAGATGACGTTATCGGATCCTAACTCTACCCCAGACCTAAACCTACCCCTAAACCTACCCCGTCACCTAACTGACGTTAAAGGTAAAGCGTCAGTTGTATGACGTCCCAGGATCGTCATATAACCGACGTTTAAGGGTACCCTAAAAAGGCGGATATTGACGTATGGTCAAAAGACGTCCCAAGACGTCAATATATGACTTCTTGGGATGAGACTGTGTTAACCTGGAACAGCCTTACCTGGCCAAGCATTCTGACGTTTCCCGCTAGTGGTTAAACATGAGCTATAAATCGGCTTGTGTATATCTAACGGGTGATCTTTGGTTTATCTATGATTTGTTCCCTGGCAAATCGTTTTGGCTGAGGGCAAAGTGAAGTTTCATAACTTTATATATTTAGGCTATTTAACGGTAACGTTGTAACATTAGCCTGTTGTTGACTTATGTTTGACTGAATCTTTTAACTCTCTTTATTTCTTGACTTATATAGCTTCTTATACTTTTTAGGCTACGTATACTTTAATATACTATTATTGATCAATAAAACTGAAATTTAACAAAAAGAGACTGGGTTGTGTCATTTTATTTCATATAGCCTGTGTGAGACTATTTTAATATATAGCCTATATATCACCAACACGTCATGTATTTTTTCATGTATGGGATGGGAAGAATTTCACATATCAATTTCCATAATAACATAATTAAAATTGTTTCGAATCGCTGTGAATACGGGTAAGTGTCATGAACAACCAGAGACAGGTTAGATCCAAACGCAGCGTGAGTTTATTAACAGGGTAGTCAGACAGGCAATGGTCACAGACAGCAGACACAGTATAGGAGACAAGGCAATACTCAGAGTCCGATAACCAGGCAGGAGTCAGAGGCAGGCGGCAGACGAGACGGAATCCAGGAAACAGGCGATGGGTCAGATACACAGACTGGAACAGACTAGACAAAGAAACGCTCGGAGATGTACACAACAGTGAAACAAGACTTAGCAATGAGTGATAGTGAGAGTGGGGTATAAATGAGAGTGGAGCTGCGTGAGGAACTAGATGCAGGTGAGAGTGATCAGTGGAAACAGGTGTACGAGTAATCAGTCCAGGGTGTGTGCGTGAACAGTCCACGGGAAGGCAGAGCAAAAGTGGAATGCCCTCTCGTGACACTAGAGGGCAATCCAGCCGAACATCGTCACATAACCCCCCCTTTAAGGAGCGGCTTCCAGACGCTCCAAAGAAGATCCAGGCGGGCGGCAGAGCGAAGACGATCCTGGGGGAGGGATGGAGGGCCAGGCCCGTGCAGGGCAACAGGACCAAGAGGTAGCCAAGGTGGGCCTGGGGCGCAGAGCAGGGGCGTACCAGACTGGGCCAGTTACCAAGGCGGAACAGGATGAGGCGAAGGCCAGAGCGGAGCAGGATGAGGCGAAGGCCATGGCGGAGCAGGATGATGCGAAGGCCGGGGCGGAGCAGGATGAGGCGAGGGCGGAGCAGACTCAGACGAGGTCCATGTCAGCGTCGCCTCCATGGCCCTCACAGGGTACTTACTGCCCCCCCCCCCCCCCCCCCCAAAAAATACTTGGGGAAATCCACGGGAGGAACCTCCTGGCTGTTAACGGGTTCCAGAGAGGCCTCCCGGAGCATGAGGCGCAGAGGCGAGGCCGGCAGGGCGAGGCGCAGAGGCGGGGCCGGCAGGGCGAGGAGTCTGGGTACGCTCACCGGAGCCTGGCGAACCGAACGAATCCTCCTTCTCTTCTTGCGGCGGCGTCTCACTTGACTTGACTCGGCAGACGGACTTGACTCACTTGACTCGGCAGACGAACTTGACTCACTTGACTCGGCAGACGGACTTGACTCACTTGACTCACTTGACTCGGCAGACGAACTTGACTGACTTGACTCACTTGACTCGGCAGACGGACTTGACTCACTTGACTCGGCAGACGACTTGACTCACTTGACTCAGCAGACGGACTTGACTCACTTGACTCGGCAGCACTTGACTCGGCAGACGGACTTGACTCACTTGACTCGGCAGCACTTGACTCACTTGACTCGGCAGCACTTGACTCGGCAGACGGACTTGACTCACTTGACTCGGCAGCACTTGACTCACTTGACTCGGCAGCACTTGACTCACTTGACTCACTGGGCTCGGCACTTGACTCACTTGACACGGCACTTGACTCACTTGACTCGGGATTCGGTTCACTTGACTCGGGATTCGGTTCACTTGACTAGGGATTTGGTTCACTTGACTCGGGATACGGTTCACTTGACTCGGGATTCGGTTCACTTGACGCTCTCGACTCTGTTCTTGATCTTCTCGAGTCGGCTGGGCAGATGAGGTGCGCGGGCAAGGCTGGGCAGATGTTAAACTCAGGTTCGTCAAGGCTGACGCAAAGCTCAGGTTCGGCAGGGCTGATGTGATGTGCTGGTTCGGCAGGGCTGGACGGGACCAGCGGGGCAAGCTCCTCTAACTCACCCACAGTGAGAGCCGAACCACTCAGTAGAAGAGCCGTGTTAATATACCGTCTTAAGGTGCTGTGAGGCTCTGGGTTGGGCATCAATGAGCGAAGCGGTTCAGACAACCCTCCGCGGAACAGGTTTGTGAGGAAAACGTTGTTCATACACGTATGATGAGAAAGTTCATAAAACTCCGCCACATACCACTCGAGAAAACGATCCTCCTGATGAAGCTGCATTATCTTAGCTCCCATATCCGTGCTCGGAATCGCTGTGTGAGCTCGTCGAACTACCTCACTGTTGACTTTTACCGGGTGAACTTGGCGTGACATCGTGATCGGTCCTGGGCCAACAACTGTGGAGACGGGTTGATTCTGCGATGGTCCCGGTGTAGAAACGTGAAGACCGCGAACCATCTTACCTCTCCAACAATGAGGTGAGTTGTTCAGGGCTGACAACTGTGGAAACGGGTTGAATCTGCAATGGTCCCGGTGTAGTAACGCGAAGACTGCGAACCATCATGGTCAAACTCTCCAACCTCGAGGTGAGTTGATCCTGGTGTACAGCGCCCGGATCCTCAGTGGTTGACTGGAAGGCATACAAAGCTGACATGCTGCTGGATCTGGTTTTGGCTAAGTGTTCTGTCATGAACAACCAGAGACAGGTTAGATCCAAACGCAGCGTGAGTTTATTAACAGGGTAGTCAGACAGGCAATGGTCACAGACAGCAGACACAGTATAGGAGACAAGGCAATACTCAGAGACCGATAACCAGGCAGGAGTCAGAGGCAGGCGGCAGATGAGACGGAATCCAGGAAACAGGCGATGGGTCAGATACACAGACTGGAACAGACTAGACAAGGAAACGCTCGGAGATGTACACAACAGTGAAACAAGACTTAGCAATGAGTGATAGTGAGAGTGGGGTATAGATGAGAGTGGAGCTGCGTGAGGAACTAGATGCAGGTGAGAGTGATCAGTGGAAACAGGTGTACGAGTAATCAGTCCAGGGTGTGTGCGTGAAAAGTCCACGGGAAGGCAGAGCAAAAGTGGAACGCCCTCTCGTGACACTAGAGGGCAATCCAGCCGAACATCGTCACAGTAAGGCAGTATAAGCTCAGGTAAACCTCAATCACAATTTATCTTAGCCAAAAACTGTTTTAATATTCATAACATTAACAAAATCATTGGTAGCTAAGAGTAAATTAGGATTTTCATTCAAAGTATTGTGTCATGTTACAGCTATTATAAGCAGCACACACATTAGCCAAATGAACAGTGTTTACTCCCCTGGGGTCTCATTTATAAAGCGTGCGTACGCACAAAACGGGGCTGGAAACGTACGTACGCCAGTTTCCACGCAAAGGTTGTGATCTATAAAAAACAAACTTGACGGGAGGATGTGCGCACCTTTAAGCAAACTTTGAGCCGTGCGTACGCACGTTTTGGAGACGGAGCAGTTTGGCGACACCGATGGTGAGCTGAAGCAAAATGTCTTTTTGGTCACTTTTAGACTGAAAATCTAAAGAAGATTAAACATACAGTATACAGAAAGATAATACAAATATAATTTCACTCACCAAGCCTATCACATGAAGCAAACATCCATCCCTTTTTAAATGTCCGCGCCAGCGAGCGCGTTGGGTTGTTTAGTGAAACTGACGCAGCCTATCTAAAACCGTACATCTTCATTATAATCATAAATACAGTGTTCTGTGATATGTTCACAATAATAGTTTAAATACATAAAGGAATGATTTAAACTATGTTTTACTTCTGATATAAACATTTAGATTAAATATGCCATTCTGATTAATGGAGTTAGACACTTAAATTACATGAAATCATTACTGAGAAGTTACAAAAAAAATTATATTCAATAAATAAAAATATTTGTTGTGGATGCAATTTTTTCAAACACTTTTCCTCTGGCATGCTGTGTTTTAATGTTTTAACTACAGAGATTAATTGCTTCATGTCTGAGAAAATAGTTCCGTGCAAATAATGCACAACAAGGTATATCTGTTTCCATAAAAAATATAAATCAATTAAAAATATAGCTGCGAGCCCCACACACACACACACACACACACACACACACACACACACACACACACACACACACACACACACACACACACACACACACACACACACACACACACACAACACACACACACACACACACACACACACACACACACACACACACACACACACACTGTTTAAAAGCAAGAAATATTTATCTAACCTGTTGAAAACAGTCTGCCGGTGCCATCTTTTAAACATTCATCATATTGCATTGGTTTTAATTTCTTGACCTCAAACAGAGCACTAATCTGTTTATTTTTAAGTTATTGATTAAAAAAGAAAAGATCACAAATGCGTTTTTAGTCATATAGTATTATTTTATACAGAAATAAATTATTTGTAATTCAGATGAGAATAATTTTAAGGAAAACAAATATATTGATCTGAATTATAGCACATGTTTTTGTAAAATAAATTCAAGCAATACCCCCCCCCCCCCCCCACTCCCCCAACCGAAATGGCACTAATTTTAAAATTAAACTGAAAAGCTCACGGCTGCACAGGCCTTCATAACAGTGCGCGTCCAACACGAGGAGTGAGCAGAACAGAGCGAAACTTTTTTTAGTTAATTTCTACTTTCATACAGGGTTTCTGCAGGGTTTAGTCAGTCAAATTTAAGACCTTAAGACCTTAATTTAAGACAAGTCAAGTAGCCTGATTAGAACATCAATAACAAACAAAATACATAACTAGGGAATCACTAAACCGAGAGAATGATTCTGATTTTATTACATTTATTGTAGCTATGTTGTTGCGATCGATTGTGGATAATAAATAGGTTGTGCTGTTGACGCTCGCGCAGCCTCTCGAGGAGAAATCTATATGAGCGCAGCACACACACACTCAGTTAACAACATACTGTAACTGCCTCTAAAAATCTAAATGTGGAGTTTCTATATTTTAACATATGTGTTAAGCAGCCTCAATTATTTTTCCTGAATGCAATATCAAAATGTGACATTGATTTCCTACAACAGTTCAATAAACAGTTCAAATTTAGTCACTTACATTTTAGATGTAATATTGGCTGTTTGTCTTCTGTTCCAGCAGCGAAAATAGTTCCAAACAAAAATCACAGCAGAACCACAGCGCATCTCACAGGAACACTCATTGTTTTCATTACTGAATGATTCAGCATTTTGACCCGAATCGGTTCAGTTGAGTCAAAGATTCAATGACCCATTCTTAAACATCTGTCTCATTCTTGAATGAATCAACCGTTTAAACGAATCGTTTGAATGAATGAATAAATGACTCACTCATTAATACAGCCGCCTGCCGCCACCTATTCGCAGTTTAGTGTTATGTTTATAAGTAGCCTAGTATACTTCTTTCCACTGTTTCTTATTTGTACATTTAAATCAATTTCATAACATTATTTTATGCAATTGTAATTTTTCAGTGTAAATGATTTAATTTGATCAGCCCTACCTAGGGTAACAGTAGCCTATGCTTCATCTTTCATTTTAAATTCCTAAATTTGATCAATAAATTCAAATATTTTTTGTTTTTGTTTTTATGTTTAAGCTTATATATATATATCAAGCTTGTATATTTAAATTCAGTAATTTCACTTAAATGACAATTAATGGGTAATTTTTCTTGCCATTTAAGTGAGATTATTGAACTTAAATATACAAGCTTGATAAAAATGATAATTTTAGAAGAAAATTTCAGATGGCATTTAGAGGCTTTTGCATCTGAACTCTTCATATATATATATATATATATATATATAATATATATATATATATATATATATATATATATATATATATATATATATATATATATATATATATATATATATATATATATATATATATCAATATTTATAACAGTCTGTTTCATTTTGAGCCTTGAATTGGACTCTCAAGGGTTGGCTTTCTAAATATGTATGTGTTATTATGTGTCTATTCAGAATGACTTATGAGCAGAAACCTTTTTATTTTGGATATGTCAGGAATGCATCACTAGCCAAAATTGGGGATGACTAGAAAGGGTAAATAAGCTTTAAAATCAAGAGAACAATAGGACACAATTTGACACAAGAGGGCAGTATAGCCCTATTTATGATTTTGAGTTTAAACTCACCTGAAGAGATTCTAAAAGAATGGTAAAGTTTGATGCGTTGCCACGGCAACAGTTTCAAAGATAACAAGAATCCATTCACAGGTCTTCATCTGCAGTGTATTTACATTATACAGATGAAGTTTGAAGCAAATCGGGTAAAAATAAGAGGGTGATTTCAAAGCATTTTGAAAGTGACACACTTCCTGCTGCCAGTTGGTGGCGCTATAACTTTGACTCACAATAGTCACATCCATGTGATCGGACACTTACACCGAACACACTGCTGAAGTTTCATCAAGATCAGTTAATGTATACAGAAGTTATAACACACTTCCTGTTTCCATTATTCGCCATAAATTTGTTTCCTCGCCACGGCCAAACCGTTCGAGATATCAAAAATCCCCTGGCAATTTTTCATCCTCAATGTCTTGACTTCATGCTGACTGAGTTTCGTGGCGATTGGTTGAATTCTCTAGGAGTAGTATATCGAATTCCAGGGGCATACGCTTTCAAACAAACCATAATAGCCGACTTCCTGTTGGGCTGGGGTAAAAAGTAAAAGTACAAAGGATATATGAATCGATGAGATCTATATGTGTACCAAGTTTCATATTATTACATGCAAGCGTGTTTGATTTATGGACCAAGTTTTCGGACCCCGTTCCAGGGGCGCTGTCGAGCCCCCCTGCCACGCCCGGGTGCCAGCTTCAGCCCGGCCCTGATGGCCGCGGGTTCTGACCCGTGTGCAAAGATTCAAGAGTTTTTGAGCACGTTAAGGGCCCCAAAGGTGCGCTGAGAGTCTCAAAAGTATCCAAAAAGAATATTAAAGTTTGATGCATTGTCACGGCAACAGCATCTAAGATATCAACAATCCTTTCACAGGTCTACATCTGGCGTGTGTCTACATTATACACATCAAGTTTGAAGCAAATCGGGTAAAGCCTGTTTGATTTATGGACCAAGTTTTCGGACCCCGTTCCAGGGGGCGCTGTCGAGCCCCCCTGCCACGCCCGGGTACCAGCTTCAGCCCGGCCCTGATGGCCACGGTTTCTGACCCGTGTGCAAAGTTTCAAGAGTTTTTGAGCATGTTAAGGGCCCCAAAAGTGCGCTAAGAATCTCAAAAGTATCCAAAAAGAATATTAAAGTTTGATGCGTTGTCACGGCAACAGCATCTAAGATATCAACAATCCTTTCACAGGTCTACATCTGGCTTGTGTCTACATTATACACATCAAGTTTGAAGCAAATAGGGTAAAGCGTGTTGGATATATGGACCAAATTGTCGGACCCGTTCAAGGGGGCGCTGTCGAGCCCCCCTGCCACGCCCGGGTACCAGCTTCAGCCTGGCCCTGATGGCCGCGGGTTTTGTCCTGTGTGCAAAGTTTCAAGAGTTTTCGAGCACGTTAAGAACCCCAAAAGTGCCCGAAAGCATAAAAAAGCATGAAAAAGCTTAAAAAAAAGGAATATTAATGTTTGATGCATTGCCATGGCAACAGTGTCTAAGATATCAATAATCCTTTCACAGGTCTACATCTGGCATGTGTCTACATTATGCACATGAAGTTTGAAGCAAATCGGGTAAAAATAAGAGGGTGATTTAAAAGCATTTTGAAAGTGACACACTTCCTGCTGCCAGTTGGTGGCGCTATAACTTTGACTCACAATAGTCACATCCATGTGATCGGGCTCTTACAACGAACACACTGCTGAAGTTTCATCAAGATTAGTTAATGTATGCAGTAGTTATAACACACTTCCTGTTTCACGTTTCTCGCCATAATTTCGTTTCCTCGCCACGGCCAAACCGTTCGAGATATCAAAAATCCCCTGGCAATTTTTCATCCTCAGTGTCTTGACTTCATGCACACCGAGTTTCGTGCCGTGTGTTTGAATTCTCTAGGAGGAGTGTTTCACATTCCATTGCATGCGTTTTCCAAACAACCCTTAATAGCCGACTTCCTGTTGGGCTGGGGTAAAAAGTTAGAGTGCGAAGTATATATGAAACGATGAGATCTACATGTGTACCGAGTTTCATATTATTACATGCAAGCGTGTTTGATTTATGGACCATGTTTTCGGACCCCGTTCCAGGGGGCGCTGTCGAGCCCCCCTGCCACGCCCGGGTACCATCTTCAGCCCGGCCCTGATGGCCGCGGGTTCTGACATGTGTGCAAAGTTTCAGGAGTTTTTGAGCATGTTAAGGCCTCCAAAAGTGTCCAAAAGGTAGTAAAAAAATAATAATAAATAATAATAATAAATAATCCTTAGGAAAACAATAGGGCCTTCGCCCTTAGGGCTTGGGCCCTAAATATTCTTTGGCCAGTGAAAAAGATGAAATATAGGCTATTTTATTTATTTATTCAAAAACAAGGATATAGGCTACTAAATAAGTTTTTATTAATGTAACTAATAATGTGACGGCACATCCGTATTTAATATTTTCCAAATGTCTTGTACCGTTAAACATGTTATCACGTGGATGAATAATCATATGCAAATGATATGCAGATGAGGATATGCATAGTAAAACTAGGCGTTGTAAGCTCCATATATGGTTATTTCGGGGAGGAGACGCATGTGCGCACAATATTCCGCTGACTGGGATTTATAAAGTGAATTCTGCGCAGGTTCTGGCGTACGCACGGTTTTATAAGTCAGAATTTTTGTTTGCGTACGCCATTTTTAGCTTTCGGACGCACGTACACTTTTAGTAAGGATTCTACGCACAGTTTTATAAATGAGACCCCTGATCAAAACAGAAGTGACGTAGATAGTGATGTGTGAAAAACTGTCCCAATTCTGCTCTTCACAGCTTCGGGCCCTTGCACACATTCTCCGCTATGTGCACTTTCAACAAGTGTCCACTTCGAGGAAGACCTTAGGGCGTAGTGTGGGTATTGGGACAGGGCCATAGACTCCTTCGGATGATTCATTAGCCAGACATTTATCATTATTTGACCTATTTAACATATTTATGCCCAAAGAATCTTCAAACTTGATCAATAAAGCTCACATACTAGATAAGGAAAGACAGATTATTAAAAAGAAAGAAAATGAGTTAGAAAAAAAGATTAGTTAGAGAGAAAGAAAGATTAGTTAGAAAGAAAAAAAGGAAGTCGGATTAGTAGGAAAGAGTAGTTAGAAAGAAAGGAAGAAAGAAAAAAGATAGAAAGATAGTTAGAAAAAAGAAAAAAGAAAGAAAGATCAGATAGAAAAAAGTTTAAAATAAATAAAGATTAGTTAGAAAGAAAGAAATGTTAGAAAGAAAGAAAGAAAGATTAGTCAGAAAGACAGAATGAAAGAAAGAAAGATAGAAAGAAACATTGATTAGGTAGAAATAAAAAATAGGTAGAAAGAAAGATTAGTTAGAAAGAAAAAAGAAAGAAAGAATAGGTAGAAATAAAGATTAGTGAGAAAGAAAAAAAGGAAGTCGGATTAGTAGGAAAGAGTAGTTAGAAAGAAAGGAAGAAAGAAAAAAGATAGAAAGATAGTTAGAAAAAAGAAAAAAGAAAGAAAGATCAGATAGAAAAAAGTTTAAAATAAATAAAGATTAGTTAGAAAGAAAGAAATGTTAGAAAGAAAGAAAGATTAGTCAGAAAGACAGAATGAAAGAAAGAAAGATAGAAAGAAACATTGATTAGGTAGAAATAAAAAATAGGTAGAAAGAAAGGGTAACACTTTATTTGAAGGGGTGTGCATAAGACTGACATGACACTGTCATAAACATGACATAACACCTGTCATAAACATGAAGGAGTCTTTATGAATGTTTATGACTGTTGTCATTAAGTGTCATTCGGTAAATTATGACACTTTCAATGCAAAGTTGACATTGTTTAAAATGTCTTTGTTATGACAACTTGACATTACCCAAGACAAAAATGTCTTGATTATGACAACTTGAAATTAACAAAGACGGAAATGTCTTTGTTATGACAACTTGACATTAACCGAGAAATCATAACCTGTCAACCTGTGACAACTTTGGCCGTCATGACACCATTATAACTGTGTCATGAATATTTTACTTGTCCTCAAGTAAAGTGGAACACATTGTACTAGTTATAAAGATGTCATTAAGGGTTATTACACTGCAAAATGCTTGAAGTTTGATAATTAGACCTGTTATGACATATTTGTGACAGGTTGACAGGTTATGATTTCTTGGTTAATATTAAGTTGTCATAACAAAGACATTTCCGTCTTTGTTAATGTCAAGTTGTCATAATCAAGACATTATTGTCTTGGGTAATGTCAAGTTGTCATAACAAAGACATTTTTTGTCTTTGTTAATGTCAAGTTGTCATAACAAAGACATTTTAAACAATGTCAACTTTGCATTAAAAGTGTCATAATTTACCGAATGACACTTAATGACAACAGTCATAAACATTCATAAAGACTCCTTCATGTTCATGACAGGTGTTATGTCATGTTTATGACAGTGTCATGTCAGTCTTATGCACACCCCTTCAAATAAAGTGTTACCAAAGAAAGATTAGCTAGAAATAAAAAAGAAAGAAAGATTAGAAAGGAAGATTTAGAAAGAAAGAAAGATTACTTAGACAGAAAAAGGAAAAAGAAAGAAAGATTAGTCAAAACGAAGAAAGATTAGTTAGAAAAAAAGATTAGCTAGAAAAAAGAAAGATAGAAATCAGATAGAAATGAAGCTAAGCGCTAGTTCTGCCAGGAAGACTCAATCGTTCACGTCATGTATTACCTTCTCACTATCCAATCACATCCTAATAGCCAGTATAAAAGGGTGGTACTTACTCATGTCTGAGTTCTCAGATGCTGTCGCTTCAACCACCTCCATCCTCCCCATCCACCACCAGACGGGACCTTCCTTCATCTCCCTACCATTCTACGCCGGGTCCTCCCCACCAGACAGGACCTTCCTTCATCTCCCTACCATTCTACGCTGGGTCCTCCCCTCCATCCTTCCCATCACCTCCAGACGGGCTCTCCCTTCTACCCTGAAGATGCCAGGATGTCCTCTCCTCCTTCCACCCCACCACCACCAGATGGCACCCTTCCTTACTTCGCGGGGGTGGGCTGCGCCCCCCGCCTTCATCTCAGGCGGAATGCGCAGATTCCGTACCCTCGGAATGCGAATTACGGACGGGGCCTACGCCAAAGAATTTGATTGCTTGCTGAGCTCGTAAATAAATGTTATTGTCTCAGTATTATTCTCCCGAGTCTTTCTGGTAGAAATAGTTAGAAAGAAAGAAAAAAGAGATTACAGTTTTTCTCAATCGATTTGGTACATTTCTCCAGACTCAGGTAACTGCTCTCAAAACAGTTAACACAGCAAACTAAACACACTCTTATGTTGGCGAAACAGTTAAGTATTTGTCACAGGTCGGGAGGGTCGACTGGGTCTACCCCCTCCCTTTAGAATGTACCACTGAGGAGCAGACCAGAAACCAGGCGGACAAGGAAAGTAAAATGTAACAGGCTTTATTGATTAAAAGAATTTGTATATCCTAATTAAAATTCCTCCTTCCTCCCCAGCATCCAGTGGCCGCCGGGACGTCGGCTGGACGACAGGCGGGGACTGGGTCCACTCAAGCCCCTCGGACTCTTCGGGTGCCGAGGTTCTCGGCAATGGAGGGAACGCGGACCTGACCAGCAGGCAAGTGCTCTAAGCACGGCTTTCCTTCTCGAACTCTGAGCGGACTGTACTCTTCTCGACCTCCCAAGTACAGAAGTTTACAGCGGTGAAGAGGAGCGTCGACTGGACAGCCGGTAGGTACTCCTGGTACGGTAGGTTCTTTCCTATGCAGGGGATGCAGAAAGCTTACGGCTGTGAAAGGGGCGTCGACTAGACAGCAGGTGGGTACTTCGAGCACGGTTGGTCCTTTCCTATACAGGGGATGCAGAAAGCTCACGGCTGGGAAAGGGGCGTCGACTAGACAGCAGGTAGATACTTCGAGTCCGGTTGGTTCATTCCTATACAGGGGATGCAGAAAGCTCACGGCTGTGAAAGGGGCGTCGACTAGACAGCAGGTAGGTACTTCGAGTCCGGTTGGTTCTTTCCTATACAGGGGATGCAGGAAGCTCACGGCTGTGAAAGGGGCGTCGACTAGACAGCAGGTGGGTACTTCGAGTACGGTTGGTCCTTTCCTATACAGGGGATGCGGAAGGCTTACGGCTGTGGAAGGAGCGTCGACTAGGCAGCAGGTAGGTACTTCGAGTCCGGTTGGTTCTTTCCTATACAGGGGATGCAGGAAGCTCACGGCTGTGAAAGGGGCGTCGACTAGACAGCAGGTGGGTACTTCGAGTACGGTTGGTCCTTTCCTATACAGGGGATGCGGAAAGCTTACGGCTGTGGAAGGAGCGTCGACTAGACAGCAGGTGGGTACTTCGAGTACGGTTGGTCCTTTCCTATACAGGGGATGCAGAAAGCTCACGGCTGTGAAAGGGGCGTCGACTAGACAGCAGGTAGGTACTTCGAGTCCGGTTGGTTCTTTCCTATACAGGGGATGCAGAAAGCTCACGGCTGTGAAAGGGGCGTCGACTAGACAGCAGGTAGGTACTTCGAGTCCGGTTGGTTCTTTCCTATACAGGGGATGCAGAAAGCTCACGGCTGTGAAAGGGGCGTCGACTAGACAGCAGGTGGGTACTTCGAGTACGGTTGGTCCTTTCCTATACAGGGGATGCAGGAAACTTAGGGCTGTGGAAGGAGCGTCGACTAAACAGCAGGTGGGTACTTCGAGTACGGTTGGTCCTTTCCTATACAGGGGATGCAGAAAGCTCACGGCTGTGAAAGGGGCGTCGACTAGACAGCAGGTAGGTACTTCGAGTCCGGTTGGTTCTTTCCTATACAGGGGATGCAGAAAGCTCACGGCTGTGAAAGGGGCGTCGACTAGACAGCAGGTGGGTACTTCGAGTACGGTTGGTCCTTTCCTATACAGGGGATGCAGGAAACTTAGGGCTGTGGAAGGAGCGTCGACTAAACAGCAGGTGGGTACTTCGAGTACGGTTGGTCCTTTCCTATACAGGGGATGCAGAAAGCTCACGGCTGTGAAAGGGGCGTCGACTAGACAGCAGGTAGGTACTTCGAGTCCGGTTGGTTCTTTCCTATACAGGGAATGCAGAAAGCTCACGGCTGTGAAAGGGGCGTCGACTAGACAGCAGGTGGGTACTTCGAGTACGGTTGGTCCTTTCCTATACAGGGGATGCGGAAAGCTTACGACAGTGTTGATAACACAGAATGCACATGGCGTTCGATGGAGGACACTCAGAACAGCAGATCACTGGACTTCCTCCGTTCTCCAGACAACATCAATGATGAATCAGAACATCGCAAGCTTTAAATTCCACCGTCGCTTAATCTCTTCTTCAGCGGCTCCAAACTGCAACACAGGGCAAGGCCGATGGGCACGTGACAGAATTCGGTATAGTAAGCATGCAGTAGCTTCACTTCAAACACACACGGTGGGCACAGCATCAACTCACGTCACTCTCAACCACTCTGTGAAATATAAGGCCACAGCCCACCTCCTTGTTCTGAACAGCAGGGACAGTAAGACGGAAGAATATATAGCGATCTCACTCGTGCATCATAACAGCTGTCTTCTCATTA
>CM070842.1:17999350-18043723 GCA_036326025.1 Chrosomus eos
CCTATATATTGGCAATTTATATAGGCTACACAATAGTTAGCCTACTAAAATATAATTAATATAATTTTATTGCATTTGCATTAGTTGTTTGAAGAGTAAAAACATAAATAAAAATCGGTCAGTCTGCAAGTTTACAACCGGCAAGTCAAAATTAATTGGGTCGGCAAACAAGAATATTTTTGTCTGACTAAAACACATATTTGCGTATGTGTAATGGTAATTTAGACATAAATATTGCACATATTGTTCATCCGCTACCCGCCCGCAAGGAGTTCATTATTCGCCTGTGAATTTTAGGAATGTCACAATTTTAGCCACTTTTTATGCGGGTACCCGACCCGTTGCAGGACTCTAGTGCGTATGTGCCAGCTGCATAGCGACATTATTTGACTATTAGCATGGTATTTCCTAGATTTTTGCTATCTAAAATAGCTGTTTTATTTTTTTTGGTAAATTAAATAAAAAAAGTAGGCCTATCTCGTCTCCTCGTTTGTCACTTCTGTCTTAGTTGACACCCGAAATGTGTGACAGTAGGCTAAGAGGTGCAAACAGAACGGAACTACTGGGCGGAAATGAACATTCTTCTATGTTTTGTGGCGGGTTGCAAGCATAAAATGACCTAAAACTTAATCGCAATTCATTATTTATTCGGCAAATAACGTTTCCATCAGCGTTTATCGCATAAGCCGTATATCGATCAAGATAAAATCCGATGAGATCGACCGTATTTCATTTGAGTCGATATTCATGAAATTCAATCGAATTTTACTGTTTCCATAAGGCATTTTTCATTCGATATCCCTTAATTCGGATAAAAACGTGTGGATGGAAACATAGTTAGTATTTGACTATTAGCATGGTATTTCCTAGATTTTTGCTATCTGAAATAGCTGTTTTATTTTTTTGGTAAATTAAATAAAAAAAGTAGGCCTATCTCGTCTCCTCGTTTGTCACTTCTGTCTTTGACAGAAATGTGTGACAGTAGGCTAAGAGGTGCAAACAGAGCGGAAATACTGGGCGGAAATGAACATTCTTCTATGTTTTGTGGCGGGTTGCAACCATAAAATGACCTAAAACTTAATCGCAATTCATTATTTATTCTGCAAATAACGTTTCCATCAGCGTTTATTGCATAAGCCTTACATCGATCAAGATGAAATCGATCAAGATGAAATCCGATGAGATCGACCGTATTTCATTTGAGTCGATATTCATGAAATTCAATCGAATTTTACGTTTCCATAAGGCATTTTTCATTCGATATCCCTTAATTCGGATAAAAACGTGTGGATGGAAACATAGCTACTCCATCTTCTGTCTTCGAGTTAATCTTGAAATCCAACTCTTCATCCTGTCGACTTGACCCTGCTCCTACTTCACTCCTGATTCTTTGCTATTCTGTCATCTCTGCACCTATTTCTTAACCTGGTCCCACCATTGACAAGCGTTAACTTCCTTGTAGGCGGGTACTCTGTTGAAGTCTAAAACTATTGGAGTCACTCTGGATCTGCCATAACCAATCGCTAATGTTTGGTCGTGACGCATGTATTTTCCCGAACCCCGTGGGGAGGATGGCCACCAACAAAACTAAGCAAAGATTGTTCTTGCTCCGGCTTGGCTTGGCTCGCATCTTTCTCCGCTGCCATTACTGAATTACAACTCAAAATAAAGCACGAGTCAACATCAACGTCATCGTTCTCAGCCTGAAGGGGCTCTAGAGTGAATCCACTCAATTAGAATGTATTTCCTAGCGAGTAAAAGAAGCTTATCACTTAGCAGATAAAGCTATGCCTTTTGCTGGCAAACCAAGTAAGAAAAATCCAGGGTCCTTATCAAAAGTGTTACGACCGCTAGGGGTCAGCCGCAACAGGAAATGGAAGAGAGTCACACTACCAGAGAGATAACGAATAACATGAATTTTATTGACCATAAAGGGTTAGCGTCAGGGGCAGACAAGGCCAAAATAACAAACAAAATAATCTTCTTTTTAGAACCTAAATGACCTTTAACAAAAGAAAGAAATGAAAATACAGTTTAACTTACCTAACTCCCTTACACATAAACAAAGTGAAAAATAAATACAAATAAATAGGTGTCAAACCCCCTACCTCCCTTAAAGGTGGGGTATGTGATTTGCAAAACAGCCGGCAGAGTTTGAAAATACACAACTCAAAAGGTCCTACTTTCTTTCCCTGACTCCACCGACTCCACCCATTCGAAGAGGGGCATGGGGGAGGGGGGTATTGTACCAGTGCCGCTGCTAGCCATTTTGGTGCCCTAAGCATAATTCCTTTATGATGCCCCCGCCCCCCCTAAAAAAATATATATTTTCATTTAGGATTTTCATTTAGCCCCCAATGAGGGTATGATTTACAAAACAAATTCAAAAATTAAAAAGTAACACTTTAGTTTAGGGTCTAATGCTTACTTTTAACTAATTTCATTACCATGCAATGGCATGGTTTTATAATCACTGGGGTCCGAATTTGAGGCAGGCTAGTTAGGGGGGTTTGGGGTTTCCCCGAGAAAATTTTGGATTTCTCTGAACTACAGATGTGCATTTTAAGATGTTGTGAAGGCAAAAAAAATCACTCAATATGTACACATTCATTATTAATCCTGTGCCTAACATGATGAAAACGACTTTGTTCATGTTTCTGTCCCCTCACAATGACAGTAGCCTAAACTATTACACTAGGCTACATGTTACATAGGCCTATTTCATACCTGTCAACATTTGGTTTATAAAATCCGGGATATTTGTCGGGGTGGGGGGGGGGGGCATGGGTTCAAAGTTTCTTGTTGAACTGTCGGCAGTATTGTATTGTGTGTGCCGTGTGCCTCGAACACACCCCTTTTACTGTCTATGCGAACACCCCGTTTATGCGGGTAATTTATGTTTGATGCTAATTTTTATCTTATTTTGTTTATTAAGTAACGAGTACACGTTTCACGAGTTAGATTTGGGAATAAAGTGCGAGTTGTGAGATGCCAATCGCCTCCGTGAGTCTGTCTGGCCTCTGCATGCAATAACTTCAGTTGTGTGCTATCCATATTCTTCCTGAAGCGACGCGTTAACTGTAGGCTACTTCAGTTTCTTTGCGGGGACACCGCCTTCACCTGCCATCATGTCTATCGGCTCGCTTTCGGGTTAAACTTTCCGCGAATGCGCAACTGGGTTATAGGTTGCCAGGTTGAGGTGACAAACGGGTTGAAATTGTAAATGGTCTGTGGATTGTGTGAATATAATGCATTTAATCAAATCTGGCAACTGGTCAACATTAGACAAACATATTGGTTCGATTATTCATAAAGGAGTTTGGGCCATGCAAAATACGGGAGTTTCCCGGGAGAAATAACAAACCGGGAGGGGTCCGGGAGATAGGGCTAAAAAACGGGAGAAACCCGGGAAAAACGGGAGTGTTGACAGGTATGGCCTATTTTCAGTTCAAAATGGCGAAATTAGACAAAACTATATTAGTTTGCCTAATTATTTTTTGTCATTCGTTTAACATTTATGACCTAAAAAAACTGTGAAATATATAGTATAGTTAAGTTAAGTTAAGTTTAGCTACTTACTTATCTCGCACTTAACCGTACACTGAAGCGTCGAGTTGCACTGTTAAAATTCGTGCTCAGCGTCTGAGAACATAAAGCCCGCATACTTTGATTTGATTGGTCATCTCAAATATTCTGACATTGACAGACCAATGAGGCTCAGATGAACACACACAACACACACACACACACACACACCCCTGTCCTCTGTTTCTGACGTGCTGTCTGCTCGGCGCCACTGCGGATTGAAGAGGAAGAACGCGCTGAATCTGATTATAACAAGAAGTTTGATGATTGATTTTTCATTAGGCTATTTTTGGTGCCCCCTCAGCACTTGGTGCCCTACGCACAGCGCATGATGCGCGTGGAGGGAGCGGCGGGGCTGTATGGTACGACCGTTTGATTGACGCACTGACTGTCCAATGATTCTAGACGGTCTTGAAAATGATTGGCTGGAGTTTTTCGAGTCCTGCCCGTTCCACAGATGATTCAATTTTTTAATTTTCATTTCAGTGCTTCTAACTCAGTGGCTGTAAGTGGGTTAGGAATAGGATTTCAAGTTATTTTGAAAAAATGGACAAAAAAGAAAATCACATACCCCACCTTTAATATGGTAACAATTACAAGAATGCTTACACACATTTAAAAAGTATCAGGTTGACAAGTTAGAATCGGAATCCAAAGATGTAGTCAGTCAGGCAATAATCAGATATAGAAGAAAACCAGAACTAGGATTACATTCAACAAACACTCAGTTTCACTAAACACTAATAATCTCTCTTGCACGACACTCTTACTCAATTAAATAATGGCGAAACAAACAAAGCTGAAGAGAAGCACTTAAACGGTACGACCGCAAAACACAAAGGCATAAAGCACAAAGTCAGCGAGGCTCAAAGGCAACCATGGTGTGTCAGAGGCGGTCCTTATATCCAGGTCAGGTGCATAGCTGGTCCAATCACAGTCTTCCACAGATTAACAGAGGTAACGCCCATCTGAAACAAGCTTGTCAACACACAGAGAGAAAGAGAGCAAGACACACCCACACACAAGGACAATTGATACAAACACACAAAATATCTCAGAATCCTAACAAAAGTTATGTTAAAAATATCACCCATCTTCCATGCCACCCCATCCCAAATGGATGGTAAATGGACTGCATTTATATAGCGCTTTCACAGACCAAATGGCCACTAAAGCGCTTTATATTTTGCCTCACAGTCACCCATTCACTCACTCATTCATACACCAACGGCGGTGTCAGCCATACAAGGCGCCACCCAGCTCGTCGGAGTAGCCGGGGTTAGGTGTCGTGCTCATGGACACCTCGACACTTGATCAGGTGGAACTGGGGATTGAACCACCAACCGTTCGGTTTGTAGACAACCTACATGAACCACTTAGCCACTGTCGCCTGCATCCCAAAACTTTGTAATGGGTGGACAATGCATGAAAGTTCCAATTTCACTAATTTATTACATAATGGAGAGTGATTACTATTCATCTTATTCAGAATACGTGGGGGTAAAATAGAGTCTCAGTAATAATTTGTATTGCGTTTCAACCAGTCTATTGCAAGTAAATATTCTTCTGATCGATCTAACTGCATCTACCCAGTCATCATCAATATTTTCATTACTGAGATCTTTCTCCCATGTACGCCAGATATGATAAATACCATTGTGATCCATTGAATAAAGAAGAACATAAACTTTTGAAATAAGGTGTTGCGTACCAGTCAATTTCTACAAAAAAAGATCAATATCACCGTATACTGGCATGTTCCTAAGGGGCTTGTGGTTACTCGAATTTATAAAATGCAGACTATCCCCAGGTATCCCCAAAAACTACCGCTTTCAAGATCGAATTTCTCCTTTAGTTCATTAAATGTCATTAAAGAGCAACGTGCAGGTTAAATTTATAACTGAATTAATACTTGACATTGTCTGAAGAGGTTTTTTAAAAATACATATGTAGAAATTACTAATGAAATCTCATTTGATGTAGAAATTTTGATGAAAATGTGCTAGGCTCTGGAATACGCCTTTCCCGCTAGCAACGCGTCATATGACGTAGGCCGAGGCAAATAAGAGCTTGCCGTAGTTAGAGCGGTAGTGAGAGACAGAGAAAGTTTTAGATCGAGTGTTAGAGATGCCATAATGGTAAATTGTTGTGTTTTTTGCTTGTTGCACAAATGCCAGTCTGTCAGGACATCGTGTCCATCATTTTCCTTCTAGGAAAAACAAGGCTTTTCGTTCTTGGGTGCGTTTTGTGCAGGTGAAGAGAGTAGACTTCACTGCCGCGTCTGTCACCACGCACTCGGTCGTTTGTAACGCACATTTCACTCCAGAGAATTATAGACCTGGAGATTTTTTGCATCACAGACAGATGGTTTAATTAATACGGCTTTGCAAATATTGCATTTTGCTGTCTTGCTCTGCGTTGTTTCCAGTGTGAAGTATTTACACACAGCTCAATGCTATCCTGCTTGCTGGCTGCAAACTGCGGAATGGATTTCCTGAGGGGGGGTCTCTGTGTCTCAAAATCCATTCCACAGTTTGCAGCCAGCTAGCAGACTAGCCGGCGGGAATCACTTTTTGAGTCATCTCAGCAGGATATCGGATATCTCCGCAGGTTGGATCGGGAAAATCCGATACATGCTGGTATCTGTCCCGATACTGGATCGGATCGACCCCATCCCTACCTGTGGGCCATCATAGGCATGCTCGTCAACATCGGAGAACTCGGTTTCTTCATTCACATCCATTGTAACCTGAGCTTGAACTTGACCTGACTCCCTTGCCCATCGTCACTTCCGATTAATGCTTAAGTTATTTTATCACAATTTATCTAAAAAAATCGTTAATATTACTCCAGTTCAGAAAATCTAGTTGTTTTATCATCAACATGCACTATGCTATTAGGCCTGGACCAGAATATTCGAATATTCGTTCGGTGGGTTGGTATTCGATTTGAAAATGTGACATTCGAATATTCGTATTAGTGTGTTTTATATCACTAGTGCAGTGTCCATTCTCAGAGCATATAAATGCTATCGGAGTCCATTCTCTGCTCGAGTGAGGCGCGCCGCTTCTTAACCCTTTATTTAAACCCTACTTTGTCAGTAATTTGTTAGTGAGAAAAATATTAGACTAGCCTACCCTATTAGAAATATTGCTTAAGTTACAGACCTGTGTGTGTGTGTGTGTGTGTGTGTGTGTGTTTTATATCACTAGTGCAGAGCAGTGTCCGTTCTCGGAGCATAAAGCCTGGTTTATACTCGACGCGTCCGCAAGAGCGCGAGGTGCGCGCGGCAAAAATGACGCCATTGCGGTGTGGGCGGTCGCGCGCGTTGGGTGCGCAAGGGCCCATTTCGCCTGGCGGTGTGCACGGCAGATTTTGTAAAGCCTTGTTTATACTCGACGCATCCGCACGAGCGCGAGTCTCCGCTGACTGTGCGCGCCCCTCTCCAAACGGACGAGGCGTTTATACTTGACGCGCTCGCCGTTGTGCTTTTCTGTGAAACGACAAGGGGCGACTCGGAGTAATTCTCCTCTAAACCACCAGGAATCAGCAGTGAAGAAGTAGTTTGCCGTTTATTAATAGTTTATTAATTGCTGATTCATAAAAGAGTAATAAATGCAGTAGGTTTATTGTAGCCTACTTTCACTGCATGTAAACTAAACAACTGAAGCCTTATTGAAGAGTGTTTAAACCTTAATTTCATCAGCAGGGCTTACTTCTGTTTGCTTATTTTGTAAATGTAACCATTACTTTAGACAAGTGCAAACTGGGTGCTTAATGCAAATGTGTTCCTATTCACAGCTTCGAAGATCAAAAAATGGTATTCGGACCAGCCCTATATGCTATATATGGGTGTCCAACTTGCACGTTGCTCTTTAAGGTGTTATCTAGATATTAATCCCCAGCCACTCTTATCCCCTTCCCATGCCATCTATGAAACAGAGATTTTTGAATGCCAGGGAGAAAATCTATTGCCAATTAATGGTGTCAGACTTGACAAAAAGCCCATTTTCCCTGCAGTTTTCATAATATCCTGCCACACTTTAACCGTGTTGAAAAGAATAGGATTATTTTTAATTTCAGGCAACAACCTAATGGCGCTTTTCCACTGCATGGTACGGTACGGTTCGGTTCGGTACGGCTCACTTGTGGTGCTTTTCCACTGCATAGTACGGTACGGTACGGTGCGCTTCGGCGCGCTTTAATGGTACCTGATCTGTTGAGGTTCCAAGCGTACCGTACCGGTACTAAAATGTGACGTGAAACACTGCAGATCACTGATTGGTCAGACAGACAGAATCGTCACTACCAGCGTCATTGGATTTGCGACACGAGACACTAAACCCGCTATACAGAGTCATATAACCAGTAGACAACAGCCAACACGGTAGCACCTGTGTTTTACTTACTTGAAAAAAAAAGAAGAGATCAACACTTTAAAAAGGAAATGGCTGAATCGTGGTCGAGGTGCAGACGTTCCTCTCGTTGGTTGCCTAGGAGCGGGTCCAGCGAGAGCTGGATGGGGCAAAACAGAATGAAAAAGTGTTCCAAGAAGTAGCAGCTAGTTCAGCTAGCCGCACACGGCTATCACCGGACCTACAAACAGTGTAACGATCAGTCCCACCCACTTTGAATGGGTACTAACTGCAGTGGAAAAGCAACCGAGCTAGCGAACCGTTCCGCGCCGAATCGAACCGTACCGAACCGAACCGAGCGTACCATGCAGTGGAAAAGCGCCATAAGACCCTTACTGCTTATAAGCAGACTTATAAGCATCACAGCCCACTCATCCACACAGGAGAGGAATTCTAAATGAGAATGCAGCCAATTCCAAATCTTGCGGGTATGGCAAGCCCAATCACCCCCTCTACCGGCAGTTGTAAGATCTTCATTCTTGCTCTAGGTTTTTTCCCTTGCCAAATGAAAAATGAAAAACTTCTTTCCAGATCAAGAATATTCTTAATGGGAAAAGTGGTATTATTTGCATCGGATATAATATTCAGGGAAGGATATTCCTTTTAATGAGATTATTTCTTCCCATCCAAGATAAAGGAAGGTTAAACCAACGTTCCAAATCATCTTTTATACTTTCAATAAGAGGGGTGAAGTTAAGTTTCCATAGCTCTGTTAGATCAGGTGACAGACAAATTCCAAGATATCTGAGGCCTTTTCTAGACAATTTGTAGACAATTGTGGCAGATCCCTCCCACCCTGGTAATTCCCTGTTTCAGCTACTCCCCTCTGGCAGAAGGCTGCGGTCCGTCAAGACCAGCACCTCACGCCATAAGAACAGTTTTTTCCCTTCTGCTACTGGCCTCCTTAACAAGGCCTGGAGCTCTTAGTGACACTGATCTCAAACTTGAACTCATTGCTATTTTTGCACTTTGGCATATTTGTGCCATTACTTTGTTAGGTACCCCGTGTGGGCACATTCTTGTGTTATTACAGCATGTACCCTATATGTTGTATGTTATATGTATGCACCTTCCTGCCAAAGTAAATTCCTTGTCTGTACAAACATTCAGGGCGAATAAACCCCCATTCTGATTCTGATTCTGATTTATAAGGACAATTTGACAGTGAGCTACTAGAGAAATATACCCCTAGGGGCATGACCTCTGATTTATCATAATTTATCTTGTAAAAGTCTCCTGACATTGGAGAAAGACAGCCTTTGTTGAGTAAAACCTGTCTGGTCCTGGTTTATTAGCTGAGGGAGGAATGATTCTAGACTTCTTGCTAAAAGCTTGGAGAGCAGCTTACAGTCTACATTTTACAGGCTCACAGGTCTATAATACCTGTATTATTAGGGAGCACCCGTGCGAGGACCCTCTTCAAACTGTTAGGATTATTTATTTATTTATTTTTATTTTTTTTTAATTAGGGCCCGAGCACCCGTGCGAGGACCCTCTTGAAACTGTTAAGCTAGTGTTATACTTTCCGCGTCCGCAATTGCGCGAGGGTCCGCTAGGGTCCGCGTGACATAAAAATCGTCATCGGAGGGTCTGCCCGGAGGTTCCTTGCGGACGTCCGTGTGCCTCCCATTTTGTGTGACCGCGCGGTCAAAGTACGCGCGGCCACTACTAGATTAAAACCGCGAAAGTGCTGGGGGGAAAAAATGGACATCGATTCCGAAGACAGGCTGTGCGAAGAAGTCCGTCACTCTACAACCCGTCATTAAAGGATCATAAAGACAGCCAGATGTGCAATAATTCACTGAGCGGACCTCAGCAGACAGTATAAACACAAGTAGTCCGCGTCCGTGCTGTCCGCAGCTTTTTTTGTACGCGCCCAAACTGGAGTATAACCGAGCCTTTAGGATTATTATTATTTTATTTATTAGGGCCCGAGCACTAAGGTGCGAGGTCCCTCTTGAAACTGTTAGGATTATTATTATTTTTTTTTATTATTATTTTTTTCTTTCTTTTTTTCTTTTTTTTTCTGCAAAGTAAGCCCCATTTTCGAGGCCGCAACATGCTCGAAAAGTCACCAAATTTTGCACACATGTCAGGACTGGTGAAAAATTTTGTATTTTGTGGGTTTCGCCGATGGGCGTGGCAAAATAGCTCGCTAGCGCCACCTAGAAAATTAGAAAAAATTAGCCCCTCGTCCATGTTCGACCTACATGCAAGAAATTTGGTGGGGACGTGTATCATATCAAGACGCACAAAAAAGCCTCACGAACCCATACCCAAAATGTGACAGGAAGTCCGCCATTTTGAATTTGGCGGCCATTTTGGGACGATTTACACACTCCGTACTTTGACGAACTCCTCCTAGGGATTTAGTTGGATCGACTTCAAATTTCTTCTGTGCCTTCTAAAGGCATTGACGATGAACAGTTGTGCTATCTGCGTGTTTTCGTCAATGGGCGTGTCCATGGCATCGATGATTCGCCATGAAACAGGAAGTTGGAGTAACTTTGCTGTACATGCTCAGATCTGCACCAAAGTTTGCATGCTTGACAAGAGTCCCGCCCTGAACACATGTACATGCCGAAATTCACCCCCAATCATAGCGCCACCTGCTGGCAACAGGAAGTGACCTTTAACGAAGCAGCCCCCGTCGCACGTTTGACCTACATGTACGAAATTTCTGTAGCACATCAACCATGTCCAGACGCACAAACAAGCCTCTTGGAGCGATTCCCTAAACCCAACAGGAAGTCGGCCATTTTGAATTTTTCGTCAAATTGTGGCTGATTTACACACTCCGTACTTTAACGAACTCCTCCTAGGGATTTAGTCCGATCGACTTGAAATTTCTACTGTGCCTTCTAAAGGCATTGACGATGAAAAGTTGTGCTATCTGCGAGTTTTCGTCAATCGGCGTGTCCGTGGCATGGCGTCAAACATCAAGTCTTCGCCATGACACAGGAAGTGGTTGTAACTTCAATGTACATGCTCACATCTATAGGAAATTTTCACATTTAATAAGAGTCCCGTCCTGAACACATGCACTTGCCGACATTCACCCACGGTCATAGCGACACCTGCTGGCAACAGGAAGTGACGTATAACACCTTCATGCAGTGTCCGAAAAGCATAGCAAATTCACAGCCGCACCGGAGAGCTCCAGAATATGCAACGCGGCCGCATCACGCCCCGACGCGCTACATGTGCGAGGGCCCGCCCATCGCTGCTTGCAGCTTTAATTTTTTTTTTTTTTTTTTTCTGCAAAGTAAGCCCCATTTTCGAGGCCGCAACATGCTCGAAAAGTCACCAAATTTTGCACACATGTCAGGACTGGTGAAAAATTTTGTATTTTGTGGGTTTCGCGGATGGGCGTGGAAAAATGGCTCGCTAGCGCCACCTAGAAAATTGAAAAAAATTAGCCCCTCGTCCATGTTCGACCTACATGCACGAAATTTGGTGGTGACGTGTATCATATCAAGACGCACAAAAAAGCATCAAGAACCCATACCCTAAACTCGACAGGAAGTCCGCCATTTTGAATTTGTTGGCCATTTTGGGACGATTTACACACTCTGTACTTTAACAAACTCCTCCTAGGGATTTAGTCGGATCGACTTCAAATTTCTGCTGTGCCTTCTAAAGGCATTGATGATGAAAAGTTGTGCTCTCTGCGCGTTTTCGTCAATGGTCGTGTCCGTGGCATCGATGATTCGCCATGAAACAGGAAGTTGGAGTACTTTGCTGTACATGCTCAGATTTGCACCAAATTTTGCACGCTTGACAAGAGTCCCGCCCTGAACACATGTACATGCCGACATTCACCCCCAGTCATAGCGCCACCTGCTGGCAACAGGAAGTGACATTTAACGAAGTAGCCCCCGCCGCACGTTTGACCTACATGTACGAAATTTCTGTGGCACATCAACCATGTCCAGACGCACAAAAAAGCCTTTTAGAGTGATGCCCTAAACCCAACAGGAAGTCGGCCATTTTGAATTTTTCATAACATTTTGGCTGATTTACACACTCCGTACTTTAAAGGAGAACTCCGGCGCAAAATGAAATTTGGTCTAATTACACTTTGTTACCTAGTCAACTGTTATCTGAGATTTGTTTTCATGATTATCGAATGTAAATAGTTTTATCTCTAAAAACAGTTTAGCCTATAACACTAGTATAACGCTAGTATATGGGGCATAGAGTAATGACAAATAAAAATCGCTAGTTAATACCACTAACAAGGCTCAAAATAGCCCAACACTAACACGGTAGCATAATCAGGGTCCCTACATACAAACCGAAGCATTGAGAACGTTGTAAGTGTACAAACAGTTTATTAAGAAGATATTTTATACATACAGTCAGCTTCGCGAAAACAGACAGGAGCCATCTTTGGAAAACAGTCTCGAGCAATCGAACCACGAACGCCGAGCCAAGTGCGCTGGTGAGATGTGAACGAGCCAGTTGTTGTGATAAGGTGGCTCGGCGTTCGTGGTTCGATTGCTCGAGACTGTTTTCCAAAGATGGCTCCTGTCTGTTTTCGCGAAGCTGACTGTATGTATAAAATATCTTCTTATTAAACTGTTTGTACACTTACAACGTTCTCAATGCTTCGGTTTGTATGTAGGGACCCTGATTATGCTACCGTGTTAGTGTTGGGCTATTTTGAGCCTTGTTAGTGGTATTAACTAGCGATTTTTATTTGTCATTACTCTATGCCCCATATACTAGCGTTATACTAGTGTTATAGGCTAAACTGTAAACTGAGATAAAAGTATTTACATTCGATAATCATGAAAACAAATCTCAGATAACAGTTGACTAGGTAACAATGTGTAATTAGACCAAATTTCATTTTGCGCCGGAGTTCTCCTTTAACGAACTCCTCCTAGGAATTTAGTCCGATCGACTTGAAATTTCTGCTGTGCCTTCTAAACAGGGTTCTAAATTAACTTTTTTGATCACCAGCCAATGTGGCTGGTAACTTTCTAAAGTTACCAGCCAATCAGAATTTCCACTAGCCAAATTTTTTTCCGGTGAAAAAAAGAGAAATTATGAGTGCCACTGAATGCATTTGATCATTTTATTAACATTGTTGGCATGGAAAACACATATAAAATACAATACAACACAGAAAGTGCAAACATTTCATTTCAAGTTTGGGATCTATCTATCTATCTATTAGGGATGTGCACGAATATTCAAATTTTCGATCTGTAATTATTATTCAAAAAAATAAAATACTATTCAAATTTTTTTTTTCCCAGTTATAATTAATTGCACTTGGTGGAGCTGTGTTTAACAAGTGGATTATTTGTATTTGATCACATAATGTGGTTGTCTGCCTCGCGAAGTTTGCTTAGATGAAAATGATAGCCTATTAAAAAATGGAATTACTTTTAATCAATTATTAATTAAACTGAGTTATCATAGTATCACCACCACAATGAGAAATCACATGAAATCCAAAGAAACAGCAGTCGATTGATTAAGCAGCTATCCATCACTGCATTAACGACTGCAGGTAAGCAGCTGTACCCCGATGGAATCGTGATACGAGATGATACCTTCTGGTAGCAAAATGATTTTGAGGGAGACAGGTTTAAGCACAGAAAACGCAAAGTGCTGTCACTTTGCACACAAACACACGCGCGCGTCTCTGCAACAACGTCTGTCAGCGCAGCGCGTTTTCTCACTCAAGCATGATATATTTTTTTCTCAACTTGAACGTGAAACAATATAAACACGATAATCATATACTGACTCGAGTATGTACGTTCTGTAGGCTACGATAATTGCGCGTCTGCTTTTTTTTTGCGTTTTTTTCCCCGTCCATGCTGCTTGAGCTTAAATGCTTTTGTTTATATTTTTTGTTTACACATATTGTTTAATGTTTTCAACTAAAAGAAAACCTTAAGATATATAGTAAGCTTGTTGTGTATATTGCCTAATGTATAAGCTTGTTCAGAAATAATGACAAAAACCTTAAACTTAAAAAAAATAACGTATCCTCCTATCTCTTGTTAAACAACATTTCAATTTAAACCCAGAAGTCTGTCCCAACCACTGCGCATTTAGTTTAATCTTAACTTTTTACTTTACTTTACTTGGTCCCTCCTCTTTCAGTCTATGCTCCCTGCTTTGGCTCCGTTCGTTCTTCGTCTTCCTTGTGTTTTCTGGTGGATGCTCCGTTCGTTTCCATGATCATTTTCGCGCTGGTCTCACTGCAAACTGCGTGCAGCCAATGGCTATGAAACGTCATCATAGCATACGCACAGTGTTCATGGAAATGTAGGAAGTACTTGCCAGTGGGATAATGACCGAGAACAGAACCTTATGCATCACCGGCCAAACTGGCTAGTAAGTTCTCTTACGAGAGGTTCTCTCGTATTGCGTAAGCTAGCTTACGCTACGGAAAGATTCCATCTTTCTGAGAAATTGAAGCCAAAAATTATCCTATAATTTTGTATCCATTGTCAACGCAGTTCAGCTGCAGCAGACCATGAGAGGGCTAGCTAGCCGCTCATTGGTTCGCTCACGGAGAACTGCTTAAGCCTATGAGGGAGCGCGAGTGAACCCGCGACCAATGAGAGTCTGACTCGCTCTCAATACGTCACCGCCCGCCGAAACGGGTGTGGACGAGACTATAAATATCCCGAAATAGGCTGAATAATCTGATTTTTTCATCCTTCAGCGACGCACCTGCATCTGCTGATCCTGAGAGAGAAGCCGCCGTCGTCGAAAAGGCACCTTCTAGCGAGCGTTTGGGAGACTGAGGAAGCCGTCCGTCTTCGCCACCTTCAGCCGTCCTGTGAGCTAGCGCCATCCGACGGATTGTATCCTTTTTACAAAAATGCTTCCTATATATTGTTGTATCTAAAAGAGCGAGCGTCTTTTTCAAGATGTCTCGTAAATTTTCTGGCGGCTCTTGCCGCGCTCCCCTCGAGGCTGGGGACCGCCACCTCTTCTGCGCTCTCTGCCTCGGATTGGAGCACGCCGAGCTAGCCCCCGCTGTGGCGGCTGCGAGCTCTGCGAAACTATGTCATTGTTGACCCCGCGGGCTCGACTTCGGCCACTAAGATGCTTCCGTGCCGCCTCTGACTTCGCCGCGGAGAAGGAAACGCCGCTCTCAGAGGCCGCCGGACCCCCAGCCGGAAGCGTTCATCCCGCCGGAGCCTCTCGCTCCCGCTCTCCATCTCCGCCGCTTCCGGACATACAGCTGCCGCCGAGTGGCCGCTCTGTTGCCTCCGTTGACGCCGCGGACACCAAGGAGACATGTTCGCTTCTCGCTTCAGACGGTGAGGATTGGTCCGATTCTCACGCCTCCTCGGCCCGAGAATCAACCGGGACCCGCGCAGCTACTTCCACCAGCGCTCGACTCCCGCCGCTAAACGGGCTGCGCCCTTTCTGCCTGATCTGCACGCAGAACTCACGAAGTCCTGGAACGCCCCGCTCTCTGCTAGAACTCGCTCTGACTCTTCCACCCCGCGTCGCGTTGTGGACGGAGCCGCAGAGAAGGGCTTTATCTCCATTTTCCCTGTAGAGGACCTGGTCGCCGCACGTCTATGCCGCCCTCCGCGAGATGGCGCTCATCACCTGTGCTACCCGCTAAAGCCTGCAGTCCGACTTCAAGCTTTCAGCCGCCGCCAAGCAGCTTTTGCACCCCATGTCTACTACAGAGTGAGGTACTTCGTGAATGGGACGAGAGCGGGGGGAAAAATCCCCCTTCAGTCGCGGATTGAGGATTTCCCGCGAATTTTGTTCTGCCTCGTCGCGCTAGCTCCTCTGCAGGCCGCTCACGTGACCAGCCTCCTGCACGAGCCCCACCCTAGCGCCTAGCTAAACACAGTCAGACTTCTCAGCGACACCAGGGCGGCCGCCCTCGCTCTCGCTCTGACAGCCGCCACAGACCGCCGCCTCCCCGGGGGCCTCGGCAGAGGATCGCGCTGAAAACTGATTACTCGAAGTCTGCCTAGCGTGGTTGAGAAAAAGACGGCGCTCTCCCGCCGCGGCCGGATCGCCGTCAAAGTTTCGCCCTCTGTTAGTCCCTGCTCACGCGGCTACTACAGCAGTGTACCCCGCCATTACCAAGCCGGTATCCCTTCCCGCTTGCATGAGCACAAACGCCGTGTTTACGGCGTCCCAGAAAAATCTCAAAAAGAGCGTAAAAGCCTCTTGTGTAGAAAATGTGCCCACAACACTGTGCTCACTCATACACAAAACGCCGTGTTTACGGCGTCCCAGAGAAATCTCAAAAGAGAGTAAAAGCCTCTGTGTAGAAAATGTCCCACAACACTGTGTTCACTCATACACAAAGACACTCCTGTTCCATGTCTCACACAGGTCCACTCTCATAAAGCGGTCCCAACCCGCTCGAGTTTCAGAGTACATAAGCGCGCCCACGAGCCCGTGCGCGCGTCCCACCTCTGTTACACGGTCCATAAACTTGTGTAGAGAATGTGCCCACTAGAGACCTGCGCGGGACGGATTTTTCCGTCCCGCTCCCGCCCGCTCCCGCAAGATTTTGTCCCGCTCCCGCCCGCTCCCGCAAAAATATATGTTATTTTCTCCCGCTCCCGCCCGCGACAATCAAGTTTCGTCCCGCTCCCGCCCGCAAAATCCCGCCTAGTTTTTTATTTTTAGGAATAGCATGTCGTTCACTGATGAGGGCTTCAGATTAATCCGTTTCTGCTCCAGCATGCGAGCGACCGCAAATACTGAAAGCCCTCTCCGATGCTGTGCTGGAACTTGGAAGCTTGCACATTTTTCTGTTACATCTTTTAGTGCACTTGACACTTTCGACTGACTTGCCGTAAACGTCAGGGAAGTTTGCCTTTCAAAACGGTGCACACATGACACTTCAGACCTGAAGTTACAGACTTACGTGAGTATTTTGTTGCATTTGTAACAGCTCGCAAAAGGACGGTGCTTTCCATTGCTGTCGCATTGGCCTACTAGGCTACTAAAACATTTCCAAATATCAGACTTTTTCTTTGTTTGGTTTTGTAGTTTTGCATGTTCCTTTCTTTAATAATAATATCTGTAGCACTAAACAATCCACCTGTCATGTGGTGCAGACATTGCCTCTGTGTGGTAGGTTTGGCTGTTCTGCTGCGCCTATGAATGAACCACGCGAGAGTTAGCTTCCGACCTTGCGCCAGTAAATCGTTTTCATTTTAGTTATCCTTGTTGCTTGTGCATTAGATAAATAACGGTTTATTTGTTTCTAGTTGTTTTATTTCCCGCGGTAGTCCCGCGGGAGTGCAGGTCTCAGCTTTACACTCATATTTAATTTGCGGGAGTGCAGCGAATCCTCCCTCCCGCCCGCACCCGCAAGTGCACCTCATCATCCCGCCCGCTTCCCGCAATGACCTTTCAAAATTTGTCCCGCGCCGCACTGTTTTGCGTCGCGACCCGCGGGTCCCGCGGGACTCCCGCGGGAGTGCAGACCTCTAGTGCCCACAACACTGTGTTCACTCATACACAAAGACACTCCAGTTCCCCTGTCTGAGACACAGAGTCCACTCTCATAAAGCGGGCCAAGCCCGCTCGAGTCCTCAGAGTGTATAAGCGCGCCCACAAGCCCGTGTGCGCGTCTTACCTCGGTTCACTCTGTTACAGGGCCCATAAACTCCTCTCCGAGTGTACGTCCCGCTGTTGTAAACACTATCAGCGCGCTCACGCAGCCCGCGAAGTGCAGCGACGGGGACCATGTAGCCATTCACCCCCTAGCGTCACGCTTCAAAGCGTGGGAAGCAGTGGGTGTTAAACACAATAAAGCTAGGCTATCGCTTACAGTTTTGCCCCGCCCTCCTCGCTTCCGAGCGCGGCTAGAAACTACTGTGAACCCAGAAGCAGTGACGCGCTGCTCCGTTCAGAGATAGCAATTCTGTTGTGCAAAAAGGCTATAGAGAGGGTGCCTCTGGCTATGAGCGAGTCGGGGTTCTACGGCCGTTATTTTCTTGTCCCCAAGAAAGACGGCGATCTCAGACCAATATTAGACCTCAGATCGCTGAACAAAGTTCTCATGAAGAGACCGTTCAAAATACTCACTATCAGAAAACTCCTCGCGCATGTGCGCCAGGGGGACTGGTTCATATCACTAGATCTGAAAGATGCATACTTTCAGATCCAGATAAATCCCCTTCACAGGCCATTCTTACGTTTCGCCTCGAAGGCCAGGTTTATCAATACACCGTCCTACCGTTCGGCCTATCCCTAGCACCCCGTATGTTTACGAAGTGCATGGATACGGCGCTCGCCCCCCTGCAGAGTCAGGGGCTGCGAATACTGAACTACTTGGACGACTGGCTGATTTTGGCACAATCTCAGAGAGAGTTACTGTCTCATCATACAGTTCTCCTCGACCATCTGAAAGTTTTGGGCCTCTCTGTCAACTGGACAAAGAGCGTACTACAACCCAGTCAGACTATCTCCTTCTTGGGTATAGAGCTGGACTCGGTCACGATGACGGCGCGTCTGTCAACGCAGCGCGCGCACCGTGTGCAGCGTCTCGCCGCATCTTTTCAGATGAACAGACTCACGCCTTTGAAAACATTTTCAGAGAGCGTTGGGCTGTATGGCCTC
Source organism: Chrosomus eos (assembly GCA_036326025.1). Taxonomy (NCBI): domain Eukaryota; kingdom Metazoa; phylum Chordata; class Actinopteri; order Cypriniformes; family Leuciscidae; genus Chrosomus; species Chrosomus eos. Next base: position 18,017,938 of record CM070842.1, read on the forward strand.
AGCCTCCGCGGTGCTCCAGCTGGGGTTACTGCGCATGCGCCCGCTTCAGCTTTGGTTGAGGAGCCGTGTGTCTCACCGAGCGTGGACCACGGGCCACCAGCTGATAAAAAGTAACGCAGACCTGTATCACAGCTCTGCAGCCATGGTCAGTGGCAGAATGGTTTCAGCGGGGTGTTTCCATGGGGACAGTTTCACGCCGAAAAGTCATCTCGACAGACGCCTCCAACACGGGTTGGGGAGCGGTCTGCGAGGGCTCACCGGCCTTCGGCCCCTGGTCAGCTCAAGAGAGCCTCCTACACATAAACTGTTTGTGAGAGGTTGGCGGTCGATTCAGGGCCACCACGTGCTGATCCGTTCGGACAATATAGCCGTGGTCTCTTATATAAACCGTCAGGGCGGAGTCAGATCCAGGAATCTTTTCCAGCTGACAGAACGCATCTTAGTTTGGTCTCAGTGTCACCTGCTCTCGCTCAGGGCGACGCACGTGCCGGGACATCTGAACGACGGTCCAGACAGCCTGTTCAGGAACCCCACTCCCCCCGGGGAGTGGTCCCTGCATCCTCTTACAGTTCAGAAACTGTGGGTTTATTCGGCAGAGCAGAGGTGGACGTCTTCGCCTCGGCGGAGAACACCCACTGCCCAATATTTTTCTCAAGGAGCGAGGACGCGCTAGCCCAAACCTGGCCCAGCCGCCCGCTTTATGCTTTCCCTCCGGTCTCTCTGCTACCACAGGTGCTTCAGAGAATCAGAGAAGCGCAGCACTCGGTGCTCCTCATAGCCCCGCGCTGGGAGGGTCAGACTTGGTTACCGGAGCTCACGCAGCTGTCACAGACAACGCCGTGGCCCATTCCAGTCAGAGCAGATCTCCTCTCCCAAGCTCGCGGCACGATCTGGCATCCCCACCCAGAGCGCTGGGCGCTACACGCGTGGGTGCTCAACAACTACCCGTTGCTTTGCCAGAGGGAGTGTTAAACACGATCATGCAGGCTAGAGCGGCTTCTACCAGAAGGCTCTATGCGTCAAAATGGTCTGTGTTCTCAGAGTGGTGCACCGAAAAGGGTCTGGACCCACGGTTATGCGAGGTTCCCTCCTTGCTAAATTTTCTCCAAGAGATGCTGGACAAGGGCAGATCCCCGTCCACTCTTAAGGTGTATGTGGCAGCCGTCGCGGCGTTTGCTGAACCCCGGCGCGGCCAGTCACTGGGCAAAGATGGGTTGGTAGTCCGCTTCCTCAGGGGAGCTAGAAGGATGAACCCCCCTTCGCCCCCCTTCGGTGCCGATTTGGGACCTTTCCATAGTTCTTGATGCTATGAAAGCTCCCCCATTCGAACCGTTAAACACCGTGGACCTAAAGTACCGGTCGCTAAAGACCGTTTTTCTACTCGCGCTCGCGTCAGTAAAACGGGTGGGAGACCTACACGCGCTGTCCACCAGCGCGTCCTGTCTTGAGTTCGGACCTAATGACTCCTTAGTCGTTCTCAAACCTAGGCATGGCTATGTCCCCAAAGCGATCGGCACCCCGTTCAGGGCACAAGTTATATCCCTATCGGCTCTGCCTGCATCCGATAGCGAATCTGATACTAATCTCCTATGTCCGGTCAGGGCCCCGAGATTATACGTTACTCGCACTGCTCCGGTCAGACGATCCGAGCAGCTTTTTGTTTCGTTCGGTGGGCGCACCAAGGGGTTGGCCGCTTCGAAACAGTCCCTATCCAGATGGATTGTTGATGCCATTGCAGCAGCATACGCTTCTAAAGACCTGCCATGCCCTCTGGGCATCAGGGCTCATTCCACTAGAGGCATGGCCTCATCGTGGGCATGGTCCAGCGGAATTTCCATTCACGACATTTGCGTGGCAGCGGGATGGGCTTCCCCCTCCACCTTTGTCAGATTTTACAATCTGGAAGTACCCGTCTTGCAGGCTAAACTACTAGCAGTCTAGTATGTTTCAGCTCTTCTGGTTGAGCTGCACTATAGGGGGTTAATTACACAGACCGAGTTCGTTCTGTTCCCTCTCTATAATGTGCTTATGTACTACACAGTCACCGGCCCGCTCCGCTGGCCTTTTGTCACATGTACATATATTCATTCCCACTTACAGAGTTCCCCGGGGCCCCCCACCCTGGGACTAATAGTGGATGCTTAGCACGCACGGCGTTGACCAGGGGTTCCCGTAGCGTAAGCTAGCTTACGCAATACGAGAGAACCTCTCGTAAGAGAACGAATCGGTTACCTAACGTAACCTCGGTTCTCTCTAGATGAGGGAACGAGTATTGCGTTCCTGGCCGTGCTTGTGCTACTCGCGATTTTCGCTTCAGTATATGAAAAAACCAGATTATTCAGCCTATTTCGGGATATTTATAGTCTCGTCCACACCCGTTTCGGCGGGCGGTGACGTATTGAGAGCGAGTCAGACTCTCATTGGTCGCGGGTTCACTCGCGCTCCCTCATAGGCTTAAGCAGTTCTCCGTGAGCGAACCAATGAGCGGCTAGCTAGCCCTCTCATGGTCTGCTGCAGCTGAACTGCGTTGACAATGGATACAAAATTATAGGATAATTTTTGGCTTCAATTTCTCAGAAAGATGGAATCTTTCCCGTAGCGTAAGCTAGCTTACGCAATACTCGTTCCCTCATCTAGAGAGAACCGAGGTTACGTTAGGTAACCGATTCGTTTTTATTAACACCCGCCAAAACTAATTTTACCCGCATTTGGCGGGTTGGCGGGTGTTAATTTAGAACCCTGCTTCTAAAGGCATTGACGATGAAAAGTTGTGCTATCTGTGAGTTTTCGTCAATCGGTGTGTCCGTGGCATGGCATCAAAGATCAACTCATCGCCATGACAGAGGAAGTGGTTGTAACTTCAGTGTACATGCTCACAGCTGCACTAAACTTTACATGTAGGATAAGAGTCCCGCCCTGAACTCATGTACATGCCCACATTCACCCACAGTCATAGCACCACCTGCTGGCAACAGGAAGTGACGTATAACACCTTCATGCAGTGTCTGAAAAGCGTAGCAAATTCACAGCCGCACTGGCAGAGCTCCAGAATATGCAACAGAATATGCGGCCGCATCACTCCCCGACGCGCTACATGTGCGAGGGCCCGCCCATCGCTGCTTGCAGCTTTAATTTATATTACCTCTATAAGATTTGTCAGATGGTTTATTTGTTTCTGAATCAATTAATTATATGATCTGTTTTAGGGCGGACTTGTAATAGTCGAGGATTCGATTCGGAGAGGTCTGATTCGACTATGAACCTCATAGTCGAATAGTAGGGAAGTGTTATGTAACCAATAGGGGTGTGACGGTTATTATATAACCACGAGACCGACGGTTATAGTTGAACACCGTCATTAGAACTCTATAACCGCCAAAACTGTGCTATTAAAATATTTTTACAAACATTTTTTTATCATAGAGAATGTTACAATACTAATATCATCTTACGAGGGAAACGGAGGCGGAGTTGGAGCTTCTGAGGCTGCTCCTGCTTGAGATGATTCGGAAGAGGTCTGTGCTCCTTTACCGATCAGAGTGCGCGCTGACACGGAGTTAAAACCTTGTTTATACTCGACGCGTCTGCACGAGCGCGAAGGTGCGCACGGCAAAAAATGACGCGTTGGGTGCACAAGACCGGCAAGACCCCATTTCGCTTGGCTGTGCGCACGGCTTTTTTTGTAACAGCGCGTGCAGCGCCGCGTCCGAGGATGACTGACTTCAAGCCGAATCTGCCCGAGCATGTAGGCTACGTCTCACCGCACCGGCACGCAGTTTGCGCGTCTAAATTGCAAAGTTCATTGCAAAGTTTTTTGTTAAGGTTTTGTTTACTGTGTGTGATTTATTTAAAACAAAGCACGTTCATTGCAACTTTTTTGTTTTTGTTTTTGTTTTTTTTGTTAAGGATTCATTTAATGGAAGGCACATTCACTTCTAGTTGTCTTGCTGTTCATTTTAAATAAACGTAGAGCGAGTTGTCCTATAACAGACGAACAGTTATTCAACCGAACGTCAAGCTGCTATCTTAAAAAAAAAAAAAAAGGTTTGACTATCAGTCGACTATGGCAAAATCTAACGAATCAGATTCGACTATGAAAATCCTTAGTCTGAAACAGCCCTACTATGTTTATTGTAGCAGGTAGACAGCCCTTTTTAAACTAATCAATGTACATCTCTGTTCTAAAATAGAGGTTCTAAAATAAATGTAATCTTTTCTTTTTTTTTAAAACCTCGGGTCAAAACAATCAGGGCCCGGAGCCCTACCACCTTTCAAAGACTAAATTGCCTCTAGCACTTCTTCGTTTCAGATGGGCGTATTCAGGTCTGCCTGTTGCTCCTCAGATCTCAGGGAGTTTGATTCGGTTTAAAAAGGAATTATATGAATCAACTGAGAACAACTTCTGATAAAACTGTCTCATAATAGTGTTAATTTGTTTTGAATCATGAGTTGAACTGCCCTTGCCATCTTTTGAGTGATGAAATCATGCTTGCCTCATTCCTGCCTCTAGCCAATCGTGCTAGTAAACGGCCTGGCTTATTGCCATATTCGTAAAGCCTCTGCCTTGCAAAGAGCATTGAGGTCTCCGCCTTCCTAGTTAACATTTGATTTAAGGCTGAGCGAGCTGCATCTAATTCTTTCTGCAAAACTAAATTAGGGGTTGTTCATAAACGTATTCTCTAAATCCTTAACAAGGTGTTCTAACTCAAGTTGTTTTTTCATAAGACTCTTTTTCCGTGCTGCAGAATAAGATATTATTGACCCCCTAATATAAGCTTTCACTGTTTCCCACAGGAGAAATGATTCTATATCAGGTTGCTTGTTGGTTTCCATAAGGAGACCATTTCTTTTTCAAGAACTCCAAAAATGTAGGGTTACTAAGCAGCGATGATTGTAGTCGCCAATGACGAGATACAGGGTTAAGATAAGGTGGAGAGACAACTGGAGAGACTGATTTATGATGAGTTATAACACATATGTCTATAGCACAGTTTTTTACTCTATCCATGATCTGTCTGGACACAAACACATAGTTTATTCTCTAGAGGACATCTTATGTGGGTGTGAATAAAATGTAAAGTCTCTAACTTTAGTGTTTATGATTCTTCATGCATCAAGCAGGCCCAAATCTTCACAAAGCTGGTTCAATTTAATGGCCTTTCTCGAAGCTGCTGTATGTTTTGGTGGGTTGAGGTCTAAGCTGAGGTCGGGCCAAGCGTGCCGCACAAAAGTGAAGCTAGGGCTGGGCGATATGGGCAAAAAAAATATCACGATATTTTTTTTTATATCAGTCGATATCGATAATTATCACGATAAATGTCAAATTTTTATTTCTTTCAATTTTAAAGGCAGATTTTTGCTTCTAAGTGAAAGTTGTAGAAACCAGAGCGTTAATTATGGTTTTAAACTACTCTTTATTGTCAGAACATATCATGACAAACACTTGCCAAACAGGAGAACATTTCACAAATCTGAGGTAGAATATTCAAACATTTGTAATTTTTCCTTAACAAAATAAATATCTAAATAGAAACATATTTCTTCAGCACAGTTGGCACTGGAGTGCAGGCTGCAATATTAATATTACGTTTTGTCTCAAAATGCATATTTGACAGTGAGTTGACAGTAAATCTGCATCCTAACTCAAACTAATACTACTACTATGTTAAATTTATGTTCATTAACAAAACCAGTAACATCTGTTTTTAAAAAAAATATTTAATGACCACATTTTTATTTGGTAAAATGTAATATTCTGACTGTTTGAGTTTTATTAAAATGAACCATTGGTCATCCAGTATCATGCATTTAGATAATGATAACCACAGATTAAACCAGGCATAGGCCATATATAATTTAGCACCTCACTATCATGGCAAAATGTAACTTTATGGTTTCTATGGTATTTGTATGAAAAACAGTAGCCTAATAGTTAAATACATTATTAAATACTGTAATTATATTCCATTAGTCATTTAATACATTGTCTACATTAATAATATAATACAATTCAATATGTATATCCCACATTTCATGGTGCAGTTAATTTTACTATAGGCTAACGTTACAGTAAATCCATGGTAGGCTAAATGGATTCAGTATCATTTCAGATTCTGACTGTATCGTTGCGCACAGTGTTTCTCCTGTTTGTCAGCGCTGTTCAATCTGCCTTTAAACTGAGACATTTGTGTTCTTCGCTGAACTCAAGCGCTTCTCACTGGAGCTCGTGAGCGAGACAGAGTATAACCATATAAACGCGTCTGCTTGCTCTAGTGAGCTCGCGGCCTCGCGCTGCTGTTTGGACTTTGAGCCGAGGATAAATGCTCCGTGTGGCGCGCGCCGCGCGGTTCAAATGAGTTTCGTTCCGCTTTTGGCGCATACACATTATCGAACATTTATCGACCTCTTGATATCGTTTTATCGAGAAAAATTATATCGCGATAATTATCGTTATCGTTTTATCGCCCAGCCCTAAGTGAAGCCAAAATGTCTCAATCGCCCCCTGGTGACCGGTCCTAGTATAGGTCATAAACCCCGCCTCCCCGTGTTATTCAACGGGACGTGAGACCAACTAAACAATTAAATTACACTTCACATATCTTTTTTCCAAAGATAGTTTCTGTCATTTACTGTAGTTTCTATCACGTTGATGTAATTTCAAGTGTTTGTTTTTAAAATAAGTTAGTTTTTAATTAGTTATTTGATGCTATAAAAACGGTGCTGTGACATCATGATTGACAGGTTCTCTGTGCGAAGTCAGACTGATCTCATGAAACGGCGTGTGTATGACACGCCAATTCATATTTCCATTTTTGGCATGCTATCAACACGCATAATAGCTTTTCAGCGTGTTTATGAACGCCGTTGACTTAACGTTACTGTATATATAAATATATGACCTATCCCAACCCCGTCCCTAAACCTACCCATCACTGGGATTAATACCATTTATGAGTCTTCCCCTACCATCCTAGGAAAAAAAATATCGCTCCCCAGATGTAGATCTACATTTTGCTTCGTTTCGCTAGGACATTTAACGGCGTGTACAGACACGCGGAATCACTCGGACATTTAACGGCGTAGACATACACGCATATACGCGGATAGCTCAAAATGCATATAGATAACACGCCACTTGACTTGAAAGTGGCGTGTATGTTTACGCAAAAGTCATGATGTCATGTTGGCGAAGTAGTCACTGAAGCACCAACGGACTTTTTTTCATAATGTTGACTGTGGTTAGTAGTTGTATTTACCTTATTTTAACGAGGTACTGCAATCAGCAGACATCATTGGAGAGGAACGGAGCAGACAAGGCCACTTAAGAAAAGTACAGGACGTGTGCTTGCGATCAATTTAGTGAGAGTGAGGGCGGGGCCTTTATTTCACGGCTTTACTTTCTGTTCACTACTGCTCAGGTCTGGTCCCGAAAACGCTACTGCGCAGACTCAAGTTCCAAGATGTCAGCGCCATATTGGGACACTGGCGGCTTCAGTCATAGACATAATATAATACATAGACGCCCTATTGGCCGCTGGAGCGCACGTCAACGGCGCCGCCATATTGGGAATGGCAACTTTCCCATACCTCTCATACTGGGAATGAGAAAAATGCCTGTTTTGTGCGCTGCTTGGGGCTGTACAAATCGCCACACAATTGAAAAAAGCTTTCGAGGAATTATCTTTCACAGGCAAGACTGAACGTTTGTTTTTGGTTGTATTTGGTCATTATTTAATTAGTAATAGTAACGTTCAGAGGATAAATTAAAAAATACTACTGTTATTGTGTCACGAAATGTAGTTTTAATAGTTTTTCAGTCGACAATGTAGTTGTTTAAAGCTTAAATATGTGGTTTGTTTATAAAGATAGCGCCTATTTAAAAATTTGATCTGACGGTTTCGGAGTTGTACGACGCGATCACCGGGCGCTCGGCGCTCATTAAGCCCGCAGAGGACAGCCTTACCTCGGCCAGAGCGTCTGAAGTTTGCCGCCGGCTCGGATGTCTCTAGTCTAGTGATTAAACATGAGATATTATTCGTCTTGTGTATATCTAACGGGCGATCTTTGGTCTCATTAATCTATAAATGGTTCCCTGGTAAATCGTTTTGGCTGAGGGCAAAGTGAAGTTTCATAACTTTATATTTAGGCTTTTTTAACGTTGTATCCTGCTGTATGTTTGACTGAATCTACTTCTGCTATTACTGATCAATAAAACTGAAATTTAACAAAAAGAGTTAAATATTAAATATAAGTCACTATTTAACTTATTTTTATTGTGTATATTCTGTAATTGATATTTCTTATTCTATTGCTATTATTATAGTATTATTAATAAACCATATGCTATTATCAATATTTTTGTGATTGTATTATTGTATGATATTATATAATTATACTATTCATTACTATTTTATTTGCTGTATACTATTTGTTTATGTTATTGACTAAACTATTTACTATTACTTCTCACAAATGTTAGCTGTACCATAACATATGTATTAGCATGGATCCATCAGTTATCTTTGTTATTGCTCAAATCTGGTCAATCACAGAAAATGCTTTTTCCACAATAAGAAAACTTAAATTATATCTCAGTATGGGGGTCTTCATCATTCTTATCCAAGAATAAAAAGCCAGATACATGACAAGTCTGAGCTTTGACCATTCTTTATTAAAACAAATATTTTACAAGTGTAACTATTGAGATTTTAAATAACTAGAGATGGAACTTTTTGTACACCACATACAAACCACTGAAATCGGTTGATAAATATAAAAACAGTTTTTGTTTTTATCCAGAAAAAAAACGCAGCTCACCCTTGATTACAGTGCAGTCTTGCCCTCCGCAAAATGGCGGACCCGTTGACGTATCGCAGCAACGTTCCAAAGCGGCCAATAGGGCGTCTATGTATTATATTATGTCTATGGCTTCAGTTATCTCCAATGGAAAAGAGCGAAGGGGCGTATCTTTTTTTAAAGTCTATGTGTCGGGCGGCCGCACAAGTCAAGTCAAGTCAAGTCAAGTCACCTTAATTTATATAGCGCTTTTTACAATACAGATTGTATCAAAGCAGCTTCACAGTGATAACATGAAAATAATACAAAGTTTGTTTCTAGAAGAAAAACACAATTAAAGTCTCCTCCAATAACTATGTGATTAACAGAAAATGATGATATATTGGCAATTAATTCAGGGAAAAAAGTAGGTGCAAATGTGTTAGGGGCATACAGACTTCCTACTCTCTCTCCAGAAATCTGGCCTAAAATAAAAATGTAACGTCCTCCTGCATTTTTTATCATATCCTCAAACCTTTATGAAATAAAATTGCTACTCCCCTACTGTGAGAATTGAAGGAAGAACTGAAAACCTGACCCACCCATCCTCGTCTGAGCTTCAAATGTTCTGTTTCAGTGAGATGGGTTTCCTGTAAAATAGCAATCTGAGCCTGTTCCTTTTTAAGGTAAGAGAGTTTTTGTTGTCTCTTAATTATATGGTTGACTGCTTTAATATTTAATGAGACTAATAAATTAAATGGGTAGATTGAAGAGGGACAACTGAAATTTGGCTTCAGAGAGGGCAATATATGTGCTGAGAAAGCGAAATATAATTTCACCAATTTGAAAATGAACAAAATCACAAGGTCTCTAGAATAACAACATAAAGCAGCCACATAAACAAAAGAAAAAAAACTTAACAAAAATAACAAGCTGCCAACCGGCAGTCGAACAACCAGAAAAAATTACAGTGTATTTCAGGGCCAATGACACTAAGAGGCATTATAGCCATGCCTAAAAAGATGACCAGTAAAAAACTGTCTTTGTTTAAAAAAATCTTTAAACAACCCACTTCCGCAACCACAACTTCGAGATGAAAAGAAAGGATACAGACCAGGAACAACAAAAATAAAGGGCAGGAAACAGCAACAAAAAAACATAGACCTATATATGCAAATAACCTACTTATACAAATCTATAAAAATCTCGCAGTCAATATTTATAGACAATAGAGGAACAAAAAATAGAGGTCATTGACCTTTCTAGTAGAACAACAATATAATTATGACGAGAATAAATTCAATTCAATTCAATTCAAGTTTATTTGTATAGCGCTTTTCACAATACACATTGTCTCAAAGCAGCTTTACAGAAAGTGCAATTCAGAAATGTACAAAGAAAAATACAGTTAGTTAATCATGTATGAATTTAGGCATAACATATCGCCGGTGTTTAGTCGTCTCTTCACAGGCGTCGAGTCGTCTCTCCACAGGCGTTTAGTCGTCTCATCACAGGTGTTGGGGCATCTGAAGTCTCTGTGAGAGGCTGGATACAAACTGGAGCTGACGAACGCTATTTACCTCGGGACTAGCGTCCCGAGATAACAGCAGAAAGACAGATGGGAAATAATTAGCATAGCTGATGTTCATAATATTAATGCATTCGAACTGATTCAGCAGCAGTATAAAAGGTAAGCATTAAGTGAATGCTTGGTTAAAGAGATGCGTCTTTAGTTTTAAACTGGGACAGCGAGTCTGAGTCTCGAACAATATCAGGAAGGCTATTCCAGAGTTTAGGAGATAAATGTGAGAACGCCCTCCCTCCTTTAGTAGACTTCGATATCCTAGGAACGACCAGAAGCCTCGAATTTTGTGATCTTAAAGAGCGCGATGGATTGTAGGGCGATAGAAGGTCTGTTAAATACACAGGAGCTAAACCATTTAGAGCTTTATAAGTCAATAGTAATACTTTGTAATTGATACGGAACTTAATAGGTAACCAGTGTAGAGATGATAAAATTGGTGTTATATGATCATATTTTCTTGATCTAGTAAGAACTCTAGCGGCTGCATTTTGGACTAACTGTAGCTTGTTTATTGAGGATGCAGGACAACCAGCTAATAAAGCATTACAGTAATCTAGTCTCGAGGTCATGAATGCATGAACTAACTTTTCTGCATCTGAAACAGATAGCATGTTACGTAGCTTAGCAATGTTTCTAAGGTGGAAAAAGGCTGTTCTTGTAACATATGAAATATGATTTTCGAAAGTCAAGTTGCGGTCTAGCATAACACCCAGGTCTTTTACTGTAGTGGATAGAGTAACAGGACATCCTTCTAAATTAAAGTTGTATTGTAAGGGATTTTGTGGGTAGTTTTTTAGACCAATAAGTAATACCTCCGTTTTATCTGAATTTAATAGCAGGAAATTACACGTCATCCAGCATTTTATATCTTTTAGACACTCTGTCAAGTTAGATAAGTTAGTGTTTTCATCTGGTCGTGATGAGATATATAATTGAGTGTCATCAGCATAACTGTGAAAATTAATTCCATGTTTTCTTATAATATTACCAAGTGGCAGCATATATATTGAGAATAGCAGAGGGCCTAGGACAGATCCTTGCGGCACTCCATAGTCTACTGATGTTATCTTTGATTTTTCCCCATTTAAACAGACGAAAAGGTAACGGTCTGATAAGTACGATCTAAACCAGCTTAATGCCTGTCCCTGAACACCAGTGTAGTTTTGTAGTCGATCTAAGAGTATTTTATGATCTATAGTGTCGAACGCAGCACTAAGATCAAGTAGAACTAGTATTGAGATACAGCCTTGGTCAGAGGCTAAGAGTAAATCATTTGTAATTTTAACTAGCGCAGTTTCTGTGCTATGATGCGGTCTGAATCCCGACTAAAATTTTTCATAGATATCATTTTCTTGCAAGAAAGAGCACAATTGAGCAGACACAATTTTTTCTAGTATTTTAGACATAAATGGAAGATTTGAGATGGGTCTGTAATTTGCTAGGTTATTTGGATCTAATTGCGGTTTCTTAATGAGAGGTTTTATTACTGCCAGCTTGAATATTTTTGGAACGTGACCTAAAAATAAAGACGAGTTAATAATATTGAGAAGAGGCTCTTCCACTACAGGTAACACTTCTTTAAGTAGTTTAGTGGGTATTGGATCTAAAAAACATGTTGTTGGTTTAGTTGGTTTGGCTAAGCGGTTTAGTTGTTCTAGAGGGGCCATAATTGAGGCAGAGTCATAAGACACCATAGAGGATTGTACATTTACAATAGTGTTTCGGATGCTTTCTATTTTCTCAGTGAAGTAATTCATAAAATCATTACTACTATATTGTAACGGAATATTTTGCTCTGGAGATGTCTGATTATTTGTTAGTCTAGCCACGGTGTTAAATAAAAACCTTGGATTATTTTGGTTATTTTCTATTAGTTTGCGGATATGCTCAGCCCTGGCTGATTTTAGAGCCCTTTTATAACGTGACATACTGTCTTTCCACGCGATTCTGAAGACCTCTAAATTAGTTCGTTTCCATTTACGCTCTAAGTTACGAGTTTCTCTCTTGATAGCATGCGTAGCACTGTTGTACCATGGTGTTTTAGTTTTCTCTCTAACCTTTTTTAATCTAATTGGTGCAACAATATCTAGTGTACTAGAGAAAATGTTGCTCATACTGCTCAATAAACTGCTCAATAAACTCAAATCAGTACCGTACAGCGAAATCCATCGTCATAGAATCATGGCAAACAATTCAAAGAAGCTTGCGCTTCTCCTGGGCAGTGAAATTAATGTTTCTCGCCCTCGTGTGTGACGCAGAGCGCGAATGAATCAGATCTTCGCAGGATTTGTTGAAACTACAGAGTTTTTCTTTGACAGCAGAAGAAAAGTCTCGCTGAAAGAAGACTTTCTGTACATCCACCTCCAGGTAGCGCTTGGCCTTTATTTTATGGCCTATATACATTATGCATTGCTTGTCAGCGAAATTGTGGAGTTTAATCAGCACTGATCCCGCTCTGTCATACAGTGGGCTGAGAACCTTCAAACCCCACTTTCAGCCCTAGAATTATTATATTTTTTTGCTTTGAAATGTTCTCCAAGTCATCCACCTTTTCAGCCAACGACCACATTAACTTTTCCGTTTCTCTTAACTTGTTTTCTGACAATGTCGCATTGTCTTCTATGACTACTTGTGGGTATTTCTGGTGCTGCTTTTTCTTGGTTTTCTTCCTATCTCTCTGACAGATGATTCTACATTTCAGTACAGGATTTTCGATCACCTACTGTCCCCCTGAAGCAAGGTGTCCCCCAGGGTTCCGTTCTCGGGCCATTATTATTCATAATTTTCATATTACCTCTGGGTCAGATCTTACACCGTCATGGTTTTAATTATCACCTTTACGCTGATGACATCCAATTATCTGTACACCTGCTCTATCTTCCCAAACCGACAAAATCTCTGCAGACTCCAGTGATAAAGACTTCAGACTTGACTCGGACTCCAGATGAAAGACTTGTGAACATCTCTGCTATACTTATACTAATAGTGATATTAAATACATTTTAAATCTTGATTTTAAGAAAGGTGCATTGTGTAATAAAGAAGTACTTCAAATAAAGTGTCATTATATTGATATCAGTTAGTCTCAACAAGCGATATGTCAGTAAATATCTTAATGGATTTGTAGTATACTTATTATGAAAGTATACTTGAGTGACAGGTGACAGCCCACTTTGGGCTTCAAAAATGCTCTTCAGAAACCTAAGGGTGACGTAATGGACAGGGTTTTACAGTCTATGGTAAATACACTTCAATCTTTATTGGCTAACGCAGTCAGGTTACGTCACAGGTGCGCAGACAGACTATGAAAGGGTGCCTAGACAAAACATCATCAGCTTTAGATTGTATGAAGGAAGACATACAGCCATGCCTGAAATATGGCAATGCGAAACAGCATCATGTTTTCCCTTCTCAGGGAGCTGGGTTACTTAAATACCCTAAATACCCTATATGTTCCCTTTCAAAGTGGAACTCAACGCTGCATCACTGTGCCATACTGAACAAATGCCTGCTCACTGTGCCACTAGTTAACTAGACCAGATATCTTTAACCCTGCTCCTGGGGGATCCACTGTCCTGCAGAGTTTAGCTCCAAACCTAATCAAACACACCTGAACCAGCTAATCAAGCTCTTCTCGATCGCTTGAAATTCACAAGCTGTAGCAGGATGGATATAAACTTTGCAGGTCAGTGGGTCTCCAATGGTTGCCATACAATAAACCTAATGACCAAGAGCTTATGAGTATGAGTTACGCAGCTCAATACCCTCCAAGCCCAAAATGACCTAGGGCAGAGCTTGCTAGGGAGACCGCAGCTTCACTGCGTCTGCCCACAACTCCCAAGAGGAAGGGGTCAGACCAAAGCAATGCTGTCCCGTCCTCAGGACTTGAAGAGGCCTCGGGAGAGAGCCATCCTCTACTCTACCTAAGAAGAAAGTGCTTTCGGGAAGCCTAGTGAGAGAATACTTGAGAATGGAGCACCTATAGTGGCATCCATATCCTCCTGCTCTCTATTACTGACCAGCCAAAAGGGCGTCGCCTCTGATGACACCCCGCCTCCATAATCCGGAGGGAGCCACGAAGAAAGATGGCAATACCAACCACTTCTTTCTCAAAGAACTCCATTACTGAAAGACTTGCAAGGGACATTCCAGCTGTTAGCCACGTGGCCCTGTCGGCTAGTGGTTTAAACACTTGTAAGGTTTTAGTGAGGTAAACGTAGATTCTACCTCTGCCAAAGTACTGGCAGAGAATGGGTCGCAATGGCAATGATGTTCACCTTTATGCTCTGTCCTTCCAATTGCTCCTCGTGAACTGCCAGGAATCCGTATTGACATAGCACTATCACTATGTCCACACTATCACCTCCAGACTAAGCTGGAGGGGCAACAGATGAGGGAGTAAGACATTGGTTTCCATGCTAACTCTCCTCTCCTGTATAGCCCATTCATATATGATTACATGGGTAAGCAAAATAATGCAACCTCCATATCTATTGGAATAGGAGGGGCTGACATATAGGAAACCTGGATGCTGTTAGTGGTCATAGATGATGTCAGCTTTTCAGAGTTGTTTTTCTTAGCCACTCTGATCTCCTTTGTCAGTGTATTGCTGGCCTGATATTCAAGACTCTGTCCCCACTACTGTAGGCAGCTTCTTTGGCATGATGAAGCTGTCTGAGTTTTGCTGTGAACCATGGATTGTAATTGTTGAATGTTAAATGAGTTCTGGTAAGAATGCACATATCCTCACAGAAACTGATATATGATGTTACAGAATCTGCGAGCTAATCCAGATCTGTCAGCAGCTTTAAAAACACTCCAATCGGTACACTTTAAACAGGCGTAAAGTAATGCCCACTCTGTTTAGTTGGTCCATCTCTTCACAGTCCTTACTACAGCTTTAGATGGTTTAAGTTTCTGCCTGTAGGATGGTATAAGACGAATCAGGCAGTTATTAGAGAGTTATTAGAGAGTCCCAAAGCTGCACGTGGAACAGAGTGATATCAATCCTTTATTGTGGTGTAACAGTGGTCAAGTACACTGTTTCTGGTAGGACACTGATTTACAGAAGAGAGTTGCTTTATTAAAGTCCCCGGGAATGATTATAACAGAGTCTGGTTGTTGTTGCTCCGTGTCTGTGATCTGATCATCCAACTGTTGGAGCGCTGCATTCACACACGCTTGAATGAACAAGGAATGAACAAGGAAAACTCCCGCGAGGAATAGAAAAGCTTACAATTGATTAAGAGCGCTTCTAGATCGGGACAGCTCATCTTCTTCAACGCTGTTACATCTGTCCACCACCTTTTTCTGATGTAGAAACATGTCCCACTGCCTCTTGATTTCCCTGCTGATTCTACATCGTGATCAGCTCTGAACAGCTGGAAGCCCAGCAGATGTAATGCGGTTTCCGGAATGGCTTTTTTCAGACAGGTTTTCGTGGAACATAGCAGTAGAGTTGGAAAATTACTTATTTTCAGGAAAAAAAGTTTGTCTGTTTTTTGGGGGAGAACAGAAACACAGTTCTAACGCTGTGTTGTGCTGTGTACCAGTCAAGCGTTGGAGTGCTTGACTGGTGCGCCGGCTCGCTTCCACGCTTTCATGTCTTAAAGTGCTTTAGCAATGCCACTCCAAATATACAAACAAATGGCTTCCTGAAGACAAAGAAGCTGATGACATTTTCTGTAGGTGCCCTTTTGTAGTCTATTGGCGTGCCTGTGCCATCTCCTGACTATGGTGGCCAATCAAGACTGCCATGTATTCACGCGTGCTTCAGACACTGGCTCACATGAAATATTCCCATAGCGTCAACTCCATGACACCGCGCCACAGTCCCTCTTCAAAGGGAACTAAGTAAAATGTTCAAGAAAGTAACGTTTTAACATCGATAATTTAAATTGCAAATACTTGTAAATGGTTACTAACATGTGTGTTTTTTGGCCCCCGACTGAGCCTGGTTTCTCCCAAGTTTTTTTTTTCTCCATTCTGTCACTGATGGAGTTTTGGTTCCTCACCACTGTCGCCTTTTTCCATATATTTAACAATATTATTACAACATTATTTTCCTATTATCTCTGTAAAGCTGCTTTGAAACAATCTGTATTGTAAAAAGCGCTATATAAAAAAAGGTGACTTGACTTTTTTAGATGCTGCTCCGACAGGGATCTGCAAAGTCAAGGGATTGTTGCTAGTCTCAGCATGATTTATTTGAACTACAGGAATATTGGTATTTATCAAAATATGAAATATTTTGTAAAAATATCAGAAATATCATGAATGGATCAAATTGCGGCAAATATCTTTCACTATGTTCTCAAACACTATACTAAGATTAAGGTTATGGTTTAGGGGGTAATAGTTGTTGCAGTGTTGTGCAGCCAATCAGCCCTGTGATTGAAATGACACATAAAACACCACATTATATAGTTTTCTAAAGCTGTACCCTCCTCTCTTGTGTTCTGATAAATATCTGATATTCTCCTGTAGATGCTGAAGAAGATCAGAACAGAGGAACCACAGGAGGAAAATCCCACCACTGAGCTTGATGCTCTTCAACACACTGACTGGGTAAAAGATGTGCTCATTAGAACAGTAGTTGAAATGGTAGTTTAATTTACTCGTATATGTCTTTGTGATGTCCAGCAGTGTATGAGCTATGCTTCATGTAATAATGGAAACTGTGTTTGTCTGTTGTTCATTTAGACTCGGCTGTGGGTGCAGCTAATGAAGGAGTTGAGGCAAGGTGTGAAGCTCAAGAAGGTGGAGGAACAGCCGTTTAACACTCTTCCCACGGAGTTCAGCCTCACACCCTTTGAGATGCTCATGCAAAAATATTCGTTCACGCAAATATAAACTTCGCAAAGTTGTAGTGAGTCCATTCTTACTATGCTTACTCATGCTGAGGGCAGTGAGGTTGCTGTAGTAAGCACATTTTAAGTGGTTTATCCCTGAATTAATCTTATCCTAACTTGGTAAGTCGACTATTATGTGTGAGATTATGGCTTTGGAAAGACTTTTCAGCTGATGCAGCATGACAGTGATTAACCATTGTTTTTATATTTGATTATAACTATAATATCATGAATCTATGCCTCTTTTTCTTTTGCAGGTAGATGGAAATATTCCCACGTGTGTTAAACGAAATGCTCATGAGCTGATTTTGGACTTTATCAGATCAAGACCCCCTCTTAAACCAGTTAGTCGCTGATAATATTTTGTAACTAATGTGCAATAACACCATGTCCTAACCAGACACAATACAAATACAATTTCTTACACTGTTAATCTAACTAACACTTTTTAGTTAACTTTACTTACATTTCTTAACTTAATTGTAAAAATCTATAGTAATCTGTACTTTTCACATATTATTGCATGATTACTCAGAAAACCCAAGTTCAGAATAATTGATTGGTTTGAGTGCCATTTTGTCAAGCTTTTTACTTATTTCCTTTACTTCTGACAATATCTTTCTCTAGTTGCATTCACTCATTTACCAAAGTCATCTTGAATATTGAATTGTCAATACAACTGAAAATTTTGAGACAACCACATAAGCTGACTTCATAAATTGATGTTGATTTTCCTAAAATGTTTTTGTTTTCCTAAAGTGTTCCCTTTGGTTGGGCACTTGGAACTTCATTTATATTATTGTAATTTTCTTCCTATTGATGCACCGATGCAAAAAGAAATCACAGTTATTTGGTTTCAAGTGATAGCCAAATTTGCCCCATGGCCTCCTAATCATCCCCATATTGGCTTCATCACTGTCTCCTCTCCATCAGTAAGCTGGTGTGTGGCATGACAAACACAACAATGGTGGCAATTAAATTTATTTTTATTAATTGTATGCAATGACCTCTGGGGGTAATTCTGAGTAGCTATAGTAGGTCAAGAGTAAATCTAAAGTAAATGATCAAGTACTCTCTACAGTTCTTTTTAGAACTCTTGTGTAAGTGAACTATACTAAGCATTTGTCAGTACAACATAACTTCCTATTTCGCTTATTTTTTTATAGGGCAATCGGTTTGCATGCTTAAGTCTAACTAATTATATTTTACAGTGTACTAGTCACAATCATGACAAGCAGCAGGATACTTTGTTTTGTCACTGGTTTCTATTTTTGCGGTCTTGCGCAGGGTAACATCCATCGTTCTTTGTTCCTCTCCACTTAACTGCTTATTTGAACAGTGACCACACACTTTTTTAGCAGCCCTTGTTTCATAAGTATTTTTCACATAAAGTTTCTCCATTGGCATTTAAAAAAAACTTCTATAAAGAAATCTATTTCATGTACCAAACCAACCAGCTTCGAGATTTTTTTAAGCAAAAAAATTGACTGAAAACATAATTTATAAGATTTACTTGTACTTGATGAGCTGCAATGTGCGAATGAATGTAATCAAATCAAAAATGTTACGATTGACAAAATGTCAGTATGGCAGGTGCAACCTATTTACATAATATAAATGTAAAAGTAGTGAAGAGATATTATAAGACGACTTCAATTATGTTATTTGCATTGCTTGATAGGAGTGAGACATTCTTGTGCTGTGATTTCCGTTTTCATGATAACTGCGACCTATATGATTGGTTGATTTCTCATCATGGTTATGGGTAGTGCTGTTTTAACTCTGAATTTTTAAATGTTATTTTGGTCCCGTTTTATATTCCATTTTATAGGTGTCTTTAAACTACTATTCATATAAAATGTGATTAAATGTAAGTACAATGTAACAACATGTATGTTTAAGTATGCACAAGTAATTTGCATCAAATGCTCTATTTGTAAGTACATACACTCACCTGAAGGATTATTAGGAACACCTGTTCAATTTCTCATTAATGCAATTATCTAATCAAGCAATCACATGGCAGTTGCTTCAATGCATTTAGGGGGGTGGTCCTGGTCAAGACAATCTACTGAACTCCAAACTGAATGTCAGAATGGGAAAGAAAGGTGATTTAAGCAATTTTGAGCTTGGCATGGTTGTTGGTGCCAGACAGGCCGGTCTGAATATTTCACAATCTGCTCAGTTACTGGGATTTTCACGCACAACCATTTCTAGGGTTTACAAAGAATGGTGTGAAAAGGCAAAAACATCCAGTATGCGGCAGTCCTGTGGGCGAAAATGCCATGTTGATGCTAGAGGTCAGATGAGAATGAGCCGACTGATTCAAGCTGATAGAAGAGCAACTTCCCACTCATCTCCACTACAAATAAGAAAAAGAGGCTACAGTTTGCGAGAGCTCACCAAAATTGGACAGTTGAAGACTGGAAAAATGTTCCCTGCTCTGATGAGTCTCGATTTCTGATGAGACATTCAGATAGTAGAGTCAGAATTAGGCGTAAACAGAATGAAAACATGGATCCATCATGCCTTGTTACCACTGTGCAGGCTGGTGGTGGTGGTGTAATGGTGTGGGGGATGTTTTCTTGGCACACTTTAGGCCCCTTAGTGCCAATTGGGCATCGTTTAAATGCCACGGCCTACCTGAGCATTGTTTCTAAAAATGTCCATCCCTTTATGGCCAGCATGTACCGATCCTCTGATGGCTACTTACAGCAGGATAGTGCACCATGTCACAAACCTTGAATCATTTCAAATTGGTTTCTTGAACATGACAATGAGTTCACTGTACTAAAATGGCCCCCACAGTCACCAGATCTCAACCCAATAGAGCATCTATGGGATGTGGTGGAATGGGAGCTTCATGCCCTGGATGTGCATCCCACAAATCTCCATTAACTGCAAGATGCTATCCTATCAATATGGGCCAACATTTCTAAAGAATGCTTTCAGGACCTTGTTAAATCAATGCCACGTAGAATTAAGGCAGTTCTGAAGGCGAAAGGGGGTCAAACACAGTATTAGTATGCTGTTCTAATAATCCTTTGATTAGGTAAGGTGAGTGTAGTAGGTAGAGATACTTAAATATAAAAACAAAATTGAAAGCATTTTTGCTTTTAGTTAGAAGATGACAAACTATTTGTAACTTAAAGTGTATCACATTGTGCCAGGTTTGGACATGGTGTAAAACTAGAGTATTTTAAAAGTGCCTAGTTCTTTATTGTGAGATGTCATCTTTCTCAAACATAGCAGTCTGCCTTTCCTTGAAATGGTGATTTATATTAATTATCATTGCCAGTATTGCATTCACAGCTCTCTCTGAAGAAGAGAAAGAAAGAGTGGTCAGAGAAAGTGAACGAAAGCCATCAGCAGAATGTATGGACGGTTTTGTTTGAAGGCTTTGCTGATGTCCGCAGGTGTCCGAGCGCTATTTGCCTCCCGCCCCTCAGCGACCGCTGTCGCTCCATGATCGAGTCCTGGCAGAGATCAGACAGGATCACAAACTCAAACCTGTGGAGCCGCACAGTACAAAGAGATGTATGTTAATCTCGTTTTTAGAAACAGCATCCATAACACTATCAGTCCTCCTTAACTTCTGTAGTTCTATTCAATTGTGTGTTACGTAGATCACTCACAGCAATGTTTTTGTCACTCTTCAGCATTCGGCTCATTACCATGTCTGGCACACACCTGCCAATGTGACATCAAATCCACGTCCTGCATTGACCTGTCAGTGGCGGGAGCAGGGTACCGGCCCCCGTCCCGCGTACGTGTTCTTCTAAAAGCTCCTACACTGGAAGAAATGGAGGAGATGAATATATTTGAGGTAAGATATTTCAGTGCAGTCAGCATTTCTTTTATGATCTTGCTCTTTCCTTTGTGGCAACAATGGTCATGGAGAAAATGAAGACTTTAAGACTTTAAGAAAGAGTTGCATACTTTAACCAGCATTATTCATTCACATGAGAATTTCAGAAGCCGGTTTGTTGGAAAACTCTGGTAGATCTCCCTGACTTAGTTTATTTGAATTGTATTTTTGTATTTAAATAATTGCGCCTCTATGTTTTTTCTGAAGGATGAAGAATCTCCAGATGGTGTGGATATCAGGCGGGTGGAGAGCTCTCCTACACCTCTGAAGAGAGATCGCTCCTTCTCTGAACACGACCTGGATGAGCTCAGAGGGGAAATTATGTCATCCCGCCCAGAATCACCTCAGCTCACAGGCATTGGTTTGCTGAGAGGAGAGAGACCTCGATCACACACGCTGACGGGCGTCAGACCACCACACATCTATCAAGGTCAGACCTGGATAAACATCTGTAAGACGGAAAAGTTGCTCAGCAAATTTAACGAATATATAATTATATTTTTCTGTCAAAAGAGGTGTCAACATTAAACTTGAACACATACAGTACATATACACTAAATACAAATAATAATGCTTAAAAACACAGTATTTATTTTATTTGTTGTGTATTAACTAATAGTGTAAATTAATGTGTTAATTAACAAAATTGGTCAAAGCTATGTACTTGCTTTAATTAATCATTAACTAATGATTTGCAAATGTATCATTATGTTATGGCTTTACCTGTTAAAGGAGAACTCCGGCGCAAAATGAACCTTTGGTCTAATTACACATTGTTACCTAGTCAACCGTTATCTGAGATTTGTTTTCATGATTATCGAATGTAAATAGTTTTATCTTTAAAAACAGTTTAGCCTATAACGCTAGTATATAGGGCATAGAGTAATGACAAATAAAAATCGCTTGTTAATACAACTAACAAGGCTCAAAATAGCCCCACACTAACACGGTAGCATAATGAGGATCCCTACCTTCAAACCGAAGCATTGAGAACTTTGTCAGTGTCCAGACAGTTTAATAAGAAGATATTTTATACACACAGTCAACTTCGCGAAAACAGGCAGAAGCCATCTTTGAAAAACAGTCTCTACCAGTCGATCTACGAACACCGATCCAAGTGCCCTGAACTGTGTAGAATCTCATATGGTACGTTGTTTCCGGAAGAAAGCACTGAGCGCATAAGAGAAGCACTGAACGCAACAGAGAAAATAAATAAATAAAAATAATTTAATCACATCTCACCAGCGCACTTGGATCGGCGTTACTGTCTGGGTTTTGTTGTGTTGTGTAGTATCGTGCCGCATCCAGCGTAGCATCACTATCACTGACTGTAATGGATGCTCTATTCTCTTTGTCCAGTCTTGACACAGCGTTATGAAATAGCAAGTGGCCGGCCGCATGTTCTCAGTGTTCCACCTTTGAATCATAGACCTTAAGCTTAACCTGAACATGAACAACAAGGCACTGGAGGCTAGAGGCCTGCATTTCAGCCCGAGCCCGACGGGCCCCGACTTATTTACGCTCATAGGGCCGGGCTTCGGGCCAATTTTCACGTCATAGTTCACATGCGGGCCGGGCCTCGGGCCTGTTTTAGGCTTATATTTTTTTATAGCCTATTTTAGACATTAATTAAAATAAAATATGAGAAGATGACGATTGAAAAGCAAACATAGAAAGACGTTTTATAACCTATCACACTGACATATGACTGACACATTACAGTCTGCTTACGCACACGCACACAGGCTTCCCGGCGGCGCGATCTGAGATTCGCGCGACCGTCTCGTTCTGTGTTTAGTGTCCCGGTAGCGAGCGTGACTTCAGTGCAGCTGGAAAAAGTACGACTGGACTAAAACCTTCCACTGTGGATGCTGTGCTTTTTCTTCACGATGCTCTGAGACTGTTCTTAGCCATGTTAGGAGGTTGTTTTTTGTTTGATTGGACATTATTTTCACGAGTCTGTTGGAAACTATTGGAAATAAGAATGGCAATGTTCTGTAGTGAAGACTTGATTTTTGAGGTAAGATAACCTGCATGTTTGTTTTTAATGTAATTTATTTGATTTGTTTAGATTGCATTCTCTGTATTGTATTGTATTGTATTGTATTGTATTGTATTGTATTGTATTGTAGGGTATTGTAAACTCATTTAGTTTGCCAGCGCTGTTGTAAATGAGCAGCAGAGCAGTTTGCCTCAGCTTTTCAAAAATGACAATAAACGTTTAAACAAACGTTTAAACTAACGTTAACTGTCTGTGTGATATGCTTAAGTTGTTTTATATCTATGGATTTTATTGTAGCCACGTAAAGTGTTGATTTGAGAGGCTATAAATCATTGGATCAAACATGTTTAACTCGCTGTCGGCTGCTTGGTCGTCAAAAAAATTTTTCAAAAATAAACTTAAATAAAATAAACTTACCGGTAAATACTTTGCCATTGAAAACGAAACATATCTGGTTTACTGACTGCAACATAGGGCAGGCTGTGTATCTTGTTTTTTTTTTTTTTTTTTTTTTACGGGCTCGGGTCGGACTCGGCTGATCATTCTGATGAGCTGTCGGACACGGGCCGGGCTAGGGCCTGAGCGTCTCGGGCCAGGGCCGGGCTAGGGCCTAGATTTGAGGCCCGTGCAGGGCTCTACTGGAGGCTGCTGTTCATCTGGCACAGTGGAATCCTGTTTGTAGATGGTTGGAAATTGAAATCCATTTCTTAGTGTGGATGTCAAAATCATAATGGCATTTTATACTGAACAAAAATATAAGCGCAACACTTTTGTTTTTGCTGCCATTTTTCATGAGCTGAACTCAAAAATCTAAGAATTTTTTTGTTGTAAAACAAGTGATCCACCAACAAAACGCCATACACGCTGTCTGCCATCTGCCCTGTACAGTGAAAACCGGGATTCATCCGTAAAAACTTGCGACATCTGTGGAATTGTGCTGTGTGATAAAACTGCACATTTTAGAGTGGCCTTTTATTGTGGCCAGCCTAAGGCACACCTGTGCAATAATCATGCTGTCTAATCAGCATCTTGATATGCCACACCTGTGAGGTGGAAAGATTATCTAAAAAAAATGGAGAAAAATGGGGGCAAAAACAAGTGTTGCATTTATAATTTTGTTCAGTGTACTTAACAATTAGTAAAAAGTCATGTGCCTCAACAAGTAGTCATAACATAATGACACCTGCAAATCATTAGCTAACGATTAATTAAAGGAGACAATTCGAAGTTGAAATACATGGTTAATTGTGGTAATTAGCATTAATGTACACTATTAGTTAATACAATATGTTATTAAGGAATTAATACATTATGACACATTTAATTAATAACAATTCATACATTACTTAATCTATTAATCATATAGAATCTGTATTAGTTGCTGATGCAGTAATAATTAATTAATGGTTTAGTTCTTCATGAGTCATACATTAACACATGATTATTAGTTAAGCATGAATTAATGCATAGATTAGTGCACCTGTATTGTAAAGTGTTACCAAGCAAATGGATTCGCTGCAATTCACAGAAACATCTAGTCTCCAGGCTGCGAAACGTGGATTTGCAGTTATCATTTTGTGTCAATATGTTGAATTTTGGGGTAAAATCATACCCTTGTATTGTATTGATATATATTGTATTGACAACTCTTCAATTAAATATTTACCATCTCATATTCTATAAAATTGGATCATTTTAAATAAACACTGACCAAAATATACAAGTTTTAGGGCTGGATGATATAACATTGATATTTAAGTGATCACATGGATTTAGACCTACCTATATTATATATATATATATATATAATATATAAAGCGTTCACAGGCAAATTTGCTATATGTATTTCCTCTGTGTCGAAATCAGGGTCATATAAATGTCATGAAACACGATTCCTGACGAAAATTGGGACAAAATGAGGTCCCGTCCTATATTCTTGCTGTTTGAGAAGCCTCTACACTCGACTCGGATAGGGCCTATAAGTTGTGACACTTCTATATTAGGGCTAAGAAAAATACACTATTTTAGTAATACTTTATTTTACAAATGTGAAGGTGGATAAAATATTGTAAAAAAAGTAAAGGTATGATTTAAGTGGTTTCGGGCCCTAGTTGAAGTTCTGTCTTTTGTATGTGGGACTTTTATGTTTGGTGCAGAAACATCCTGTAGTTGGCAAACTGGACTTTTATTTTGATAGGAGAGCACCTTGTAAGAGGAAGGCCTTCTTTGGTAGAGAAAGGCCAAGCCAGTTGGGGAGAGGAGGAAAAATGCATTGTTTTGAACCATTAGGCATGCTCCTTGGGGGTCATTTATGGATTAATTACTCATCGAGGTTAAAGAGAAGACTTGGATTTTTTTGGTATTTTTGCCAGTGCATCACATTTGGAGGATTATTATCGTTTTTTTTCTGGACCTTTATGGTTCATTTCTGGGGCGCAAGGACTAAGGATTAGGAAAATACTCCTCACACATGGACTATTTGATCAAGGACTCTGGGATAAGTGTTATTTTTCTTGATTTGACTGCTGTGTTATCAATATACTTTGTTAGGTAATCTGTTTATGCCTTTCTTTGTCTGATTTCAAGCATTGATACAGTTTTTCCCTTTATTCATCCATGCCTTGTGTGTGCCCTGAACTTTTAAGTGACTACTGGTTTACTTAAGTTGCAAGCCAAGTTTGTTACAAAGTCACAATAGGGAAGAA
>CM070842.1:18043823-18103973 GCA_036326025.1 Chrosomus eos
CCTCGTGACGTCGAGCCGCAGGTCGTGTACCCCCTTGCAGCACCAGTGCCCCAGCGCCTCCGGCCTCTGATCTCTTTGCTTCATCTCGGCCTGACGACCAATCGGCTTCGCTGTGACTCCTCCCACCTTTGGCTCCACTGGAGACCCTTGTCCTGCTGGCTCCCCCATTGGTCAGTCGCCACTCTACTTCCACCACGGCCTTACATGCCATCCACTGCGCTCCGTCCCTCCATCCCTACGGCTCCTTCCCCTCGACGTCACCTCTGTCCTCCGTCACACCGGCTCCACCTTAGCCCTCATGTACTCAGGCTCCACCTTCAAAGTTCGTTGCTGCGGATTCACCTTTGTCTCCAGTGCCAGAGATGCCGCTCGTTTCCATTGGCTCTCCGTCTGTGCTTGTGGATCCATCAGCCTTGTCTCCGTCCGGCCGTCCCCCAGTTGTCTTCAGCCTCTGCACCGCTGTGGTTCCTCCCTCCCTCTGTGGGTTGTCAGCACTGGCAAGTGCTGGGCCTGTTCTAGCGGACTATCTAAACCATTTCTGTCAGGGGATCGTCGTCATCACTTCACTCTTCTGTCATCTACTGTCACTATCCCTTCACCAGCTCCTCGTCTACCTCCTAAACCCCATCCATCCCTCCCTCTGCCAATTTTTCATTATGGCGCGAGGTCGCGCCTTTCTGGGGTGTCACATTTATGTTCAGTTAGTTTGCTTTCATGACGTCTAATTTGTTTTCATTCATCACATGTGTTTCTTTGTCTGTATTTGCCGCCTCTGATCTGTTACCATGGAACCGAACACTAATCATCACAGCTGTTCGTCTTTTAGTTGATCATCACTGTGTATTTAAGTTCCTCCCTTTGTTCTGTTCATTGTCCAGTATAGTTGTAAACACGCTGTCTTTCATGTTGGCTGTTACTGAAATAAACCTTGTATTAGTCTATATTCTCATCATCTTCATCTTCCTTTTGGATTGAGTGTTACAGTTGCCTCCAATAGATGTTTAAAGGGTTAGTTCACCCAAAAATGAAAATTATGTCATTAATTACTCACCCTCATGTCGTTTCAAACCAGTAAGACCTCTTTGGAACACAAATTAAGAACAATTAATATTTTTGATGAAATACGATGGCTCAGGGGTGCGCGTTCACGAGAACACCATGATTCATGCGTGCAGGAGCAGACGTACAGACGCATACGTCGTGCTGCTCTTGTGAAGGTGCGTCGGAGACTGATACGGAAGAGAAGAAATTGTTGAATAAAGTGGGGAGGTTTTTTGCCACAAAAAAAGTATTCTCGTCGCTTCATAAAATTAAGGTTGAACGATTTTAACGATGTCTTTCCTACTTTTCTGGGCCTTCAAAGTGTTAATTAAATAGCTGTCAATGGAGCCCAGCAGCAATCGGATTTCTTAAAAAATATCTTCATTTGTGTTGCGAAGATGAATAAATATGTTACTGGATTGAAACAACATGAGGGAGAGTAATTGACAGAATTTTCAGTTTTGGCTGAACTGCCCCTTTAAACTAGAATATTTTAGCATATTTTGAGCACATTGATAGCATGTTTAAGCAGATTTAGCAGATAGACGGTATACTTTATATATATAAAGATGCCTGACTGTCTTTCTCTCTTCTCCACTTTCTTTTTTTCTCCAGCCTCATTTCCTATGTCTAACAGGATGCCTCAGTCCCCCTGTCACTCCTTTAGCTCAGATGACAAAAGCAATGAAGGTGCAGAAAGTGCTGCAGCGTCTCATGGCCTCTCGAGACGTCAGTGGATGGTCAGTTGTATTGGTATTTTGCCCCAGTTATTAAAGGAATTAAGTGGGCAGCATCTGTAACATGCTGTCGGTTACCATAGACAATTATTTCCCTTTGTTTCTTTAAACGAACATAATTAACAAAATAGTGATCTATTGTAAGTGGACTACATTATTGTAAAATTGTTACAGACTCTAGGACCTGAGACTTTGTCTTTATCTCCCTCCCAAACAGGAGGAATTTTGTCATCCAGTCGACAGTCTGGCCTTAACAGTGGATGAGGTCATCAACGTGCGCCGGATACTTGTCAAGGCTGAGATGGAGAAATACATGCAGAACAAAGAGCTTTTTAATAATCTGAAGAAGGGCAAGGTGTGAATGTCTGTATGATTCATGGATCATTTGAGTAACATCAGTCCAACCAACGCTATCTCACGACCGTACGAATTTGTATGAGTGATTAAAAGGTGGCTAATTCGTAAGAATTCGTACAACCTCATTCGTACGAATTTATTCGATTTTTCTAAACCCACGTGATGGGTAGGTTTTGGGGCGGGGTCAGGGGTAGGTCATTCGTACGAATTCATACGAATTGGGCAACTCGTAAAATATATACGATTTAGCAAAAATCTAATTCCTCACCTTACTAATTCATACGAGTGAGGTCGTATGCATTGTTACAAATTAGCCACCTCGTAAAATTCGTACGAATTGCCGTGAGATCGGGTTGGTCCAACAGCCAAATGAAAAATGTGTTTGTGTTTGTCTTTGTTTTGTTCATCTTATTTCTTAGATATGCTGCTGTTGTCGAGGAAAGTTTCCACTGTTTTCATGGCCGTCCAGGTGCCTCCTGTGTAAAAGGTCTCAGTTCAATTTTCATAAATATTTAAATAGATTATATATATATCATATATAATAACTGTCTGGAACAAGGAATATTTCCATGGTCTAATTCACTGTTTTGAACATTCAGTTGTGATTCTTTCTCTTTTAGGTCTGTCTGCAACTGTTGTAGTGCAAAGGTACTAAATATTTATTTCATATAAACCTCATTTAGCTCTATAGTAGCACGTGTCAAACTCCGCTGTTGTCCTGCAGACTGTAACTCAAACCCCTGCCTGGACGTTTCATCTCAAAGACCTTGATTAGCTGGTTCAGGTGTTTGATTAGGGTGGGAACTGAACTCTGCAGGACAGTAGGCGAATCCCAAACAGCATTCGGGACTTCAAGGGCACTTCGAGAAGGGGTGCCATTTATAGGGGCGTTCCAAAGAAAGTGAACAACCGAATCCCTTCCACGAGTCCATTAGCGAAGGGAACATGAGATGGTCACTTTAAGGAAGTAATTTAATCGTTTATGGTCTTGTGACCCAGGGTGAACTTGTGATTCATTTTAAATCTAGTTGGAGTTAAGTATAAACAGAATAATTCAATTTGTTTTGTTGTGATAAATTACACACATTTTTGTCATGCATTTCATATTAAGTTTTAAAAAAGTATCATAGGTAAGAAATGTGTTTAATGCTTTGTTTTGTGCTTAACTTATAGAGTTAGGAACACGCACGCACACACACACACACACACACACACACACACACACACACACACACACACACAACACACACACACACACACAAAAGCATATTTTAAAAACTTCATTATAAATGTATATCTGTATCATATTAACAGCAAAAATAAGATATATTTTATAAGATAAAATATAAGATATAAAAGATATATAATAATTTTCTTCTAAAGTGTAGATACTCAGAAGAGCGAAGACCAGGAGATTCGGGTGTATCTTTTAAGCAGGATTCTTTATTTGCTGTAGTCTGCTTGGTCCAAGATGGTACCCCAAATCTGGCTAGGCCAGTATACATTTTTAGTTCATATACCTTTTCAAGGGGGAGGAGTTTATACAGATGTGGAGACACTGAAACAAAAGCATGAGTAATAAAATAGCAGGTGTTAAAACTTGCTCAGCATGAGACTTCCCCCGGTAAGACACGAGAAACAGGATGGAGCAGCACTTCCCGTACTGGGACAGAAACTCAAAGACAAAAGGTGTAACATCAGAGCCTTGAGATGCTAATCCACTAAGCATGGTTAGATCAACAAAGGCCCAGCTGAAGTGACAAGAGACACCTTGATTGCTTCAAAACTGGAAAAACAGTGTGCAACTTTCTCATTTACAATACTATATATATTGGAAGTTAAATTAAACCTTTTAATAAATTTTTATTTCATCATTTCCCCCTTTGGGAGTTCTAAAAGTCAAACTCCCACATTGTATACAAATTTAAACGCTTATAAGTTCATTCTTGTAACTTGCGTAAGTTACAGGCGCATAAGGCATGCTGTGTTGTTTTTCTGTAATTGCATGCTGACACAGAAACAAAACATGCAATACCGTGAGTCTTTTCTGGTTGGAACTGTGATTTTTCTCGTGATCAATCAAGTTTCTGAACCATGAAGAATTATCTTCAGTCATCTTGGTTTAATTTCGCTGAAAGATCAATAATGTCTTGGACCATCATGTTTGTGCACAAGTGAGTCCTGGAATGCAGTCATCTTCGGATGTGACATGCAAACGTTCTTTCCAGCAAACAAGGCGTTTTTGACATATTCATCAGCTCTAATAATATGTTGTTTCTGGAGTCCACACTTTGTGCGATATCCATGATGGTTAGTAGCAGGACAATCTTGATCATGTCGATGGATGACTGAAGATTTCGTAATCTCTGCGTTGTGTATATATATATATTTTTTTCTTTCTTTATCCTTTTGGAATAGTTGGCTCGGGCAGTAGGTCTATTTGATTTCTGGAGGTTTGTGTCTTCATACGCAGATGAAGAGGTCGGTGCGTATGGGTCTCGGGTCAGCAAGTGGTACCTGCACAGAGGAAGAGAGAAAACAAAAGACAGGAGCAGTATTTGTTCAAACACTAGGGTTTTTAGGGTTTTGCCGAGTCTGATATTGCTGTTCCTTCTTTCCCTAATTCTTAATTATGACACCTAAAGAACGCAGTGAGGTGAGGATGGATTCTTCACCAAAGGGTTGGCCCCCGATGCCTGTTGCTATCGGTTCTTCCCTCGGCTCCCCACTGGTTCGTGTCCTATCCTATTCCTGTAGGTGGGGGAACAACTTTACAGTGTGACACATGAGTCCAGGTTTTCTTTCCCTGACACAATACTGCAGCTGCTGTAATCAATATCACTTGAAGTTACCTTTGGGCTCTAATGGCTTGCAACATTCTAGAGATTTCTTTGACTACCTGTCCTGTGATGTGTGTAATCTTCATCTGAGTTATTTCTTCTTCATCCTCTAACAACTTCAGTCATAGCAGACATCATACATGAGGATGAAACAATGTTTGGCATTATTGTGGACACTGCATGAGGGCATTTTACGTTTACAGTCTGACCTAACACTATTAATGATGAAAGGCCTGTGCTGTGAAATAACATTTAAGGCTGTGAGTTTATTTTAATTAGTGTCCCCCAAATGAACAACTGAGACAGTCACTTTCCCTTTGTTCTATTAAACAAAAAAACAGAAGTTTTTATCTCTGTTGTAAGCTAGTGGGGAAATTAACCACTCACAGCCCCAAATGGTTAACAACTAAAACAGCTGCCCAACAAGCTTAATGACGAGGGGAGGGGCTGCTTCAGAGTAGCCAGGAGATTCAGCAGAAGCTGAGTTACATTGTTAATTTCTCTAACATTCTTTTTGTTTTTTCTACATTCTTTTCCCCAATGTCCATGTTTACCACAATAATAACAACTGCTGCCCTCTCTCTTAGGACATTTGCGTTTCTGTTGCTTTTCTGGGTTGACCTTAAAGGAAGCTGCTGCAATTTTTACTCTTGATCTGACATCAAAATCTCTTTCCCAAATATCTAACCTGTCTAGGTTATTTTGCAGAGTTCTAGTGGACCATGTGATGTCTAAGAAAGGCAATGCATTTTTATGGTCTGACAAAAGACCATGAAACCATGTACGAGTTAAAGGGCCATTATCATTTAACACCTTCTCTGATGTGTCTGATATTCCACTGTAAGCTGCAGCTGTCTGACAAAATCTTTCTGTGTACTCACAAACAGTTTCATCATTCTTCTGTACACCACTAGTGATCTTTGACCAGTACACTTTTGGTCCAACAATGTTCTTTAGGATTTTCAAAACTCCCTCTCTCAATTCATCTTTATTGGCATTTTGAAACTCAGAATTGTTTACGGCATTTTCAAAATCATTGAATTCTGACTCAGTCAAGATCTGTGAAATTAGCTGAGTGATTTCAGCTAGAGACATATCGTACAGCCGCATCTTTCTGGACAATTCTCTCCTAAACTCAGAAAAATTTCTTTGCACTGATGGCAAATTTTCAGCGATTCTCTCGATTTCTTTAGGACCTAAAGATAATTTGTTCAATCTGTAACCCCCATACTCCAGTTACAAACAGTCAGAGTCAATCCCTTTTGCCCTAGTCTGAGCCCTTTTTCTTGCTCCACACACTTCAAATGCATTTACATCTTTATCTATCAAACTAGAATTTCTAGTGGTTTCTAGTCTACAGAAAGACTGTAAATCAGGATAGCTTTCATCTGACTGTTGGTCTTCAGAGTCACATTTGGTTGATGCCTGGTTATGGCTCACATTTGTCTTGAAACAAGACACTTGAGTCTGGAATTGTTTGTTCTGTTCATTTAACTTATCAATACACCTAGCTTGTTTTTGTGCAATGGATAAGCTATATTCTCTATGCCAACATATTATTCCTTTCATGTTTTTCTTTCTGATACATGCACCTAACACCTTCTTGCATTCTTCAATAGACCAATAGACTTTGTCTGGATCAATATCAAATTTCTGTGTTAGTTCTTGTCTAACCTTTTCAGTGACTATTAGGTTAATTTGTTCTCCTAACAGTGTTTTGAATTCGCTATCTGACCACAAAGGAGTGGCAAGACCACCTTTTTCTGTTGTGGAGATTAGTCTAGCATTCCTTCTAACCATTTTGTGATGTTCTTTGTTATCACACAATCAAACACTAAAACTTCTCTGATCAAAAGAGGGTACACTTGTTAACACAGATCAATTCTTGTTAACTTTCCAAATTACCAACATTTCACACTTAACTTCGGCTAAGTCTTCCCTGTTTGCACAGAGGGTATTTAAATCAGTAGCATAAGATGCTAAATCTCCCTGTCTGAAACAGAGGGTATTCTTTCTTCCCTGTCTGCCTGAAACAGAGGGTAAAATCAAATATTAACACGTAAGGCTAATCTTCCCTGCCTGAAACAAAGGATTAAAACAACTTTCACACAACCACACAATTTCACAAACAATAAAAAAAATAAGTTTTCGCAACTTAAATTATCACGTTAAAATGTGATCATTTAAGTTGAGAAAACGTATTTTTTTTAGGTGTTACCAATTGAAGTAATTTTTTTAGGTTGATCCAACTGTTTCCAACTTTTTACAGTGTTCCCTGACTATTCAGAGGATTCCAAACATTAACATTCAATGTTAAAACTTCCCTGCCTGAACAGAGGATCAAACTTTCATCTCTAAAAGGCAACTTTTAAAGGATAACTTTAGTTCACCAAACACTACAGCTGTCTGATAACTCTTCTCTGATGAACGGCGCAGAGGAAAAACACATGTACTGGTCTGCAATGGTTCTTTTGAATAGAGTGAAACTCACCGAATCATTGTTTGTATGGAAAAGATTCAGTCTGGAACTTCAGTCAGAAAGGTGAATTCTTGTTGATTCAGTTCTGGAACTCAGTTCGCTTTCTTGAGATCTTTGTTGCTTGAAGTTTCAGGATTCAGTCTGGAATTCAGTCAGAATTTCATTCTTTGTTGAGCTTGAAGTTTCAAGATTCAGTTCTGGATTCAGTTGAGATCTTGGTTTGAAGTTCTGGAACTCAGTCTTTGTTGAGATCTTTGTGGCTTGAAGTTCTGGATTCAGGTGAAGTTAATTCTATCCGGGTCACGGCAGCATCTGTTGGATAATAATTTTCTTCTAAAGTGTAGAAACTCAGAAGAGCGAAGACCAGGAGACTCGGGTGTATCTTTTAAGCAGGATTCTTTATTTGCTGTAGTCTGCTTGGTCCAAGATGGTACCCCAAATCTGGCTAGGCCAGTATACATTTTTAGTTCATATACCTTTTCGAGGGGGAGGAGTTTATACAGATGTGGAGACACTGAAACAAAAGCATGAGTAATAAAATGCTTTTGTTTCAGTGTCCTTCGGATGAGACGTTAAACCGAGGCCCTGACTCTCTGTGGTCATAAAAAAAACCCAGGATGTCTTTCGAAAGAGTAGGGGTGTAAACCCGGGATCCTGGGCAAATTTGCCCCTTGGCCTCTGTTCATCATGGCCTCCTAATCATCCCCATATACTTATTGGCTTCATCACTGTCTCCTCTCCACCAGGAAGCTGGTGTGCGGTGAGCGTTCTGGCGCAATATGGCTGCCGTCGCATCATCCAAGTGGATGCTGCACATTGGTGGTGGTTGAGGAGATTCCCCCCTTCTATGTAAAGCGCTTTGAGTGTCCAGAAAAGCGCTATATAAATGTAATGAATTATTATTATTATTAAAATAGCAGGTGTTAAAACTTGCTCAGCATGAGACTTCCCCCGGTGAGACACGAGAAACAGGATGGAGCAGCACTTCCCGTACTGGGACAGAAACTCAAAGACAAAAGGTGTAACATCAGAGCCTTGAGATGCTAATAGGGATGCAACGATACTGCTTTTTCAAAACCGATCCGATCCGATACTAAAATTCTGAGTATCGGCCGATACCGATACCAATCCGATACCAGTGCAGTTTTTTTTTGTAAATCAAGTAGAATTTCTATAACTCTGTGTGTTAAACTTATAATCACTATTTTGTGTGTTAAACACAATCTACTTAATACAGACAACTTCATTATAAAGAAAAACAACAAATCAAAAAAATACATGATGATAATCTATGGCAAAAATCTATTATAACTAGATTAGTGGATAATTCAGAAGTAAAATTTAGTCTAGAAAAATCACGAGTGCACAATAATTGTATAAAATCTGAACATTTAGTGAAAAAAACATTTAGTGGGTAACAAATACGAGACAATAAGTGTAACACTAAATCTGGTAAAACGTTACACATTGCTCTTTGTATTGTTGTAAAATACATTCATGAAAAACAAGATAACAAAAATCAAAAAGATAAATGATTAGGCTACTATAAAATTGAGACATGTTTTAAATGTATAGCACAGCTGTTTAATGAGGCAGCAACATATGATAGATAGGACAGAACAAGAAAGGTTATTAATAATCTTTCATTGCGCAAAAGTATTATGATATGATTATGAAAGGCTCCAATGCAATGCGGCACACAGCGCTTATGCGCATCCCGAGCGCAGAATGATGAGCTTATGCGCATCCCGAGCGCAGAATGATGAGCTTATGCGCATCCCGAGCGCAGAATGATGAACTTATGCGCATCCCGAGCGCAGAATGATGAGCTTATGCGCATCCCGAGCGCAGAATGATGAGCTTATGCGCATCCCGAGCGCAGAATGATGAGCTTATGCGCATCCCGAGCGCAGAATGATGAGCTTATGCGCATCCCGAGCGCAGAATGATGCGCTTGAAGCAACACAGAGTCACAGCGCGCAGCGCGTCGAGTCCACTCCGCATTGAAAAGTTCAAATCACAAAGGAAATACATATTGATGCGTATGTAGGCCTATACAGTATCTATCTATGCAATAGTTTATTGAGCCTTTTATTTTAACAGTTTTAAATTTGAGTTACTGTGTGCGTGAAGAACAATTATAGTGCTCTGACTCTACTCTATGTGATGTGATCTAACAGACACCCTGTAAAAAAGTAACATGATTTAGTTACAGCAATAATGTCCAGCAATATAAAGTTGTTTTATGTGAAACCAGAAACAAAACTTAGTTTCATAGTGTTGACTGTCGTACCCGAACGCGACGCGCTGTTTGATTGAATGGAGTATGACTGACAGCCGCAGCTGAGGGAAAATGTTTACGTGATCTTGAATTTTTATCTTGAATGACTTAAATATTCATTTATATCTCACATTGTACTTAAATAATGGCTTCAGGACACTTATAAGATAGTGCACAAACACTTTATGGTGCTTTTAATGTTTTTGTGCCTTTTGTGGGGCTTAACAATAACACAATAGTATACGCACAATATCGAATTTGGATCGGCCTCGTCTGACCGATACCCGATCCGGCAAAAATGGCAGTATCGGAGCCGATACCGATACTGAGTATCGGATCGGTGCATCCCTAGATGCTAATCCACTCAGCATGGTTAGATCAACAAAGGCCCAGCTGAAGTGACAAGAGACACCTTGATTGCTTCAAAACTGGAAAAACAGTGTGCAACTTTCTCATTTACAATATTATATATATTGGAAGTTAAATTAAACCTTTTAATAAATTTGTATTTCATCATTTCCCCCTTTGGGAGTTCTAAAAGACAAACTCCCACATTGTATACAAATTTAAACACTGAAAAGTTAATTCTTGTAACTTGCGTAAGTTACAGGAACATAAGGCATGCTGTGTTGTTTTTCTGTAATTGCATGGTGACACAGAAACAAAACATGCAATACCGTGAGTCTTTTCTGGTTGGAACTGTGATTTTTCTCGTGATCAATCAAGTTTCTGAACCATGAAGAATTATCTTCAGTCATCTTGGTTTAATTTCGCTGAAAGATCAATAATGTCTTGTTGGACCATCATGTTTGTGCACAAGTGAGTCCTGGAATGCAGTCATCTTCGGATGTGACATGCAAACATTCTTTCCAGCGTTTTTGACATATTCATCAGCTCTAAGAATATGTTGTTTCTGGAGTCCACACTTTGTGCGATTATCCATGATGGTTAGTAGCAGGACAATCTTGATCATGTCGATGGATGACTGAAGATTTCGTAATCTCTGCGTTGCAGCTGAAGTGACAAGAGACACCATAGCCGCGTTTCCACTGCCGGGCCAGGGCCGAGCCGTGCTAGTGCGTGCCAGGGCCAGTCGCGTTTCCACTGTCACTTCCGGGGCTTACTCGGGGCCAACGGCCAGGATTTCTGGCCCGTCGAATACCTTGGGCCAAAGCGGGCCAGCTCGGGCTAGAGGCGTGCTCGAGGTAAAAGGCGGAGTTTATCGGTGTTATGGAATGTTATGATCTGAAGCAAGATGCACATTTCATTTTTTTTATATCGCGCAAAATAATCGCTGCTGGAAATGGAGAATCGCCTGTACTGGTCTGTCGAAGATACCAAAGCTCTTCTGAGCATTTGGGCAGAAGAAAGGGTACATGACGGCGTGTGAAGAAACGAGGACGTTATAAAATACATCGATGCTGAACTTTCTAAGCTAAGCATTCAGCGAGCAACGTTTCAAGTTCAGGGAAAAAATAAAAAGGTTTCGGGCGCAGTATTGTACAAGGTGATTAAAAAACGCACAATGGACAAAGCGGAGCTCAGAGAAGGATCGACTTAATGGACGGCGTGCTGGGTCACCGTCCCTCTGTTAGTGGCGACTCGCGAGACAATCGGGCCACTATTGCAGCCACGGCCGGTGAGTTAATATACATGCTATCTTCCTAACTTAAAAAATAAATAACTTCATAATACCCGCTGAAATGGGTTGGGTTGTATGACTTTTGAGGCGTGTTAAGGGTGGGGTTTAGGGCAGTGCTGCGGGGCTACTGGCCCGGCAGTGGAAACGCAAGTCCGGTGCTTGAGGCCCGAGGCCACTGGCTCGGCTCGGCTCGCTGTTAGTCCTGGCCCGGCCCTAGCCCGGCAGTGGAAACGCGGCTCTTGATTGCTTCAAAACTGGAAAAACAGTGTGCAACTTTCTCATTTACAATACTATATATATTGGAAGTTAAATTAAACCTTTTAATAAATTTCTATTTCATCAGTTGTCATGGCAACACTCCATGTGAAGATGAGGAAATGATGTGGTCTTTAGTTGCTCTCTCGCCAAGTTCATTCCAAACTACACTGACACGCAAGTGCCCTGCTGTCTCCAAAGTCAGTAAGTAAGTAGGGCACAGGGATGCTCACTTCCCATTGGAATTTGCCCAGTGGCCCTCCAGGAACTGAGTTTGACACCCCAATATGTTTCAATGTTTAGTGTCATCCATGTAACAAAGATGTTAATTTACAACCTTGGCCATCCACATGTCATAAGTAGTTATAGCCAAATGACCGTGGTTCCCTTAGTCCCAACTGTTTTTTCTTCAGCAAACAGATTTGACATTGGACTACATGAACTACAAGTCGCCTTCATTTATACAGCGCTTTTAACAGTATGGACTGTTACAAAGCAGCTTTACAGTGATAATAGTAATTACCATAACAGATTGTTTAGGCTTTACCACAGCTCTAGGACAAAGTTATTGTCCAGCTAAAGATAGTCTTGATTTGTTGCGAAGATCATTAGTTATTAACTAATAACTAATATTAGTTATTAGTTATATCACAAGATCATTAGTACTGTTCTAACAGAAAACCCTTAATGAGCTCCGGCCGCTCATCCGCACAAAACAGTGCCTGGTGTCTCGAGAACGCACTCCCTGAAATAGGTTCGAAGGTGAAAACGATTATCCATTTTATCTGTGCAAACCTCAAAACACAAACCCCCGAAAACGCAGACATGAAACGCACATGCGCATCACGTGTTCAGTCGATAGGTATGCGTGTTTGAATATACATGTGCCCAGGCGTGTAGTCCTACTTCACAAATCAACCCTCAACAAACTACTTGTCTGGCCTTAAAAATTTATAATACATAATTTTTTTGTCGCGTCTGCATAGCCACGCGAACCGGAATTATCCCAACAACGAGGTAAAGGGAAGGAGGCCTTCACAGAGAGAGACTAGTTGACA
Source organism: Chrosomus eos (assembly GCA_036326025.1). NCBI lineage: Eukaryota > Metazoa > Chordata > Actinopteri > Cypriniformes > Leuciscidae > Chrosomus > Chrosomus eos. Next base: position 18,056,514 of record CM070842.1, read on the forward strand.
CTTCAGGACTGCGTTGTCGTCGTGTCCATGTGATGGTCTTTCCGAGGTAAACCTCGGGATAAACAGAGAGACTAATATTAGCGTAGACACGTAGTCCTCCTTATGATGTACAAAGTACATCAGAATTTATGGGAAGAGTTCCCGGTTCCGGCTGATCTAAACTATGCAGCCTAACATTGAATTATAGAAGTCTACAATGTGTTATGTGACTGCTAAGCCAAAGAGATGTGTTTTTAGTCTAGATTTAAACTGACAGACTGTATCTGCTTCCCGGACAATGTTAGGAAGACTGTTCCAGAGTTTTGGTGCTAAATAGGAAAAGGATCTACCGCCAGCAGTCGATTTTGAAATTCTAGGTATTATCAACTGGCTAGAACTTTGAGATCACAATAGACGTGAAGGACTATAATGCGTTAGGAACTCGCTCAAGTACTGGGAAGCTAAACCATTTAGTGCTTTGTAAGTAAGCAGCAATATTTTAAAATTTATACTATGTTTAAAAATAGAGAGCCAATGGTCATATTTGCCAATGGTCATATTTCCATATTTCCTGGTTCTGGTAAGAACTCTAACCAAAACTGTGTTTTGGACCAGCTCTTTGTTTATTAAGCGTGCAGGGCAACCACCCAGTAGAGCATTACAATAATGCTAGCCTTGATGTCATGAACGCATTAACTATTTGTTCTGCATTTTTCATTTCATTTTCCATGTGATGTAATTTAGATATATTTTTAAGATGAAAAAATGCGGTTTTACAGATTAGACACGTGATTTTCAAATGAAAGATTGGTATCAAAGAGCACACCCAGGTTCCTAACCGACGACAAGGACTTGACAGAGCAGCCATAGAGTGTTAGACGGTGTTATAGGTTATTTACTATTGAACATAGGTTCACGCTAAACTAATAGCATGACATTGCATTTTGCGGTGGACAACAGTGAGAAAACCTGTGTTAACTGGCCTACAAATTATAGAAACTGTACAATCTTTACTGGCCTGAAATCATATTTTCATATTTATCGTTTTTTTTTTTTTTTTAGTTATCTATATCTATTTATTTAACATTTTCGCTACCCATTGAAGTTATACTAGGTTATACTGTAGCTTCATAGCATTATAATGGCAATTGAACCCATATTTAATGTGTATGGCTCATATTTTGTTTTAGTCTGTGTCTTTTTGATCATGTTTTTTAGGATGGGACAATGCCATACAATGTTGGCATCTGTCAGTAATATATGAATTTACTCCAAAATATAATAATTGTTTGATTGGATACACAGCCTTCAATGTCAGCAACACATTATATATTTCAAAAGCATATACGTTTATTTATTACTTGCTTATTATATGCATTATATTTATTATATGATTTTTATATGTAGGTACTAATATGCACTCTTCAGGTACAAAGGTGTACCTTTTGAAAGAGTAGCGCCCCAGTGACAGCTTTTGTACCTTTTTTCTGAGAGTTTTGAAGGCTTATGGTAAAAAAAAAAAGACAATCCTTTTGCTTGATTTTAGCTCGTAAATTATTATAACTGATCCAGGACTGTCCATGCTTAGCAGACATCCTTATACAGGACATCAGTTTTATATGTTGCATTCTATTCTATTATTACCTGTCTGCTCTCCCACCATTTGACGACCACAGGCTTCTTGTTTAAAATTGTTTGCTAAACTCGGTTTTCTCAAATAATTCTAATAACATTATTTCAAACTCACAAACTCCATGAGTGATTTTGCTTTAACTTGTCCTTTTAACAGATGAAGATTCCCTACAAAAAGATGGCACACATTCCAGTGTACACTGTGGGATTTCACAGCAGTGCGAAGAGTCACAAGAGTGATGTCTATAAGTGAGTAAATATATACTGTGTCTAAGTTAAAGGATTACAGCCACATTCCACACTGGGTACCGTCTATGCTCCCATCCTGAAAAAAATGTTAACTATGCTTGTTTGTTATTCACCCCACAGTTTAAAACACCAAATAGGCCTATTCTTCCAGTATATATTACTGCAGTCAGGGCTTGTCCAGTTAGCATATGATGTGAGTTAAAATCAGTTTAACAATCAATACATATTAGCCTGCCGTCACTGGTGATTACTAGTGTTTTACAAGTAAAGTTGACACAACTTTGCATAAGTAGGATGCTTTACTTATGTCGATAGCATTCTGACTCAACCCTGTCCCCTCTAATCACACTCACAAATTAGTGCTCTGGATTTTTTTTTTTTTTTTTTGAAGTTTATAAGTTTTATAAAGATTATTGTGGTATGTTTTTGTTACTTGCAGTTTCTTTAATAGTTACATTTCCTAGCAATTTCTGAGTGAAAGTTGTTTCTACACCATTTGTTTTTCAGTGTGGTGTTCACTTTTATTTAGGCTTTGTAAAAGCACAAACCCTAAGTAAAATTTTCCCTAACCATAATTATTAAATACCTCCTGATTTGTTTGTTGTACCATGAATAATATGACAAATTGTACATCTAGTGTTGAGGACTAGCCTGACTTCGTCATACTCATATTCTAGTCAGAATGTGAGTCTGATACTGCTCCATAGGGCTTTGATTATGAGGCGTGTCTTAACCGAACCAGGAAAAAACAACAACTCTGCACTCAATTGGATAGACCTACAACCAATCAGAGCAACGCAGTAAGTGATGTATGTTGATGAGCGATGCTTAGTTGTCAACAGAAATCAACTGCACACACTCTGGAAAAAGTATTAAAAAAAATGAGTGTTAACGATCTTTGCCAGTGTTGCAAAAAGAATTTAAGTATTCGCGGATTACTTGAAAACGCGAAAAGCATTTTTGAAAGAAATACGTTTGATGATTACGTTATTGGATGGATTATCTGTCCATCATCGTATAAAGCCCGCCCTGGCAATTTGATTGGCCCGACCAATTCTGTACCGAGCATAATTACTCCTCAATGGATCGAGTCCAGACCAAACTTCCCGACCAAAAAATGTTGTGGGCAGAGTTCGGGCTGGCATCCAGGCTAGTTGAGGACAGGAATGCTATTACTTTTTAAACTAAATCAGACTTAGTTTATGGCAGTGGATAATAAAAAGGCAGAAAAATCTCATAAATTGGAGGGACCCAAGCTATATCTAGACGTCAAAAGTGTTATTACGTGTATTTAGATGTAAAGTGGGCAACTTGTCAAGAAATGTGAAGAAATCAAATTTCCAAGACAAAAATATTTTTAAATGTTCAAAAAAGTGCCACTTAAAAAGTGGTTGATCTAGTCATTGGAAAACAAACTCACAACTGTGTATTAGTGTATGTGTATCAAGAGAAGGAGTGTATTTGTATATGTGTCGTTTTGTGATATCACAGTGATCTCACAAAACGACAAGTATTCAAATATACTCTGTTGTGTTTTATGCGTTTTTAAAAAGTGCAAACTGTCTGAATGAAAAGGGTCTGTGCCAGTATTTCGCAGCAGTCCTGATTGGTAATTGCAGGTTCAATATCACTTGTGGCATAATGATAACTACTACAAAAAATTATTTTGTCCTGTCCCTTTTTTTTTCTTTAAAAAAAAATCTGTAGTGAGGCACTTAGAATAGTGCCTGATCGGTAAATGTTAAAATAGCTTAGCAAGACATTTTTTTTTTCACAATAAAATCGTGTTAAGTTATATCAAATGTTATAACTTTATTGTAACATTGGATATAATTGGATATATTGTTGCAAATTTTGTCTATTAAAGTCACCTTTATTTCTATAGCACTTTATACAATACAGATTGTATCAAAGCAGCTTTACAGTGATAAACAGGAAGATGATGCATTTCAGCTGTTGTTCAGCGGACGTCAGTTCAGTGTTGATTCAGTTCCATTGTAAAGATCATTAATTATTAAACTAATTAAAGTTAATTTCATATATAAAGCAGTTCTGCACAACATTGTCATCGTCCAGTTCAGCTCTAATACAACAGTGTTAATTTTATCTCATTAAAATAGTGTTACCATACCATACTTTTATTTTCTGTAAAGCTGTTTTTAAACAATCTATTTTATAAAGCACTGTATAAATAAATGTGAACTTTGATTTGAGCTTAACTGGTATTAAACAGAATTCATAGTCATTTTGCTACAATTTGCTACATGACGAGAGTGCGTGCGTGTGCGTGCGTGCGTGCCTGCGTGCGTGTGTGTGTGTGTGTGTGTGTGTGTTTGTTTGTTTCTCTGCAGGTCTCTGTGTTCTCTCTCCAGACACTCGGTCGAGGAAGAGTTTCCACACCTGTACGCCGCAGGCTGCAACCTGAGAGATGTGTGCTCGGACTGCACCAAGTTTGTGGCTGATGTCATTTCCTCCAGTCGCAGAAGCTTGGACTTCATCAACAACACACCAAAACGAAATAAACGGACAACCTCGACATGTACACAACCACATCACAACCATGTGTGAATGTATCAACAGATGTCTGAATCGAAGCCTCTTCACAGACTCTATACAGAAATATTCACTGTTAGACGATATGAATCATTTCTGCCTTATCACCCCCTCCTGCACTATGTACATCAGTACACAATACTGTCTGTATAGATTAAGCGAGGCAATGCTTCACCCCCTTTAGAAAAAAAAAATGGTACCAAAGCTGTCACTGGGATGGTATCCTTTATAATATGTACACTTTTGGTACCAATATGTACCTTTGAGGTACTAATATGCACTCTTCAGGTACAAAGGTGTACCTTTTGAAAGAGTAGCGCCCCAGTGACAGCTTTTGTACCTTTTTTCTGAGAGTTTTGAAGGCTTATGGTAAAAAAAAAAAAAGACAATCCTTTTGCTTGATTTTAGCTTGTAAATTATTATAACTGATCCAGGACTGTCCATGCTTAGCAGACATCCTTATACAGGACATCAGTAAATTATTTCTGATAGCAAATGTATTTTTATGCTATGGGACTCAATCTATTTAGCACCAGAGTGTTATGTAATTACCTTAGGACTGATTTGTGAAAGTGAAGATCAGAATGAAGCAAATAATAGTATCTTATTCTCAATAGAATAAAGTGGCCTTTTGATCCGCAGCTCGAGCTCATGTGTAACTCACTCTTATTTTGTAAGGTCTGCAAGTCTGCAATAAAACCAATGCCACAAAACTGCTGCTCTCTCTAATGTGCTTTTTTCCTATTTCAGAGGAGACACAAGGGCCATTTGTGGGTGTATTTTCTGATTATTGCATTATATATTATTATATGTGTTATTGAAAAAGACTATGGATGAATATCTCATCAAGAACATCTTCAAGCCTAATTTTACCCCAAAATCAAAAGAAAAAAAACTACATTAACTTATATTTTGCTCAGAGAAAACGAAATATTCATTTAATTTGTGGGCTGCTTTGCACATATGCAAGTGATGAAAAGGATTTTCAATTTATTAACTGTAAATAAATGAACAATCTGTACATGAAAGCTAAGCCGAGCCATTTAGGGAAAAATACTTTAAAGCAAATGAGAACAGTCAACATCTTTTACTAAGTCAATATTATTTAGAGCTGACACATATGTGCTATATTGACCAGTAGATTTACCAAACATTTTAAATGGTAAATGGACTGCATTTATATAGCGCTTTTTTTACAGACCCAATGGCCACCAAAGTGCTTTACAATTTGCCTCACATTCACCCATTCACTCTCTCATTCATACACCGACGGGCGACTGCAGCCATGCAAGGCGCCATCCAGCTCGTCGGGAGCAGCTGGGGTTAGGTGTCTTGCTCATGGACACCTCGACACTTGGTCAGGTGGAACCGGGGATTGAACCACCAACCTTCCGGTTTGTAGACAACCTACATGAACCACTGAGCCACTGCCGCCCTGGATTTTACTTTAAAACAACGCTTAGTTTCCTTCAGTCACAGATAAAAATAGATATTATGAATGGGATCATGATCGGCCAAACAAAATTTAGAATTTAGAAAAACTTTAATGTCTATCACTGGTGAGAGAAAAGTTTCTTAGGTTAAAAGGCTCTTATTCAATACAAATCAACAACACATACAATTCAACAGTAAGCATAAACATTCAATTCATTATTAAAACTGAATTTTTTTAATGAAAACTACAATTCTGCAACCCACACACATTCACAAGACCTTGTTTAAAATAGTCACTGCTTTGGGAAAAAAAAATGAATTCATATAAGCCTTCTTCCTAGCTAAGGGACTTCGGAACCTGATGGAAGTAGATGAAAAGAATCATAAAGAGAGTGTGTGGACTCTATAATATGGCAGTAAAGAGGCAAACAGCTTCTATTATTACAAAGGTCTGAGATGTGAAGCTGCGAGACCCCAGTAATCTTAGATGCCTGCTTAATTCTTATAATTCTTGCAAATTTTTTCTTACTTTCAGATGAAAGTAGCTATACCTAAAAACATTATTAAAGGGATAGTTCATCTTCGGAACACAAATTAAGATATTTTTGATTAAATCTGAAAGCGGGATCACTACTCCAAAGGCTTCTAAGGGACTGAAACTTGCTGGCCCAGAAAAATTATTAAAAACATCGGTAAAATAGTCCAAGTGACGTGGCTAAATTTTAAGTTTATCAAGCGAGAATAGTACTTTTTGTGCGCAAAACCCCCCAAAAATAACGACTTTATTCAACTATTCATTTCCTTCTCTGTGGGCATCGAGTGAGTTGACGTAGTGTAACAGCGCATCACTTCTGTGTTGTACGTCACACGCATCACACACATGATCAGCGTCGGCCAATAGTGAGGCTACGTGTGACGTACAACCTAGAAGCGCTGCGCTGTTACACTACGTCAACAGTTTAGGAGAATGACACGGAAGAGAAGAGATGGTTGATTAAAGTCATTATTTTGGGGGGGTTTTGCGCACAAAAAGTATTCTCGTCGCTTGATAAACTTAAGATTGAGCCACTGCAGCCACTTGGACTATTTTAATGATGTCTTTAAGAACTCCCTCCCTGGCCTCTGCTTACCATCAAATGTTACTGCATCCAGACAGCCGTGATATGACTGCATTTATCAAACATGATGGACTTTTCCGTTTCTGCCTGGTCCCATTTGGCCTTGCTTCAGCTCCATCAGCCTTCCAGAATATGATGATGACCATACTAGCAGGCATACCAGGAGTACAGGCATGGATGATGTGATTTGCTATGGAACCACTCAACAGCAGCATGATCCCAACCTACGGAGGGTGCTGCATGCCTTGAACGAGGCAGGACTGAAGTTGAACATGCAGAAGTGCAAGCTTAACCAGACTTCTTTGCGGTTCCTAGGCCACACCATATCCAAAGAGGGGCTTCACCCAGATCAAGATCAGATCAAAGCTGTGGCCAATGCACCTGGCCCACATGACACATCCTCCCTGCAATCCTTCTTGGGTCTTGCGTCATGGTACAGTAAATTTATTCCTGATTTTTCTACGGTTGTCGAACCTCTACGTCAAACAGAACGGCAGTTCAACTGGACTGCTGAGGCTGAGCATAGTTTTACGGACATTAGGAGACTGATTGTTGGGAGCCCTGCCCTAGAGCCCTGCACGGGCCTCAAATCTAGGCCCTAGCCCGGCCCTGGCCCGAGACGCTCAGGCCCTAGCCCGGCCCGTGTCCGACAGCTCATCAGAATGATCAGCCCGAGTCCGACCCGAGCCCGTTTATAAAAAAAAAAAAAAAAAAAAAAAAAAAAAAAAAAAGGATAATACACAGCCTGCCCTATGTTGCAGTCAGTAAACCAGATATGTTTCGTTTTCAAAGGCAAAGTATTTACCGGTAAGTTTATTTTCATTTCTTTATAAAGTTAATTAAGAAAAAAAATGTTTTTTATTTTTATGACGACCAAGTAGCCGACAGCGAGTTAAACATGTTTGATCCATTGATTTATAGCCTCTCAAATCAACACTTTACTTGGCTACAATAAAATCCATAGATATAAAACAACTTAAGCATATCACACAGACAGTTAACGTTAGTTTAAACGTTTGTTTAAACGTTTTTTGTCATTTTTGAAAAGCTGAGGCAAACTGCTCTGCTGCTCAGAGCAACAGCGCTCGCAAACTAAATGAGTTTATACAATAGGCTAACAATACAGAGAACGCAATCTAAAAAAATCAACATAAATTACATTAAAAACAACCATGCAGGTTATCTTACCTCAAAAATCAAGTCTTCACTACAGAACATGGCCATTCTTATTTCCACCTTACATCCTTGTTTCCAACAGACTCATGAAAATGAAGTCAAACAAAAAACAGCCTCCAAACATGGCTAAGAACAGTCTCAGAGCATCGTGAAGAAAAAGCACAGCATCCACAGTGAAAGGTTTTAATCCAGTCGTACTTTTTCCAGCTGCGCTGAAGTCACGCTCGCTACCGGGACTCTAAACACAGAACGAGCCGGTCGCGCGAATCTCACATCGCGCGAGATATATCCAGCTGCAGACCCGCAGCACCACCAGTTTCAGAACCCCAGCGCCAGAACCCCAGCGCCAGAACCGGAAGTGAGGGAGGGGCGGAATTATTATTTTTGCATTATAGTTATTTTTGCAAGAATGTAAGGACAAAATGGGCCTGAGAGTGAGTTCCTCATTTGATACATTGTAAGTTTAATTTTATACAGGATTGTTGTGATAAAATAGGGGTGAATTGGTCATTTGTTTTATACATATATTGTTTCTTTTAAAACAATGCCGAATTTTCTCTCTCTTTAAGATTTTTGACATTATTTTTTTACATAAAGAAAAATGCATGCTGCACATGTTCTCGTGAAATAAAGTATATTTTATATAAAAAAATATATTAAACAATCAATATCAGGCATTACAAATTCATATTAACAACACATAGCCTACCTTCAATATCAAAACAATTTAAGATTTTGTAAACACAATAAATAAATAAATAGAACATAAAATATCACAGAGGTCTAATTAGTTATCAAATTGTATGATTTTAAAAAACATCCAAGGCTTGTCTTGTTTTTATATCTTTCAAAGCTTTCTTATACAGAGTTAACTCCTTCATAAAAACCAAAAACAAAGGTCTTACCTTCATAAATCTATACTTATGTATAAACTGCTTAGCTAAAACAATTAAACTGTTATGCATTAAAATGCCCATAAGTTTCAAGCATTATTTTTCACCATTATGATCAGGAAGTAACTCTCATAATACAATGAAACGGATAACTACAATTATATTACACAAAATCAATGTTTTAAAATGCTTATTGCTGTACCTTAACATTATAACACATATAAAGTATGTTTCGTGTGTAATAAAAGCATGCCGTTTCGTGTCTAAGCAAATTATGCTCCAAAACGTTAGGTGGCGTTACTCAGTTTAAAACGTAAGCTCCGCCCCTCACTTCCGGTTCTGGCGCTGTGTTAGAACGTAAGCTCCGCCCCTTACTTCCGGTTCTGGCGCTGGTGTTCTGAAACTGGTGGTGCTGCGGGTCTGCAGCTGGATACTATAGCATCGCGCCGCCGGGAAACCTGTGCGCGTGCGTGTGTGTGTGTGTGTGTGTGCGTGAGCGTGAGCGTGAGCAGACTGTCATGTCAGTCATATGTCAGTGTGATAGGTTATAAAACGTCTTTCTATGTTTGCGTTTAATCGTCATCTTCTCATATTTATTTTAATTAATCAGTCCCTCCAGGATTTCGCGGGCCTTTTTTGTGATTGTTGCGGCCTAAAATGCCTGATGTTGCGGCCGCTTTTCTAAAAAGTTGCGATGAAAGTTGCGATGTTCTTCTGCATTTGTTTGTAGGTTAAAACGGCAAATGTAGCTAGATTTTTACTTAAAGTGCTTATATTATGCTTTTTGGCTTTTCCCTTTATCGTGTTATATATCTATTTTTGTGCATGTTATAGGTTTACTAAGTGAAAAAGCCCAAAGTCCACCCCGAAGGGACTTATTATGTCCCACAGAAAACACTGTTCATCATCTGCTCTAATGTAGTCCAGAATTTACTTCAGAGACAAACGTGCTCACTTTGTAACACACGTTAATGAGAACAAACCCACTAACTAACCTTTAGTAACCTTATAAAAAGGCAAAACAAACTATTTAAAGACAGCAAAATCTAACAAACTAAGCTTTTTTTAAACAAGATCTGACAAACTCACAAACATTAAGCAGCATTATGTTGAAAGATGCCAATACTATTAAAGTGCAAAATACAGTTTTCTTAGGAATAGCCACAAAAGTTGAATGGTGGAAAAATCTAAAGTTTAATAATATAATATAATATAATATAGCCGAATATCCAATAAAGCCGTTCTCGTTTCCTTATTTATTTTTTGTCAGGCAATATAACGAGTAGCTATTTTTTATGTGTAAAATGATCTGAATTTAGAGAGTTCAGGAACTGGGTGAACTAATGCACTGTGATAGTAAGTCCGTCACCGTAGAAACAACACTACTCATTCACGTCTGTCAGCGGCCGTGCCGCTGCTCCGATCAGCCGTTCACTGAACAGGGACGCAGAGAGAGATGTGACGGCAGGGAGAAAGCAAACCTCGCGCTCGCAGGATTGTGCTGGCAACATTTGGTTACTGAGGTTTGTCCAAAAAGTTGCTAGATTTGTCTCTAGTCGCTTTTTTTTGTCACTAAAGGCGCTAAGTTGGCAACACTGGCTGTTATTTTTGTAGCCTAAATGTGAGACGTTGGCAGCCCACATCTGCTGCGTCTTCTGAACCAGCGCAGTCTCATCCCAAGAAGTCATATACTGACGTCTTGGGAAGTCTTTTGACCATACGTCAATATCTGCCTTTTTAGGGTACCCTTAAACGTCGGTTAGATGACGTTATCGGATCCTAACTCTACCCCAGACCTAAACCTACCCCGTCACCTACTGACGTTAAAGGTAAAGCGTCAGTTGTATGACGTCCCAGGATCGTCATTTACCGACGTTTACGAGACTGTGTTATCTGAACAAAACAAGCGAGTTTGCTGACGTATGACGCCGCTTTGCAGGGGACCGCGGCGCGATGATTGGTCAAAGTTGCAGAAAAGTTGCGGTGATTGGTCAAAATTGCAAGGCGCACTGAATTCACGTGGATTTGTTGAAGTTGCGTTAATAGTTGCGATCGCGACATCGCGAAATCCTGGAGGGACTGATTAATGTCTAAAATATGCTATAAAAAAGATAGGCCTAAAACCCGGCCCGGCCCGGCCCGCGTGTGAACTATGACGTGAAAATTGGCCCGAAGCCCGGCCCTAGGAGCGTAAATAAGTCGGGGCCCGTCGGGCTCGGGCTGAAATGCAGGCCTCTACCCTGCCCTAGCACTATACGACCCTGAACTGCCTACATATGTAACTACAGATGCCTCTGATTACGGGCTAGGGGTGCACTTAGGGGCTAGGGGGTGCACTTAGGAGCTAGGGGGTGCACTAAGGATTTATTCAGATAGCACAGAGAGAGTCGTGGCGTTTGCATCCAGAACACTTTCTCCTGCAGTAAGGAAATATTCTACTGTTGAATGTGAAGCACTGGCATGTGTTTGGGCAGTAGAAAGGTGTCCCCAAACCTATCTATGGGGACATAACTTTGTGTTACGCACAGATTATCAAGCGCTTACTACCCTGCTCACATCCAAGTACTGGCCGTGCTGATTGCAAGGTGGTCTGCAAACTGAATGTGACTGCCTGTCCAGGCTTCCACTGCTTACCACAGGAGAAGCTGAAGTGGAACCGGACACAGTAGCGACCGTTTTCATGGAGTTTTTGCATGCCATGTCCTTGTCAGAGTTCACCTCCGCATGTGACACTTGTCCTGATTTGATTCTTACTAGGACTGGTTGTTAAAGATCCCTAACTTTCAGCACAACAATTGAATGGGGATGTCATCTTGGGTGGGGTGAACTTTGGCACAGAACTCACGGTGCCACCAGTGCGACACATCTTCATTTGTGTGCCCGAACCTCATTGGGTGTTTCGGCCACTTATCACAAGACACCCTCCGCCGGGGTTGGCCCACCACGGGTTGATCGGACCCGGGTGTGTGTCACACGGTGGTGGCACCACGCAATCATTTGGCAGCCCATGTTGCGTCCTTACGTTTCAGCCACAGCCAATGACTGCTCCGTTCCGCTGCAGTGGCAAGTTCTTTGATTGCCCTCCGTTGGGACTGCCCTCTGATCCCTACTTCCTTTAAGAGCCTTGTGGTAGAGCTGGCTACAAAACCCTGCATCCCACCTCCACTGGCCACACCTTCACATTCCAGCCCCGCTCCTCTGCTTCAGCTGCTAAGTTGGCATATCGCAGCCTCTTCCGTTCGAATGCCTCAATTAAATTTCGACAGCAAATACAGAAAGGCTGGCCAAAATGCAGAAAGAAAAATTGTAACAAACGAGCTGGCTTTATACTTCAATGTACGAGATGAACTGGCTGTAGACAAAGCACTTGTCATGAGAGGCAGTGACCGCTTGATCGTGCCTACATCGCATGAGGGGCACCAGGGAGTGGTGCACACTAAACAGAGACTGCGAGAACTATATTGGTGGCTACAAATGGTCAAATATGTACAGAGTAAGATAGCTTCATGTGTGTCATGACAATACAATGACAAAACAGTAAAGACTGCGCAGATGCACCACTTACACCCGTCGAACTGCCAGATAGACCATGGGAAAAGGTGGCCATTGACATAACCGGTCCTTTCGAACGTGCTACTGTACATGGGACTGTCATTATGCCATCACTCTCACAGACTACTACAGCAAATGGCCTGAAGTAGCATTCGCCTCTACAGTCACAACAAAGGGGATTACCCATTTTTTAGCTACAGTGTTCAGTCCAACCTGTCTGGCCTCTTACAATGGATGTCAGTTTACTTCCCATGAATTTGTTAATTTTAGAGAGAGAGCGAGCTAAAGCATCTGCGCTCTAGCGTCTACTACCCAAGAGCCAATGGAGTGATTGAGAGATTTAATAGGGTATTAAAAGTGTGTTTCCAGACTGCTGAAAGAACACACAAGCCGTGAAAACAAGCAGTGACAGAGTTCTTACAGATACCGTGCTACACCGCATGCTACTACAGGAGCTACTCCATTTGAGTTGCTGAGAAATTTACATTTACATTTACATTTAGTCATTTAGCAGACGCTTTCATCCAAAGCGACTTACAACTGAGGACAAAACCAAGCGAGTCATCGTGAAGAGGCAAAAACAACGCAAGAAGTGCTCAAAATACAAAGTTCAGACATAGCTCGGAGTAGCATAAGCCAGGCAAGCGAGGATTTAAAGGTAAGGGAAAGGTTTTTTTTTATATTTTAGAAATAAAAAGAAATAGGAAGATGCAAACAAAACTGAACATCCTTCCTGTCTCACACAAACAAGTCAAAGAACCTGTGAGACAAAATCAACAAAACAGTAAGTATACAGACAGAAAGCAAGGAGCAAAAGTGCCCACATTCCAAGTGAACGATGCTGTGCGAGTCCAGAGACCGGAATATGTCTACAAGGGATCATCCAAACCCTTCGATTCAATCTCCCATGTGAGATTGTGTGTAGATATAAAGAGTCTCTCAGGTAAAATGCACTCGGAGTGGACGAAGGTTTGGATTAGTAAAAAATATATGAGATTGTTACGTCCCATGACGTAATATTTAGGGGGCTTTTACACTGGGCTCATTTGCTGCGGTCCGAGTCTGAGTGTGTTTGTTCCCGGCGCCCCCCGCAGCGTTGGTCTGGTTTCACACTCAACTTGATTCTATCGAACCTTGGTGCGTTTGTGTGCATACTACGTCATCGCAAACGTGCACGGCGCATGATAGAAAACAGAACGTGCGTCAATATTGTGTTTTTTTTATTAATTTGCAGTTGAGTGAACAACACAGGTTTACTGTGCATGTGTCACATAAGGTGGACTACTGCTGCTTGCAAACTGACTCTTTTGAGGAGACAGTGGATTTCCAAATTTGTTGCCCTGATTCCACGCGCAATGCACGAATACACTGCAGGCTCACTATCGCTCGTATCCAAGGTAAATCATCAACACTATCATCCCTTACAAGTGTTTTATTTAACTGAATACATCACAATAAGCTAAAACGCATGCGCAGGTTACTTTACTTCCTGAAACCGAGTCCGTGTTGCTTTCACATTCACGCGAACCGCGGCACGATTCGGGAGCAACTGAACTCAGACCACCTCTTCAAGGTAGTCTCGGGTTCGGTACCCCAGTGCGCAACCGGGTCCCCGGTTCACATTAGCGATTTTTCATGCGATTGCGAACCGTGTCCCCGTTCCGAACTAAACTGCCAGTGTAACAGCCCCTAAGTGTGTATGTTGTACTGGTGATGTTTCTCCCCCCCCCCCCCCCCCCCCTCCCCACCCCCCCCCCCCCCCCCTCCTGTTTCTCTTTCTCTTTCTCTCTGCCATGCAGCACTCCAAACCATCCGCAGCTGATGCTAATTAGGAGCGTGAATAAAGCTGCAAAGAAACTGTGTTCAGGAGGAATCCCTCTTCAGCTATCCCAGACACATTGGTGTTAACTGCAGTATTTGTGAAATCTGTTGTCTGAGTACAGTGACTCTTTAGACTGAGTGAGTTTGAAGAGTAAAACCGTGTAGGGAGACGGGCACCAATTTGTTTGGATTATCCACTCTTAAACTTTTTTCCTGTTTATTTTTCATTAGTCAGGAGAGAGGTAAGATAACTGTCTTTAATTTTGATTTATTTTGTTAGGGAATTTAAACTTTAGGAAGCCCCTGTTTTGTTTGTTATTTTGGCCTGGCCTCTCCTGAGGATCTGGTTATTATTTAAATTTGTTTACCTGTTTTCTGATCTTTGTTTGTTTTATAAATATATTGATTATGCCTTTAATAAAAAGAAAACAACTTATTAAGCATTCTCTTTCAGTTTCCAGGTGTATTTCTCTTGTGACCAGGTGTAAATCAAAGGGTGTGTAAATCTTTTGAACATAAATGTGAAGGACAATTAGAGCTGGGATAGAGGAAAAGGAGATTTCTCACATTTATTTAGTCAATTCTTTTTGGTTATATCTTTTTTTATTGTTACTCCCTCTTTAAATTCCCCTAGACTGGAGAGGGAACGTAACAAGATAAAGAATCGGGTTTGATGTTCTTGGAACCCGGGCGGTACGAGAGAGAGAAAAAAAGTGCCCACCAAGCCTGCCTGGAGTTGAGTCTTTTAGCGGATTTAATATATTCCAGGTTCATATGATCGGGCCAAACAATAAAAGGTACCCCAAACCCTTCTGACCAATGACCATTCCTCCAACGCTAGCTTGACTGCCAACAACTCTCTATTACCAATGTCATAGTTACGTTTGGCGGGTGATAAGCGATGGGAGAAAAATGTGCAAGGATGCATCTTGTCGTCTGTGGAAGAGCGTTGGGAAAGAACCGCACCTACCCCCACCTCTGACACGTCGACCTCCACCACGAAATTACATGATGGATCAGGGGCTATCAGGATGGGAACTGAAACAAAGCAGCTCTTAAGTTTGGAGAATACAGCTTTGGCTTTATCAGACCACCTGAACGTCGTTCTGGGAGAGGTCAAAGTGGTCAGAGGTGAGGCTAGTTGGCTGAAGTTGCGAATAAAACACTGATAGAAATGGGTAAACCCCAGAAACCTCTATAGGGCCTTACGGGAATCTGGACTGGATCCATACATGGTCGCAGAGAACCATCCTTCTTCCCCACAAAAAAGAACCCTGCCCCCACTGGAGAGGAGGAAGGACGGATGAACCCGGATGCTAGAGAATCAGCCTCCCTTTCTGGAGCAGAAAGCGAGTATAACTTGCCCTTAGGCGGAGACGTACCTGGCAGTAGATCTATAGCACAGTCATAGGGACGATAAGGAGGAAGAGAAGCAGCACGAGACTTACTGAACACTTCCTTCAGGTCAAATTACTTAACAGGCATATTTGACAAATTCACTGCCTCCTCCTGTAACACAGAACCAGAGACAGATGACAATGCAGACATAAGACTAGATGCATAACATCGATCGCTCCAGGTGGAGATAAAACTCTGGCCCCATTCAACTCTGGGATTATGCTCTACCAGCCAGGGGTTAACGAGGACTATGGGTGCCAAAGGATCAGTGCATAAGTAGAAATGACAGTGTCTCAGTGTGGTTTCCAGATGTGATGAGTGTTATAGGTTCAGTAGTGAGAGAGATAATGGGAAGTTCTTTACCGTTAAGCGCGTTGACAGAAATCTGAAGCTTTTGTGCCAAAGATAAGTCCATAAAATTACCTTCCGCTCCTGAGTCCAGTAAGGCTTGACAGCTGTATGATCGGGTTGCCCATCGCAGTCTTACCGAGAGGAGAGTAGATGATGAGGTCCTTTCAGCGGAGATCCCACCTGATAGTAGCCTCATCTTGACTACAGGGCCCAATCTTTTAACGGGCAGGAATAAAGGAAATGACCACCTCATCCACAATAGAGGCAAAGTCCTTTGGACCTTCGCCGCTCTCTCTCCTCCCGGGAAAGCCGAGCTCTACCCACCTGCATGGGCTTGTGATCGAAAATGGGGCTGACCGTGTCCCCGCCGCTGGCTTGTGGACCTCCGGCGTTCCCAGGTAACATGGTTGGCCGTGTTCGTCGCTCCATTCGGTCCAAACGAGCATCGACCGTCAACGCCAACTCAATGGGTCCATTAAGACTTTGAGGAAGGTCCAGGGCGTAAATCTCCTTCTGGAAACGGAAAGAACATGTCCCACTGCGCCTCCTCGTTCCAGTGACACTCTGCGGCTAGTGTGCGATATTCGATGGAGAATTCCAACACCGATCTTTCTCCTTGCCGGAGATCGACGAGTAGCCTGGCCGCCTCTCGCCCCACCACAGCACGGTCGAAGACCCTCCTCATCTCCTCCAAGAATGCCTAGAACGAGGTGCAGCATGGATCTTGATTTTCCCACATCGCCGTTCCCCACAGAGCCGCTCGTTAACAGCAAGGTCCACAAAAGCCACATTAGGCTGTTCGCTGTTGAATGTTAGGTGTTGTAGGGTGAAAAACATTGAGCACTTAGTCAGAAACGTTCTGCAATAATTCGGCTCTCTGGGGTGGGTAAACGCGGTTCCGGCTGACGACTGGGCTCCAGGGGAGTAGGATGAACAGGCGGTGTGGGTGGTGCGGCGGGATTGTTGAGTTGTTGGGTGAGCTCGGACAGCTGCACCACCAGAGCTTGCACAGTACGACCCGTGTCCGCTAGATGTTCCTCCTGTTGATCCATCTTCGCGACACTCCGGGACAAAAACTCACTTAAGTCAGTTGAACTCGCTGCATCCATGTTTGTGGTCAGATTGTTCTGTGACGTGAAAATAAGCTGCAGATGCAATAGCGAGAATTGAATGTTTGTTGATCAAAAGTGAGAACAAGTCCAAACAAAAGGTGAAGACCTCAGTCAGTCTGGGTGATGCAGGGACGTTGAGTAGGCAACCCGATCAGCCGTGAAGGTGTAGACGTGGGCAGAATCCAACGATACCCAGGCGCAAACCACAGAACTTCCAGAAGGAATAAATCCACTACAGCAGTCCAGAAAACTCAGGAAATAGAATCCAAATCCAGGAAACAGGACACGACACCAGGGACTTCAACAACGATCTGACAACACAAGTCAGCAGGCAATGAACATCAGGCACAGCTGATAATTAGCAGTTGGTACCGATGATAATTAAATGTTGTATCAGTGATTTCAGGCCCAAAAAAGGCCCAAACATAAATGATCACATTTATCTAATCTTTCCTAACGATCCGCTAGCTACCCGCCCCATAAGCAGGCTGTCAAAAAACGCGTCTCTGTAGGCAGCCTAGGCTCTGAGATCTGCACACAAAAACAATTGGTTTCACCAACCTCTCAAAATCAAAATAAATAAGTGTTCCAACTTCCAAACAATCACCGACAGGGGGGTGGGTGTTGTGAGGTTTTGCGCTCATGCACGGCTGCACGCGAAGTCGGAGCTGAAGAAGAAGGAGGGAGGGGCGAGCTAACTTGGTTTGTTTGGGATCTCACTTCAAACACAAACAGAAGTGACAATCGCTGATATAACCTTTAATGGTAATCAGCGACCACACCTACACACAAACACACAGGAAGAGAGAGAGACAGGTAATTCCAGTCCATGCTCAAAAAGTAAATAAATGGATTATAACTACTGCATAAATATAATTTAGTACCATAAAATTCCCTTAAAAATACAAAATATGAAATAAAAATCATTATTGAACTAAAATATAGTACAATCATTTCATTGAAATGCTAAAAAAAATCATTGCCAGTCATTTTACCAGTGTGTATGTATATCCAAAATATGTTATTTGTTTATACATTGAGATCTGGCACCATTAAAGACGCTGTAATAGCCTAGTATAGCTACAATATAGTCATCATGGTTTTCTCCAGAGATCGATATATAAATTAACTAAATTAATCACTTTTTACAACAAAAATTAACCATCACTGAACTTACTTAAGCTAAAGTAAGCTACTTTGAAACAATCTGTATTGTAAAAAGTGTTTTATAAATAAAGGTGACTTGACCAGTCAGTATCAATCTACTAATGCCTAATAAAGTATACGTTTCTTGGCCACAGCAACACCTGTGTTATGCTTATTAATTATATTGCTTGGCAGATTCAATTATTTACTCGGTACATAATTAATCTTATTTTTCATTAAAAAAAATATATTTATTATATATTATATATATATATATATTATATATATATATATATATATATATATATATATATATATATATTATAATAATATATATATTATATTTATATATATATATATAATAAATTATATATATTTTATTAATTGAACACGAGTGTATTTTACCTTATAACTATCGGTCTCGTTTTATAAAAAAGATTTAGAAAAGAAAATAGATTTTATTAAATTAATTTTCAATGAGAGGCAGGAATTTAAAAAAAAAAAGTTTTTTTCTATCCTACCCATACCAAAAGAAAAAGGCCAATAGTACATAAAGCAATAAGTCCATTCATACGGCCGTTACAATATTTAACCATAATCAATCTGCACAGTTTTCTCCTTCTCCTGGTGAATCTCTCCTCAGCACAAACTCCAGCGGACTCAAGCACTGTCTGTTGGCTTTATTAGTGAGGAGGGAGGAGAAATAGTTTTAATTACCCTCCCTCTCATGAATAATTAATTAGATATACATCTAATGGTTATCTCCACCGTCCGATCTAAGGATGTTTTTAATTTTATAGTTTCTTCGTGCAGTGATCACAAATTCAAAGCGCTGCAGAAATATACCGATGTTTTAAGTTATTAACAGACATAAAATCGTATCATCTCGCTTCCTCTGGGGAAATGTGCGTGTGAGTGGGTGTGTCGAGAGAGTTTAAACTTTAGGATGAGTTAAAGTTTGATCATGGCCGTGTGGACCCGCGCGGAGAAACAGGGTCATCTGGACCTGCTGTTGAGTGATCGCTGGGTCCGGGTCTCCGCGGAACTCACACGGGACACTCTCACACTGACGGCGGAGGGCCAACCGGGCGGGCCCGCAGGATATTCGGAGCGCAACTCGCATTTAAGAAACGGCGTTTCCAATGGCAACGAACAGAACCAAGATGTTTTTCAGAGCCGCGGGCAATACGACAGCCCGGGTCGGTTCAACGGGACCGGCTCAGATTCGGAGTCCGGCGGTTACTGTGACCCGGCGGGGCCGGAGGGGGTTCGGAGGGTTCGGATAGTCAAACAGGAGTCCGGCGGACTGGGGATCAGTATTAAAGGGGGTCGGGAAAACCGCATGCCGATTCTCATATCAAAGATCTTCCCCGGTTTAGCGGCGGATCAGAGTCGAGCCCTGCGCGTCGGCGACGCGATCCTGTCCGTCAACGGCAGCGACCTCCGCGACGCCACGCACGACGCGGCGGTGCAGGCGCTGAAGAAGGCCGGGAAGGAGGTGACGCTGGACGGTAAGACGATCACTCGAGCCGCGGGGATTCATCAGGCCCGCGCGAAGCGTCTGAGAATGACACACAGTTGATCATTAATTTAGGCTTTATTTTGAGTTCAAACTGTTTTCAACTAGTAAACAGTAGTTAATTTTACTCTTTTAAAATAAAGATAATTCAGGATGATAAGAGGTCCGAGTTACATTAACATTTGAAAATCACTTAGAGAAGTTATGAAACTTGTTGAAGTACACGAATATGTATTTTCTGGTAATAAGCAGATCATCTATCTTGCTCCAATAGCCGATTATTATTAATGTTTCTCCAAACATCCGGGGTGAATGTGTGGGAATGGGAAATAGAGAGAGGGAGGGAGATCAAGCCAATCTTTTTTGTGAAGACATTGTTTATCGATTTTCATTTGTACTGTTTCCACAAAATCAAATTTTTATTTAGTTTTTTACAATTCCTATTTTTTATGGAATGCTGCAGTATTTCTCCGTGCACTCATTTAATTTATTGTAACAAATGTGTCCTTGCTATCTTTAATCAAAAACAATTACATTAATTTAGTTTGCAACACCCACTTTCTTCAGTCCAATCGATTCTCAATGGACAAAATCAAGTTCAACCCTACTTCACGCTTTTTATTGTTGTTGTTTGTTGATTGAAACATGGCTATTGACACCGATATCACAAATCGAAGCTCTTCATTTCATTTTGATTTGTTTGGATACGGTACAGCACATGCCAGTTTTTCATTAGTCTCTTAAAGAATTTTGTAAACCATGTAGACCACCACAGTGCAACACTGAAATATGTGGAACAGGTCCCCATGAGATGGGCTCTGCTCACAGTCACACACACATTATCCTCTGTGGCACTGGCCTAATTAAAATCAGAATTATATTTGATGGTCCTGGTGGATCTAATGAGATCTTTATATGGCTTAGTAATAATCCCATGATGCAGCACAATACCAATTCTGGAATATTCTACTGGAAAACTGAAAAATATATTTGGATTTACAAGATCAAGTTTATGTGTGACATTATTACACTGAGGGGAATCAGCAATGAGTGATTAATTCAGCGATGATTAGTGAGAAGAGTTTGCAGAAGGAACAGGATACTGGCACAGACTGTAATGAAGATAAATATATCCAGCCATAATTAGCAGCTTGCAATAAAGAAGACATAACCCAGTGCCATGCTTGGTAGTTCAAGAATCAGTCTTCTAGGGTTTGAACCTGCAACCCTTGGGTTATTGACCTAATTGGTCTCAAATATGTGTTGTTTTCTGATTAATTTGATCTAGTTTCTTTTAATTGGAGGGGTTTTAATCTGACCATATAGGGTGGGTTTGAAATATGTTAACAATTGTGTGCAATTCTAACAATTCTTGCTGCTTAAAAATAAATTAAAAAATCAAGGAATGTAATGCTCATGTTGCCAGAAATTGGTCATTATTAAAAATAATGGCTTTGCTAGTGCAAATTGCTGTCAGTGTGAATGCACATCAGGGATATAGTCCACCCAAAATTCATGAAAATCGTTTACTTGCACTCATGCCGACTTACTTTCTTCAGGAGAACACAAATGAAGAATTTGGTAAATTGTTTTTCCATCTATGAAACCCCAAACTGTTGATGTTTGAAAAAGCACACACAGCCACTGTTATTCTTGTCCTGCAAATACTTGCATGCATTCATCTATCCAAACTGAATTCCTCAAATGTCTTTGGCCCAGCCAAGTGTTTTTCTGCTCAAGTATCATTAAGAAACTATGTTCGTGTTGTGGTGGGTTGTGGGTGTGTGTGTGTGTGTGTTTTTTGTTTTTCTTCTTACAGTCCTGTATGTTCAAACTTCTGTAACAATTAGCTAAATGCATCAGCTTTCCAAACATTTCAATATAATCGTAAGAATTCAAGTATTTGACATCATGACTTTTGCGTAAACATTCAAGTCAAGTGGCGTGTTATTTATACGCATTTTGAGCTATCTGCGTGTATGTCTACGCCGTTAAATGTCAGAGCGAAACGAAGCAAAATGTACAGAACATACTTGATATAAAAACACAAAATAGATTTTTTTCTCCAACATCCCTCTATCATTCTTTTTGGTAGCTTATTGGTTTTAGTAAGTGTTGTTTTTCCTTATTCATGCATGTCTCTTTAGCATTCTAATGCGTCAATAAACTTTAAACAGTAGCTTCAATATGTTTACATAATGCAGTATATATGAAATGGATTTGTGCGTGTGTGTGTGTGAGATTAGCCCAGGGCTGTGTACAGTGCAAAACCAATACAGATTGTGATGAAAGCCTTGTCAATGAATGCAGTCTTCTTCTTGTGGATGTCCCTGATGTTGAATTCTCAGTTAAGGCTGTATGTTTTGTGCGCAGTGAAGTACATCCGGGAGGTGTCTCCACTCTTCAAGAAGTCCTCTATGAGTGCAGATCTGCCTTGGGATGGACATCTTCAGTCTCCAAACCTCAGCGGCAGCGACGAGTCGCCCAAGAGCAGTGTAACCCGTGACAGAAAGGTCATCCCGCTCAAAATGAGCTTCATCAGCCGAAACCTCACCATGCCTGACCTGGAAAACAGGTGTGTGTGTGGTGGGTTGGGTTTGGGTTGGGTGGGTGGGTGGGATTACAAAAGTAACCAAAAGCAGCATTTGTTCCTTGGCTTGGCTGTGTCATTCTACCACAGCAGCTGCATTTGAATCTCATAAAAACATATCCATGTTTCACACCGAAATGAACTCTAGCTTGCTGTGAATTATTAGTTCAACCAAATATTATTCATGATATTACAATAATGACAGTTGTATTTGCTTATTACAAATAAAAATAGTGAAATAAATACATAGAAACTTCGGTATTATTTTGTACATTCAAAAAAATAGTAAACTAGAAATTAAGGTTTTTGATGAAACATTCCAGGATTATCTCCATATAATGGACTTCAATGGGAACCAAACGGTTCAAGGTCCCAAAAGACAGTTTCAGTGCAGCTTCAAAGTGCTTTAAACAATACCAGATGATGAATCAGGGTCTTATCTAGCGAAACCATTGCTCATTTAAAAAATAAATAACAAAGTTTAAGTTTTATAAGCTCAACTGCTCGCCTTGCTCTGTTCTGTGATGCGCGTTCGTGACTCTCCTGTTCGAACTCGTTCATCAAAATGAACAAATCTTTTCCCGAGTCAACTCGTTCATTTCGTTAGTTGAATGAACCAAATTACACAAAAAAAGATTTGTTCATTTTGATAAACGAGGTCGAACAGGAGAGTCACGAATCAGGAGCATCACAGAACAGAGCAAGGTGAGCATTTGAGCTTATAAAACTTAAACTTTATTATTATTTTTTTTAAATGAGCGATCGTTTCGCTTGATAAGACCCTTATTCTTCATCTGGAATCGTTTAAAGCCCTTTGAAACCGTTTGCACTGAAACTGTCTTTTGGACCTTGAACCGTTTGGTTCCCAATGAAGTCCATTATATGGAGAAAAATCCTGGAATGTTTTCATCAAAAACCTTAAAGGGTCATTTCACCTCTGGAAAGATGAATGTGTATTTAAAATGGGTAATTTATGTAGAAGAAATGTGAAATTACTTTTGAATTTGGAGCTTTCTAGACTGAGAAAAGACATAAAATGTATCTTTGGCTTATGTGGATGAAAGACAACAACTCCCAGAATGCACTTGCGTCGCTGCCCTAGGAGGCCACGCCTACCGGTAACTGCGCACAGTGCGCAGTAGGTAAACAACAGTCTGCTAACTTAGTGATTAGGCTTGTTTGAGATGAGCAAAATCTGCGCAGAATCGATCACCGGTGATCAACGCGAGATGCATGCCGGTTAGAAATGTGTCCGAGAGCGGTCCGCCTTGCTCTGATGTCATGCTGACGTATGTCAAAAAACTCTCGCGAGCGCAAGGCGCACGTGTCGGATTCTGCAGTCGCGCGCAGTTGCTCTCCACCGACTGCGCTGATCAAAAGCATGATGGGAAACGACTTGCTGACGACACAGCTTAATGCTCATTGGTTTAAACAACCGTGATGTATTGTTCTTTTTTAAAATGTTCGATTTTAAAACTCTGGTATCATGTGTTGTGTATAGGCTGTACGTACGTTATGTGTGAATAAACTCTCTGACAGTGCGATATGGGTTATGTGATGTCATTTTTATAAAAACGTAAAAAATTATAAAGATATAGGCCTATTAAAGAAAAAAATATTGATAAACACATATTTGGAATGGAATTAAATAGCAAGTACTTTGGATGTCTTGTTCATTATATTTATTTTCATATAAAAGCAACAGAACTTAAATTACATCCAGTTTATTAGCAACACTGTGCACGAGCGTGAATCCCGTGAATCCCGCGATATCCGTCTTTGATCTCACAGGTGTCAGATCCACTGCGAGAAGAGATCTGTCCGTCTTGCCTGCGCTTTTTTCACTCCTCTCACTGCAGCCGCCTACTCTCGACTACATTTCAGGCGAGGCAAGGCGCATCTCAAACGAGCCTACTATTATCCGTGATGAGTCTTCCCGAAAATGTGTTTCGAGATCACCCAAAATGTCCGGGATTCGGCTTTTGCGTTCTACAGTCGCCATTCATCATGTTTACTGTGGCGAGCAGGACGAGTGAGGTCCGCGGGAGAACGAAGTCATGTTTACTGTGGCGAGCGGGACGAGTGAGGGCCGCGGGAGAACGATGCGAGGCTGGTGGCTGATTACCGATGAGCGACAGCTTTGAGACGTAAGTTACCGGTCTTGTATATCTCACGGAGGAGCGGGAATTTTCTTAGCAATGTTAAAACGCACATCAACCGATCACTTGTTTCATGTAAACACTACATTCAGACTCACCAATCGGGATTAATTCAGTTAGATTGAATCAAAAGCTGTAACTTACATGTAAACAATGCATGGCGACTGCAGAAAGCAAAAGCTGAATCCCGGACATCGACGGCCGGACATGTCCGGGAAAAAGAGAATGGTAACCCCTAAAGTTACTACACCGCTTTCTCCAGAGAACAAGAGCCTGCTAGCTTAGCTTCCAAAAAAGATGTCTGACACTGTGTAATCCCAATCCTCCATAATGCATCGGTCTGCGTATTCAGTACCTTCGTCCATATTTTCAAAAAGTTTCTGGCCGGTGAAATCAGACGCACTGGCACTGATCTGTGATAGGTCTGTTAGCGCATTAGGTCCAACCCCTATGGGGGGTTTGAAAGGGTGCTTGTAGTCTTTTCAGAAATCCCCCTCTCTTACACTTTCTCCTACAACGACGTAAAATTACGATTTTTGCGTCATTGTAGGAGGAAGTGAAAAAGGTAAATAGCAGATTTCTCTCATCTCAGGGGAAAATATGAGAGTGTTGCACGACCACTCAATAGTATGACTGGGTTTCTAACAATGGAAAGCTTAATGCAAATGGGTGAAGTGTCCCTTTAATTTCTTTTAGACTGAAGAAAGAAAGACATGGACATCTTGGATGACATGAGGGAGAGTAAATTATCAGCAAAAGTTTTTTTAAAAGTGAACTACTCCTTTAATTCGCATAATCCTGCCGCTCATTTGCATAGAGCTCATTTGGCTCTGAGAATTTTTTATCGCTTCCGCGTAGCCACGTGAATTGTAATTATCCCGACAACGTTTTACCAGCAGAGGTAAAGGGAAGAAGGCCTTCACAGAGAGAGACTAGTGGCACTTCAGGACTGCGCTGTCGTCGTGTCCATGCGATGGTCCATCACATAGACTGTAAAAAAAGATGGACGACGCCCCTTCGCTCTTTTCTATTGGAGAGAACTGAAGCCGCCAGAGTCCCAATCCCGATATGGCGCTGACATATTGGAACTTGAGTCTGCGCAGTAGCGTTTTCGGGACCAGTCGTAAGCAGGAAGTAAAGCCGCGAAATCAAGGCCCCGCTCCCTCACGCTCGTTGAATCCATCGCAAGCACACGCCCTGCACTTTTCTTAAGTGGCCTTGTCTGCTCCGTTCCTCTCTTATGATGTCTGCTGATTGCAGTACCTCGTTAAAATAAGGTATATACAACTACTAACCACATAGTCAACATTATGAAAAAAAGTCCGTTGGTGCTTCAGTGACTACTTCGCACAGCGAACCTGTCAATCACAGCTGTCCATCATGATGTCACAGCACCGTTTTTATAGCATCAAATAACTAACTAAAAACAAACTTATTTTAAAAACAAACACTTGAAATTACATCAACGTGATAGAAACTACAGTAAATGACAGAAACTATCTTTAGAAAAAAGATACGTGAAGTGTAATTTAATTGTTTAGTTGGTCTCGCGTCCCATTGAATAACATGGGGAGGCGGGGCTTATGACCTATACTAGGACCGGTCACCGGGGGGCGATTGAGACGTTTTGGCTTCACTTTTGAGGGCTTGTTCGGCACGCTTGGTCCATCATCAGATCCAGATACGTCCTGGATCCGACGGACTGCGGTAAACCTCGGGATAAACAGAGAGGCTAATATTAGCGTAGACGCCATCCTTCTTATGATGTACAAAGTACATCAGGATTTATGGGAAGTGTTCCCGGTTCCGGCTGATCTAAACTATGCAGCCGAACATTGAATTCTATAAGTTTTCAGTAATGCTTTGTCTTGTACAGATTGTTGGAGCTTCACTCTCCGGACGGCCAGCACACTGTGGTGTTGCGGTGTAAAGACGGGGCCACTGCTCACTCCTGGTTCACGGCCATCCACACAAACATTGCTGCCCTATTGCCACAGATGCTGGCCCACATCAACTCCTTCTTGAGCAACCCTAGCGCCAACACACACTGCACGCTCAAACACATCGGCTGGCTGGCAGAGCAGGTATCTCACACACACACACACACACATACACAACCTGAAGTCAATCATGACATGCAGCTCAAAAAACATGTGAAGTAAATGGTCACTTTACCAAACCTTTTGTGATCCATTAACATGTACAAATAATAGCTGATGCAGTAAATGTAAATATAACATTTTGGCTTCTTTAACTTTTTCTCCACTATATTCACAAAACTTTAATGGCCCCCAGAATATTTTGTTTTATGAATATGTAAACAGTCAATGTATCAAAAGAAAAAACAGCATTGAACCTTTTTTTCTAGCTTCATTTGTTATTTTTTTTAATCTACACTTGAATGTGGGTAAGTTTCATATAAAAGCAAAACAAAACTACATTTCAAAGCTTCGGATTCAGAACGATGATCAAAACATAGATTGAGTAGATCAAGTCCATCAACAAGAGCTTGCTCTGTTGTGCATCTCTTTGTGTGTTCAACATCTTCCTCGGTAAGGGTAGGCGGTTTTACGGTTTAGTTATTTATATCAGGGCTCGCAAAATTTGAAAATCGCTGGTAGCCCTTTGGGCAGGCACTCTTCAGATTTTGCTAGCCCGAAATTAATTTTACTAGCCCAAATAAAAAGACAATTTTTAATGTTTAATGTAGAAAATTGGTTAGGAGTCAAACATCAATCAAAAACTTTTTCAAAACACAAATATCATGGATATAAAATAACCAAATTAGAATCATCAATACAAATATGCATCTGGTTCTAACTGAACTGAAATGTGTGTGACCTACGGAACATGAACCAGTCTGTGGCTCAGCCCCCAATGAGGGTATGACTAAAGTTAACACTTTAGTTTTGTCTAATGCTCACTATTAATTAGTTTCATTAACATGCAGATGGAAGGGTTTTATAATTACCGAGGTCCCGGATGTGAGGTAGCTAGTTAGGGGGGTTCGAGAATTTTTTTATTTCTCTGATCTATAGGGGTGGGCGATATGGCCTAAAATCCATATTGCGATATACATTGCAGCCTCTTGCGATAATGATATATATCACGATATATAAATTATATTCGAACAATTTCAGAACAGGTTAGATAGACCATAAGGAAAGCCAAACTGCTAAATATATTTGTTTTAAAAGAAACGTACGTAGTTTTGAGAATATTTATTATGCAAAACTAATTATACAACATAATGTTGCAGATTAATACAATTCAAGTACACTAGCTGCAGAGACTTTAACAAAGAAAAAGCTTAAAGTATTGGGTTTCTTTCCTTTAGTGCAGGCCTGTTTCACACACACTCCGTGTGCAGTGCGTGTTGCGGTGCGTGTTGTGGTGTGTGTTGCGGTGGTGTGCGATGCGTATGCAGTGCGTGTTGCGGTGGTGTGCGATGCGTATGCAGTGCGTGTTGCGGTGGTGTGCGATGCGCGTATGCAGTGCGTGTTGTGTGTATGTGGTGCAGGAGCAGCATGCGCTATTGTGCTTTCACATATGGTGCGTTTGCAATATTTGATATATACGAATATTGAATATACGGCTGTCTGACAAACAACATTAATCCTCTATTTTTTATTTCAAATCACTATTTTTATTATTAGTGTCTTTAATAAAATAATATAAAGAGTTTCAGCATTGCGGTTCTATTTGTACACAGACAGTAGGCTAGTAAGACACACTCTTTCACAAGACTTAGGCTATTCACGTTTAAACCATAGGTTTAAACTTAAACGTATTATTACTTCTATATAGATTTATATATTAAGTTGATCAAACAATTGGCAAAACATTTACATTTATGTTAACATCGCAATCATTTTAAATGAAAACATGCAAAAGAAAAGGTATGAGAGAGCTGTCTTTTTTGTCAATTGACCCTTCGCAAAGACCCGCCCTCCTTAGTTACTGTCGCTATGTTCCGACAAGCTATGCTGCTCTCATGCTCTCACCATGTTCTCACGCAGTGAAAAATACATCGCGGAGCAGAGAGGAGACTGACAACACGCGGACAGACAGGACAGACCAGGTTACTTTTCGGTTACTTTTGATATTAAACATATTAAACAAAGTCTCAGCTTTCATATGTGGTCATTTTTTGAAAGAAATTTAAACAATAAATACCGTTTTGGGGCTCTTTAATGTGCCGTGACAGATCGCTGTAGAGCATCCGTTAAAGCTGCTCGTGATCCGATCATCTCTTCCTTCTAGTTCATTTATAGCATCAAATAAACATGAACGAACATAAGAAGTAATGTTATTTTAACCGCGGAAAGGCGTCAGTATATTCATTTTACCAAGTTAAAATCCTCCTAACTCTACTGGCTGCTTTTTCGGACAAAATGGCGGATGGCGAAGTATGATTGGTTAGAACACCTGTCAATCAAGCTCCACGCGAAGGGTCAATTGTGTATTTAAATTTTTTTTACAAGAAATATTGCAGTCACAAAGAAATTGTTACATGAAGAGACAAGTGCATTCATTATGTCACGTTGTTGAGGTAATGTTACTGTGTAGTTTCCTCCGTGTAGTTTTTTTAACTATATTAGTAAAAAAGATTACTATATTTTCAAATAAATCCATGTTCATTTTGACCATGAACCATGCGCTGTCACTTTAATTCAGCACGTGCAGCACAGCAGAAACAGACTGTGGAAACGATCTCTGCACTGCTGTATACGCACCGCATCCGCGTGCAGGCAGACTGTTAACATGGGTACGGAAAAAATACATATTCACTGCAAACGGAGAATGTGTGAAACAGGCTACTACTTACATCTTATCTCGCACTTGACCATAAACTGAAGCATCAGACACTCTGCTAAAATTCGCGCTCAGCAGCGTCTGTGACGTAAAGCCCGCCTACTTTGATTTGATTGGTCATCTCACATATTCTGACATTGACGAGCAGTGACAGACCAATGAGGCTCAGATGAACACACACACACACACACACACACACACACACAGTCCTCTTTTTCTTACGTGCACTCTGCTCACGCGCAGCTGCGGATTGAAGATGAACGCGCTGAATATGATTATAACAAGACTGAAACGAACACGAATTTGTGTAGCTTACACTTAATAACACATTTTTAGGGGGACGATGCAGAAGTTTAGGGAAATTTGATTACACTATTTCAGATAGCCCGTCGGGCAGGCCGGTTATGCATTTTGGTAGCCCGACTTGAAAACACAACAGCCCCGGGACGTCGGGCAGGCGATTTTGCGAGCCCTGTATATTATGTACATTTTTCTGTAAAATTGACAAAAAGGGCTTTATATAATACATAATCTCAAATACTTTAGAAATGAAATTACTTCACCTTGTTTGATCTTTCTTTTAGTCTGTAAATTATTTGGTAAACTATATTGATAAATATAGTAAACAATACACACTCAACTTTTAGATGAACTGCCCTCAACTGATTGATATTAAATACAACTCGTAGATGCAATTAAACTTTAAATAAAGTGTTGCTGAATTATTTTTAAAATCGCATGTTCCTGTTTTACTTCATCAATCAGTTTATATTATCAAAATAATTTTATATTCAAATATTCTATTCTTAATAAATTACATTTACTTCCTTTTAGTTGTGTAGGATATTAGTAAAATTAGTTATATTGTGTTCCCTGGTACAGTTCTGCTTATTATACTGCGTTTTTAAGGGGCTTTTGCTCTTTTTTTTTTTTGTGATAACTGGCAACCTTTCACCTTTTCACCTTTCACCAATAGAGGGACGAGGTTAGGGTTAGGGACACTGTTGCATTCTCAATATTTAGTAATTTTGCCTCAGATACAGGATTATGTATATGGAAGTGAAATAAGGCCAAATGTTTTTGAAACAAAAAATCTGGTTGAATTGCACTAATTAAAAAATATATGCATTGCAGTAAAGTGCTTCCGTTTTTATGGGCTGAAATTCAACATAGTTTTAAGCTGTGAATATTTCAATTCAAAACATTTCACAGACATTTTCATTATTAAACATGCAATAATCCATACTCCCCTTTCAGATTTCACTTACAAAATATTAATTCTGTTTAGAAATACAACCAATAATATTCAACAGGCAATTTTCTGTCAATTTTATTTAACTTTACAAATTCAGTGGTTCAAATTCAACAGAAAAATTCCACATTTCACATCCGGGGACTGCAGGAAAAGCAGTGGAGTGTCAATGCATGATCTCCATAGCTGTTAGTCGACCTCAGCAGATTATAACGTTATTCCCCGATCCTGACGTACAGATCAAACGTTACACATGAGGTAGAGACGTATATTTGTCTCTGTTGTTTAGTTTTCTTAACTTTATATTGCGGCGCTGTGCTGCAGTACTGGGGTTTCCTGTGTCATTCTCCAGGATTCCCCTGCCGTCGGGACATATAAAATGCTTAATGTAACTTAATGGACTAATACTGTGATATAAGAAAACCAAACTCGCACCTTATTGGGAATGTAGACTATACTATATCGGCTACAGGCAAAAGCAAATGGACTTAGAATAAGAACGTTACGCTAAATCTTTCTCAGTAATATACTGGCATAAAGTTGGCTTGACTTTGGAAGTTCGTTAGAGACCGTCTCTAAAGTTACGACATTTTACATGTTTCTAACTTATTGAAGAGAATTACTTAGTCATAAAACAAACTGTAAAGTTTTATTGTAGCTGTCAGGCATGATTTACACCTTTTAGATTCCTCAAAAAATAAACTGTCAAGTCATATGTAAATATCCCTATTTTTTCACTATTTTATAGTGAAAAATAGTCCCTAGTATTCATATCCCTATTTTTTTTTTTTTTCACGACACAAGCTCATGTTTACTTGATCAAATATCAGGTGAAGGTGTGCATCATGAACACTACATGAACACTTTACAGTTAGTTTAATGACTGTAAGTCATTCTTCTCAAATGCTATTGAGGTTAGAAACGTGTATGCAACTTTAGAGACGGTCTCTAATGAACTGGCATAATGTCAAGCCAGCTTTACTACAGCATATCACTGGAAAACGCTAAGCATGAAATGTGCGCATTAAAGGGGACATTTCATGCTAAATCGACTTTTTTAGCCCTTAAATGCCTTTTGTTGTATATTTGGAGTGTTTATAAGTACAGAAAAGTTGAAATTAGTCTCTTCAGGAACTTCGTTGATATCTTTATATTCTGTTTTGGTCACATTTTTCAACCGGTTTAGATTTTTCTGTAATCTATGACGTTTTGTTAACTATTACGTCACAGTATTTGCAGCGGAACTGCCAAATAAGGACATCGACTTCCGGCCAAACACTTTGAGCAATTCGTCATTTTTATTTCTCGCTGCAATTTTGTAGTCCAAGCTCAAGGATGCTGAAGTTACGAGAGGATACGTCAAAATGTTCGGTTGTTGGATGTAGTAACCCACACGCTTCATTACACCGTCTCCCAGCATCAGAACCTATTTGAAGTGCCTGTTTGAGTTTTATTTTTCACGGAAATGTTCCCACATCTGTGGGTAAAGTCATGTTTGTGTGCGCAAAGCACTTCAAGGATAACTAACGTTACTTCAGCAACCTCCGCCAGCATAAAGAAGGATTTGCCGATAGACTTCGTCTGATTGAGGGGTCAGTTCCTTCTATCTTTGGAGACGACGAACAAAGCACTTCGGTAAGCTGTAAATAACGTTAATAAAAAAATAAAGTAGGCCTACTACTTTCTTAAAACACTCGGTGGTCATGGTTTAGCAGTTGTCTTGTTAGTGTGCTTGTTTTAACAAGAGAAATAATCGACTTTTCTTTAATTGTTTATAATATAACTTATATTTTGTTTTGTGAGTATTAAATAGTCGTTGTAAATCATGCAGTATTGTAGTAGTGGGCATGGATGGAGAACTTACTGTAAATACAGTAACACACCATTGCGATACATCCATATGAAGACGTTGTTCTGCAAGTTCGTCGTCTTTATTTTCATCTCGCTCCGACTCTGGCTCGAACATAAGGCTTGATGGACAAAGTCTTCCGTTGACATTTTGTTAATAACGTGTGTTCCGCTAGATAATCGTATCTCTGCTATCAAACTACAAAAATGGCCGAACGAGGTGGAGTTGAACCGAGTGTCACCTCTGCAACCTGGATTTAAAGAGACCGCACCAAAACGAGTTGATCTCAGACGCACATTAGAAAAGGGGCCTGTGGAGCTATAATAATGAGGAATTCAGACCCAAGCATTGCAGTTTTGCTTTATATAGACCACAAATGTACGATTTATATGTAAAAAGGAACGATTTAAAAGCATGATATGTACCTTTTAAATTCATATTCTGAGCCCATCTGATCACGAGCTGAGCACGGCATCAGGTCAGATTATATATTTATTTAATAAAATCACAGACTTTTGCAATATGATGACGGCACCAAGCCAGACCATGCTTTAATTTTAGTTTGTTTGACATGCTTTGCCTAAGCAGTAACGCAAAACACAACATTAGAGACCTTTTGTTATGAGAAGTTTAAAAATATTTTCAGTCCATTATGAAACTTTTGAAAGCAGAGTTTTATCTAATGAATGGGAAACACCGGTGTGTGTGCAAGTAAAGTTGGATATACCGTACCTGTATAACCACATTTTTTTTTTTATATAGAGCTCTGCAATAGTATATTTGCATATAGTAATGTTCCAAGCAAGACTGTTGCCTAGTTTACAGCATTAGTTGAGAGAGATTTTTTTCCTTTGCAAATGGAAGCTGTATGGATTATGAATTCAGTGGCTGATTGTTGTGTTTGTGTTTAGCTTGAGCTGGATGGCGGGCGGCATCAGCACAGACGTGTCATCATGGCGCTCACAGAGAAAGACATCTTGCTGTTCCAGTCAGTGCCGTGGACATATGACAGCTGGACGTCTCCACTCTTAACACACCCACTACTCGCCACACGGTAAAGCTCTAGCTTTAGCTAAGTTTTAAGCATTCGTAATTTCGTATTTCCTCCATTTCTGTGACCCTTCCATTAAAATAGGCTACTTGGCATCTTTTTTTGCTTCTGTCCACAGGCTTGTTCACTCGGGCAGTGTCCGCAGTTCTCCGGCTCTGGGTGGAGATTTGGTGTTTGCTACACGTACAGGCACAGGTCGAGGGATTGAATCTCATGTGTTTCGTGTGGAGACACACTGGGATCTGTCCACATGGACACGTGCACTGGTGCAGGGTGGACATTCGGCTGCTGAACTCATCAAAGAGGTTTCCATAGGTGTGTGTGTGAATATACAAATAAGAAAGGAATCTACCCTTCGCTAAGACCCACCTTAAAAGACACATTTGTATTGTTTTTCTCATTATGTAAGTCCATAGAAGTATGAGAGTTTGAATCATTTCGGCATGAAATTAAAATTCATCTTATCAATTTTCTAAATTCATGTTATAGATCTTATTGTGAATGATTAATGTAAGTTTCCTTTTTTTTGACCTCATAAAAATAAAAAAGCTCTATCTTCTGGTGAAACTGACAGACTTCTCTCTGGTGACATATGCAGGACTTCTCCAATCATTTAGTTCACTTAAACCCCGCCCCTGCAAGCTTGTGTTCATTTGGCTTAAGTTTTGAGTGACACACCCACATCTTAACATCCAATCAACAACAGCCTCGGTTGAAACGTTAATAGGTTAATGTTTATTTATGTAGTTTTGATTGTGGTTATGATGGTTAATAAATCTTCACTGTACCATATCATACCAATTGCACTTAAATTAAGCAGTTTTTAATCACAAGACTTTTTGTAATTTAACGAATGAACGAATGAATGACAGATACAATGCTTTTAATTAATTAATTAAAATGTACTTTTAATGTTATACACTGAATGGATATTAATCTCACAAGAACCAGAGTAAAGTGTAAGTCACTCTTTATTCTGGTTTTTGTAAGATTAATATCCATTCAGTGAGTACAACATTTTAAGTACATTTTATTGAGGAATCTGTTTTTCTTTGAAAAGTCCAAATTAATTTGTGTGGGATGTTCAGTAACACTTGTCTGAGTAACCGTGGGGCTTTGAGTGGGAAAAAAGCTGGATTGAGAGATTTTACTGTATTTTCCAGTGGTGTGGAACAATAGCTGGCTGGAGGAAATGTTGGAAATATTTAGTGTTTTCCTTCCTGAGTTCCAGCTAGGCAATAAAATATAAAGTCACCCTCTCATGGTTCATATCTGTGTATGTTTGTCTGCACTCAGGCTGTGTGTTGAACAGACAGGACGTTTGTCTGATCCTGCATTATGACAGAGGTTTCACCGTGACACGGGAATCTGGTGAATCTGTGCTGTTTCACTTCCCCTATGAGCGGCTCAAAATGTCTGCAGATGATGGAGTCAGGAATCTTTACCTGGACTTTGGTGCTCCAGAGGGCGAAATGGTATGACATGAAATATCATATTTACCTGTGATGATGTTATGAGATGGACATACAATTCTGATGTCCCTAATGTCATTAAGAATTAAAGTCTGTTGGTCTACTCTAACTTCTGATCTATTGAAATATGGATTATAGGGTGTGACACAAACATGATGGTTCGGTATGTATGGGCATTTTTACTGCCTGATAAATACAAGCAGCACGGCACAACGATTCATATGTTCATTGTCTCTAAATTATGACCAGAAATGGATAAATATTAAGTCTGCTGTTTAAATCAAATAAAGAAGAAATGTAGAAGAATAGTTATTATGTGGAAACTCTGTATATTTGTGCAGTGTGCGCATGTCAAAAAATCAATTCTGATTTGAAGCTTGTGACATAAACATCAACCTGATCACATGTTTAGCGTTCATGTAAACACTATATTCAGATTCATCAATCGGAATGAATTAAGAAGCGCCTTTCGACTTCTTGTGGACATTTAATTTGGAATTTAACAATACTATTACAACATTATTTTCCTGTTATCTCTGTAAAGCTGCTTTAAAACAATTAATATTGTAAAAAGCGCTATATAAATAAAGGTGACTACTTTGGATGTCATAATATTGTATTCCAATTTTTTGGATTGCAATTGTTGAAACATCTGGGCATCTTTAGTCTTCTTATATGTTCTCTCTCCATTGTTAAAATTTCTTTTTGACGTAATTGTAACTTTTTAGGGGTTTAAGGACGTAGTGCTGAAACCCTATTGTAATTGTACTTATATTGTTTTTTCTTACCGGAAGAATAACTAAAATAACTAAAACATGTTCTGTCCACCACACTAGCACTCCCACCACTTCCCCAAACGAAGTGTGAAACTTTAAACCCCCATGACTGATTGTGCACCGCAACATTGACTTCCTCTTCCTTATCCATCATACCTAACTCCCAAGTACTGTAGATCTACTGTCAAACCTACCAAATGTTAAACTTAAATTACGTATTTTCAAGCAACCAAATAAATTATTTCGAACAATCTCAGTGTCCCGAAATCCACATATTTTAGTAAACCGTAACGAAGCTGCTCAATGTCCAAAATATAAATAAAATCTCTTTCTTCTTGAACCGTGTTTTAAATAACTCACCATAGACAGTTTTTTCGTTAATGTTCATTGAAAAGAAAAAACACTCACCCCTGTAACTTTGGTACGGTGTTATTCTTTTACAGTTTTGGGTGATTACTTTAGTGGAGTTTAGTGTGGATCCCCGGGATGCTTTGAGATGCCATTGGCTGGTGTCTTATCCGGCAATCAAGTGTGGATGGTGTTGTTAAAGGATCTTTGTCTCTCCGACAGCTGAATCCTCAACGTCACGGGATGAAGCATAGCATACGTGACGTCGTTATTGCGTATTGCGTCTTTAGAGTGCGCTGAAATGTTGTCGATTTCTGAACAAAGTCGATGACATGTCACGAAATCTCATGATAGTAGAGTTGCCATAGGTGAGCTTGCCCTTTTCTCTTGCTGCATTGAGGATCTTAAGCGTGTCTCCATACCGAAGGAGACGAATCAGAATAGCCCGTGGCTTGCCATCTTCCGCTGGTCGTCGTTGCAAAGTGCGATGAGCTCTTTTAATTTCATAGATCTCGTCCCCCAGAATCTTAGGCAGCCATTCCTTCCTAAAGTCTACTGGGTTTCTCCCTTCCACTTCCTCAGGGAAACCTACAAGACATAAATTCTGACACGAGATTAATCTTCGAGTTCATCAATTTTGACTTTCAACTATTTGATTTCGCCGTCAACAGCCAACTTGACATCCGCCACATCCGTGTGAAGGCCTGTTACTGCTTCTTCCATCTCCACCTGCTTTCTTTCCACCTCCACCATTTTCAGATTTATTGATTTGTAGTTCATTGCTCATTTTCTCCAAGGATTCTTTCCCTAAGCATCCATCGATTAACTCCTGAATTCTGAGAAATCCCTTTTCCATTTCTGCATGAAGCCATGGCGGAGGATCCGATAAATGCAGTCTCGTGTCTTGAGCACCTTCATTCTTGTTGTCCGTTTTCTTTGGATTCAGCATATTTATTGGGATGTTCGAAGGGCAACAAAGTTATTGTTCTAAAGAAAGTACATTCGTCGTATGAAAAGCCTTTAGGTAGGATTATTTAGATTAAATTATTCAGGAGCTCCGTGGACTACGTCTCACTCTAGCGCTGCCATAAACGGAAGCAATTGTGGTTAATGTTGATACTGCACTCAATCATAATTTACGCTATATGGTCAAAAGTATTGGGACTCTTAATATTTTTATTTAGTTGTTTCAATCAAACCCATTGCCCGTGGTGCTGTGATTGGATGCCACCTTTGCAATTAGTCAGTTCGTGAAATTTCATCCCTGCTAGAAATTCAACAGTCAACTGTGAGTGATATTATTGGACAGTGGAAGCATTTAGTAGCAGCAGCAAAGCAGAAGACCACGTAAAGTCACAGAACTTGGTGCGTTAAAGTCACCAACTTTCTGCTCAATTCCACTACTGAAGAGTCCAAACTTTTATTGGCATTGATATCAGCACAAAAAACTGTGAGGCGGGATCTTCGTGAAATGGGTTTCCATGGTCGAGCAGCTGCATGAAAGCCTCACATCAACAAGTTCAATGCCAAGTGTCGGATGGAGTGTGTAAAGCACATCATCACTGGACTCTGGCGCAGTGGAAACTTGTTCTGTGGAGGGATGAATCACACTTCTCTGTTTGGCAGTCTGAAAGGTATGGGTTTGGCGTATGCCAGGAAAACGTTTCCTGCCTGACTGCATTGTGCCAACTGTAGAGTTTAGCGGAGGAGGGATGATGGTGTGGGGCTGTTATTCAGGGGATTGGTTCGCTTAGGGCCCTTACTTTCAGGGAAGGGAATCTTAATGCTTTCAGCATGCCAAGACATTTTGGAAAATGCTATGCTTCCAACTTTGTGGGACAGCTTGGGGAAGGTCCTTTTCTATTCTAGCATGACTGTGTCCCAGACAGTGCACAAAGCAAGGTGAATGAAGACATGGTTGGATGTGTTTGGTGTGGAAGAACTTGACTGACCCACACAGAGCCTCAACCCCATCCAACACCTTTGAGACGAACTGGAACCGAGATTTCGAGCCAGGCCTTCTCCTCCATGATCAGTGCCTGACCTCACAAATGCTCTACTGGATGAAAGGGCAAAACATCCTCACAGAAACACTCAAAATCTTGTGGAAAGCAGTCCCAGAAGAGTGGAAGCTGTTATAGCAGCAAAGAGGGAAACAAGCCCTCCATATTAATAATGTCAATGCATTTTGAATGCGATGTCATTGTTGGTGTAATGTTCAGGCGTCCCAGTACAGGTCCATATAGTGTATGTGTGGACTCATCATGAATCACATGTCTTAGGATATCACAGGACAATTTCAAATGAATGTGAAGATATAATTTGCAGCTCAAAGCTGTATTTACCTGAAGCATTTATCTTAAGGTCCTTTTCATTTGATCATTTAAAGGAGCATTGCGGAAGTTCTGACATTTCTAACCGTTACTGACACCAGTGGCCTTTAGAGAAACTGCAGCCAGTCTCATGCTCGTTTTCAGTGCGCACGCTCGTTGGCCGCACTAGATTAGGATTTTTTTTTTACTTACGAGGAGTTTCTGTGGGTGTCTGGATTGTGCTGGAGGCTGGTCGCTTCTTTCTGTCCACAGAATCCATTTGAAACACTACTGCTAGCGATTGGCGCTGCTTACTAATGGCTGCCGGATGTAACCCCAAGTAGACGAGTCACATTTTGTAATTTTTCGCGCCAATTCGGACCCGACTATTCCACACACAATGGACTATACAAGCTGATAGAGGCAACCGTGGTGGACAGTCAAGGTGCACTGCAAAAAATCGACATACAAAAATAAGAAAAAAAAACTTAAATTAAGAAATAAAAACTAAAATCAAGCAAAATTATCTGCCAATGGGGTGAGAAAATTCTACTTGATAAGACATATTGAAACAAGACAAATAAACTTGTGATAAAAAAGATCTTAAAATCTTAAAACAAGAAAAAATGAAGTAAATTTAGATATTTTAACTTGATTCAAGCAGTACAAATATCTTAAAACAAATGCAAAAATAGTAAAATCTAGTATTTTTTTCTTGTTTTATTTGTGGTTAGGTTTAAATACTCTTGGGAAAAATATCTTAATTTAAGAATATATATACACATTTTAAGAGTTTCAGGCTTATTTTAAGGGAAAGGTTTGGTTTAAAATATCTTGATATAAGAATATACGTACACATTTTAAGAGTTTCAGGCTTATTTTAAGGGAAAGGTTTGGTTTAAGATATCTTGATATAAGAATATATATACACATTTTAAGAGTTTCAGGCTTATTTTAAGGGAAAGATTTGGTTTAAAATATCTTGATTTAAGAATATATATACACATTTTAAGAGTTTCAGGCTTATTTTGAGGGAAAGGTTTTGTTTAAAATATCTTGATTTAAGAATATATATACACATTTTAAGAGTTTCAGGCTTATTTTTAGGGAAAGGTTTGGTTTAAAATAAGTATTTAAAGTATTAAAATAAGTAACTAATAACTAATATGGATGTGCCCTATCAATCTAGACAATTTCTAAAAATAAGCTCTGAAACGGAGATACATTTAATAAATCTGGTACAACAAACATGCTCTTAATATTGCTTTATTAACTCAACTGCAAAAGGAAAGCAAACGATTGTTAAAAAATTACAGCAATGCATATCACAGCAATTTGTAAGCCTATTAAAACAAAGCTGTAAAATCCAATTAGTAAACCTTACTTGAAAAAAGCATGCAAACCAATTGCCTTGAAAAAAACGAGTAAAGTGAAATAGGAATAGTATGTAGTACTAACAAGTGCATGTCTAGTAGTGTACACTTACAAGTAGGGTGTCACGATTCTCCAAATCCTCGATTCGATTACATTTTCGATTCTAAGGTCACGGTTCGATTCGATTCTCGATTTTTACATTTATTTTTTTTAAGCACAGTTTGCGATGCCATTTTTAGACTAGACTTTTATGTAATATAATATATGACCTTTGTTCGCAATGTACCACACTACATTGTCAAATTTAAAACATTTATTAACACAATAATGTTACAATAACTTATATCTTCAGTCAATTAGAAACGTAAGCAAAATAACCTGCCATGTAGTTTCTCTTTTGTAACTGCAGTCTTATTCACAGAAGATGACATTCAAGTTCACAATAAAACAAACAAGGTTTAACAGATACATCTATGTTTTCCTTGCTTTACCTCGGTCTTAAAGTACAAACATGACTGTGAAAAATATTAGTATTTAATGTAGAATTTAATTAAATGCATTTATGATGAAATTACAACATTTTCGTGTCATGTTCATTTTGACCACGAACTGTGCGCTGTCGCTTTAACTCGGCGCGTGCAGCAATAATAGACTAGGTGCGGAAATGAACGACACTTGTCTCATTCGTAGAGGTGGAGAATCAAGTTATTTGTGACATGCTAGATTTATTGTATAAAGATTTATACTGTTCTGAGTCTGCTGTTTTTGTCAATTTAAAGTTTTAATTTAAAAAGTGGAAGAATGGTACACGCACTGACGCACATACAGTAGCAGAGCTTGCAAAGTGTGGCTTTTTTTAAGCGCGAACTTTGAACGCGAATGTGAACGTTGTCAACATAACTCACTGGAAATCAGAAATACTCCCACTGTCCCACACCGGCGACTTTAGTGAAAGAGGAGGTCAGAAGTCCTGTCGATGGGTCTCCTGCATCTGCAGCCATGCTATCTTTTGACTGGCTGTAACTGAGGTAGAGGACTCGCAGCACTTCAACGCTGTTTTTTTCCGCTTTGGAAACCGACTGGACGTGACATGGGGTCGTGGCAGTATCGACGATTCCATTTTTGAATTCGATTATCGAGATTGTGACTTAATTTCGATCGATTTCGATTTAAAATCGAAATCGTGACACCCCTACTTACAAGAGAGTTGCAGTAACTTAAAACTAATTTGTATAGTATACGTGATCATTTAGTTTAGATGTACTCATTTATGCTAGTTGTGTTAACTCTGATGGTTTCTGCATACAACTTGGAATTACTGAGTTTACTTTACTTCAAAAGCAATCCAGTTTACTTGTTAAAACCATGCAAACCGATTGCCTTAAAAAGAGCAAGTAAGCTTTACTCCAATAAATTAAGTACTATTAATCATCTATTATAAATCATTGTGAATAGTTTCACAATTTTACAAAGATAACATTTACAACTGGACAACTAAATTTAAGGCAATGATACAGTTCAAAGGTAAATTTATTGTGTTTGTTTTATTGTATTAGTTAACAACTGACACAGGGGTGGTCCACACAAGTTTGCTTTGGGGTATACAATTTATGTAAATAGTCACAATTTATGTAAATAGTCACACATTTACCTAACACTTACTTTAGGTAAATACAAAAACGGAAACACATTATAATAAGGTTCATTAGTTAGTGTATTAACTAACATGAACTAACAATGTGCAACAAATTCGCTAGTGTTTATTTCTTTTTGCGAAATCCAAATTTAAAGCATAAGACAGACCAAAACAGATACAAATTGCCTGAGGCAGGTTCTGCAGATTATCCATTACAATACCTCTCTCAACAATGATGGCAGTAGACACTGGGCAAAGGTAGTTTAGTTAGAGAGAGAGGTTCTTCTTCAGTCCCCAACAGATACTTGTGTCCAGGCTTCATCAACATCATCACATACCTGAATGAAAACCAAACAATAAAAATATTACAACAGGGAAAAGTGAAAAGGCATGATTAATTGTCAGTTATCTGCCCTGCATACACTGCCTTTAATCCATGTCCCAATAAGTTTATATAATTTATCTTTTTTATTTTATTCAGACTCTTAAAGGGATAGTTTACCCAAAAATGAAAATTAGCCCATGATTTACTCACCCTCAAGTAGGGCTGGGCGACAAAAAGATAATTATCGCGAAATTTTTCATGATAAAACGATATCAAGAGTTCGATAAATGTTTGTTCGCCAAAAGCGGAACGAAACTCATTTGAACCACGCGCCACACGGACCATTTATCCGCTCGGCTCAAAGTCCAAATGGCATCGCAGCGCAAGCTCACTAGAGCAGATGCGTTTACTCCGATCGTCTCGCTCACGAGATCCAGTGAGAAGTGCTTGAATGCAGCGAGGAACACAAATGTCTCAGTGATTTAAACCAGTTTAAAGGCAGATGAAACAGCGCTGACAAACAGGAGAAACACTGTGCGCAACGATACAGTCAGAATCTGAATTGATACTGAATCTATTTACCGTGGATTTACTGTAACGTTAGCCTAGTAATAACTGCACCATGAAATGTGGAATATACATATTGAATTAGATTATTATATTATTAATGTAGACAATGTATTAAATGACTAATGGAATATAATTACAGTATTTAATAATGTATTTAGGCTACTGTTTTTCATATAAATAGCCTACCATAGAAACCATAAATTTACATTTAGCCATGATAGTGAGGTGCTATAGGCTATGCCTGGGTTTATCTGTGGTTATCATGATCTAAATGCATGATACTGGATGACCAATGGTTCAGCCTAGGCATCTAGCACAAAGCCCCAGAAAGGTAAGAAAGACAAAGTAATCCATGCAAGTCTAATGGTATATAATCTTAATTTTGGGACGCAATCGGAGTATTTTGTTTGTGCAAAAAAAATAAAATAAATAAATAAATAAATAAATAAATATATATATATATATATATATATTCCACTTCATTTACAAAATAACTGACCTGCAATGCGTGTTCACGAGGACATCACAAAGTATGTGTGTTTTTCTAATGCATGAGCAGCCAGTTGTTGTTCTTTGAACAAATCGATAAGATTTAGTAAATACTGTTGTTGTTTTTTTTTTTTTTTTTTTTTTTTTTTTACAAAAAACACTCATGTCATTACCATTAGGCCTATGCCTTTAAAGGAGTAGTTCACTTTTAAAAAAACTTTTGCTGATAATTTACTCGCCCCCATGTCATCCAAGATGTCCATGTCTTTCTTTCTTCAGTCGAAAAGAAATTAAGGTTTTTGATGAAACATTCCAGGATTTTCTCCATATAATGGACTTTATTGGGAACCAAATGGTTCAAGGTCCAAATGAGAGTTTCAGTGCAGCTTCAAAGGGCTTTAAACGACACCAGACGATGAATAAGGGTCTTATCTAGGACTCTTCGAGTCATGACTCGAAAAAAAGATTTAATTTTGATGAACGAGTTCGAACAGGAGAGTCACGAACGTACATCACAGAACAGATCAAGGCGAGCATTTGTGCTTATAAAACTTAAACTGTGTTATTTATTTTTGAAATGAGCGATGGTTTGGCTAGATAAGACCCTTATTCATCGTCTGGTATCGTTTAAAGCCCTTTAAAGCTGCACTGAAACTGTCTTTTGGACCTTGAACCGTTTGGTTCCCAATGAAGTCCATTATATGGAGAAAATCCTGAAATGTTTTCATCAAAAACCTTAATTTCTTTTCGGCTGAAGAAAGAAAGACGTGGACATCTTGGATGACATGGGGTTGAGTAAATTATAGCAAAAGTTTTTTTAAAAGTGAACTACTCATTTAAGTGGAGAAGTGACTATTAAGATTACAGTACACAGTTGGGTTTATCAACCAAACCCCACAACACTTTAGACAACAGCTAGATAGATTGTAAGCAAAACCATAATCAACTCAGAATAATAATAAAACATTAAGGCTGCAGTAAACTCACCTCAGTATTAATTTGCTGCATAAGCTCATCCAATTTCTCTCCAATGCTTCTTGAAGACTTGAAGATTGTGACAAAGCGTGGTTGTAGCGATTCACAGCAAAATAAAAGTTACTCTGCAGTCGGCAGATCTGTGGTGACTATCCTGTCAAACTCTGCAAACACCTACAACACAGACACACACACAAAAAGCTTGGGACAGTGTGGGCATTTTTCAATGCATGGTCAGGCCTACAGGCCAATTCTAAAGCCAAACTTAAACAGAATGTGGTTTCTCATGGTGGAAAAAGGGAATGCATAAGTACTTAACTTACTTGTCTCTCTGTAAAAAGAGCTGGTCACTGCTCCATCTGCATCCACAATCTCACATCTTTGCATTGAGAAGGTCTGGTCCATCTTTGATGCAATGAGAGTTTCCACTAGGATAACATCAGTAGGGATAACATCACTTAACATTACTAAGCTTATCATCTTGTTAAAAGATGGCTAATTTTATCAGCAGTGATAAAGCAGTTGAGTTTGAGTAAAGAAAATCACTTTTACATTGCCTGCATTACATTCTGAATTTACTCAATTTAAAAATAAAAGTATAATGTTGTTGTGAAATCACAAATACGGTCAAAACTCATGACAAACTTGCAAAGCTGCAGGTTAAAGTTACCTTTAATTGTAAATGTGCGCCATTTCACCCGATTTGTAACGTTAAC
The DNA here is from genome assembly GCA_036326025.1 of Chrosomus eos. Classification (NCBI taxonomy): domain Eukaryota; kingdom Metazoa; phylum Chordata; class Actinopteri; order Cypriniformes; family Leuciscidae; genus Chrosomus; species Chrosomus eos. Next base: position 18,101,156 of record CM070842.1, read on the forward strand.
CTTAATAATTTATAAACCAATGCCACCAGTGGAGAATGCATCAGTGAAAATGGTAAAATAGAAAACCATAATTCTTACATTTGGGACAAATAAATCGTTTTTTTTGGCATTCAGGAACTGTTATGGTAACTTTACATGATAGTTTTATGCACAAAAAAACAGGCCACACCATATTCTTCAAGCTCCGAATAGAGATTGCTAATGTGACGTCACCAGTGACGTATTACCAGTGGTGAACGCAAAGCATTTTGGGGATCCGCGGCACAAACAGAAAGCGCCAGTATTGATTGCATGGAGGGAAGAACGCAGTGTACAAGATTCCGTCTACCTGCTGTGTTGTAAACTGCAGTAGTCGTTCTCACGATAGAAGTGGCATAAAGCTTAAGAACGGAAAATCCTTTTATCGTTTTCCAGCGTGGAAAAATAATAACTACAACCCATGTTTCAGAGGTGACAAAAAGGCGACGAATGCCTGGCATGGATAGCAGCAGAGTTTAGAGTGTGACAAAAGCACAATGTTGTGTTTTATTGCGAGTGTACACAAATATAATTAAAAACCTTGCAGTTCTGTTTGAATGATGTCCTGTTATGAACAAAATGACGGAGTATGTTCTTATGTTTCCACCAGTCGATCGCGTCTCTCTATCAAATACCTCAAATATATTCTATAATCTTTGGAAGCCGAAATCTCAAATAAAATCAGACTAATATCACAGATCTAAAGTGTAACCATATAGGTTACGTTTGAATGTTTAGTGGTTCTGTCCTCCGTCCGTCGTCACTCATAAGCAGGGCTCTCTCTCTCTCTCTCTCTCTCTCTCTCTCTCTCTCTCTCTCTCTCCCGCTCGTGCCCGCGCCCTCTCGCGGACAAACACACACACACACACACTCCAGGATTGCAATCTTGACATGAATTCTGACTGCATGCAGATAGATGAGAGAGCGCGAGGAGTGTGGTGCTTAAACTTGCGACTTGAAGTTACTGAAAACTTCGTGTGTGTAGATTTGTCATACGTTTGTGCATTTTATTTATTTATTTTTTTGGAATTGAGAATATATTGTCAAGTCTGATTTATATATATCTCATATCATGTAGTTGTGCTGGAAGTTGGGCAACAGGTTGACGTCTCCTGACCAGTCACTCATAAAGGATCCAGTCCCTTGATTTCCTTTATTTTCTCCTCATATCTCGTCTTTGCATTAGAATTGAGTTTTAGGCGGTATGGTCCGACAATGTTATCTTTAGCCCGCTGCATTTTGTAGGATTATAATATGTTTTTCACACTACTGTTTTATTTTTTTCATTCCAGAAAGCAAGCCTGCTATGCCAGCCCATCTAAACTCTGTGTAAACTGGCCAAACATACCCATAATTCTTTGCGTTCTGATGACGTTGCCGCCCAGTTGGTCACATGTCTTAGCGATCTCTATATGGTGCACATTAAGGAGATCAGTAAAAAATAGCGACACACAGTAAAAAAGAAATCATTCACACAAAAGTCGCATGCTTGATTACTCACCTTATTATTATTCCAAAAACGTAGCGAGGCTCCAGATAAAAGTGTAGTCAGTCCGTCAACGTCTTTCCACAGCTGTAAAATTGGCGCCGAAATATGAACAAAATCCATCGCGCATGCTCTCACAAGTGCCGCTTCTTCTTCGTTGTTTTTTTCTGCACATTTGGCACGCTTTAATGCACTGCTGCCTCTCACTGGTTTATTAACGTCATTGCGTCCTTTGTTGCTACTTGCTTGTAAAACCTAGTAAGAAGTATGTATTTTATATTACTGAGTAAAGTTAACTAAGTGTATGTGAGTCAGGAAAGCTATTGGATTTTACAGTGAGCTTGGTCAAGGTTACACATACATCACTGAGAAAGTGAATATATAATATAAAATAAAGAGACAAAAAAACAGAATTTTAATTTAAGCAACTGCTGTCTATAAGAACCTGATGAAAACAACTGCTGTCAACAATTAGTGATCAAAAGACCTTCACTGACTTTTTCCACTACTCCCCAATTAACTTTTCCAAAAAAATGAAAATTTCCTGATAATTTACAAACCCAAATGCCATCCAGCTGAGGATAGGGTCTTATTTAGTTAGTCATTTAAAAAAAAAAGTATACTTTTTAACAACAATTGTTCATCTTGTGCTGGTCTGTGATGCGCCGGGCATTACATCATCACGTGGGAAAGTATATTATTAATATATATATATATATATATTTTTTTTTTTTAGAAAATGACTATTCGATTCGCTAGATAAGACCCATTGATTTGATTTGGACTAAGACATTTTGGTTGCAATTCAAGTCCATTGTGTGTAGAAAAATCCTAAAACGTTTTCCTCAAAAAACATAATTTCTTTTCCACTGAAGAAAGAAAGACATGAACATCTTGGATGGCATTGGGTTGAGTAAATTATCAGGAAATTTTCATTTTTCAAATTTTTCAAATTTTCATTTCATTTTGAAACTTTCATTTAAAATGAAGTTACTGGGTTGGTGTACAAGATGTATTGACAGTTGTCAGCACCGAATAAAATGATATGGTTCAAACTAAATAATGTTTAATTCACTGGCTTTATCTCTCTCTCTCTCTCTCCTCTCCACTACAACTGGTGTGTGGTGAGCGCACTGGTGCTGTGGCTGCCATCGCCTCATCCCAGTGGATGCTGCACACTGGTGGTGGTTGAGGAGAGATCCCCTGATATGATTGTAAAGCACTTTGGGTGTAAAGTAGTACGTGAAAGTGCTAAATGCCTCACGCATTCATTCAATGTAAAGTAGGAAATGATAATTAAAAAAATCTTTGTGT
>CM070842.1:18104073-18250120 GCA_036326025.1 Chrosomus eos
TAAAGGCAGAGTTAATCGGTGTTAGGGAAAGTTATGGTCTGCGGCAAGATGCACATTTCACTTTTTATATCACGCAAAATAATTGCTGCTCGAAATGGAGAATCGCCTGTAGGTACTGGTCTGTCGAAGATACCAAGCTCTTCTGAGCATTTGGTCCGAAGAAAGGGTACAACGTCAATTTGACGACGTGTAAAGAAAGGAGGACGTTATAAAATGTGACCCGCAACGGAATCCAGGGACACAAGTCGGCAGCACAACTTGCGAGCAAAATGAGAAAGCTTTTTTTCCCAAAATTGGTGATTTCCGCTTTTTTGCAGAATCTGTTAGTTGAGATCATGAAGAAGCCTCTCCATGTTTGTGATAACAGTATTGGTATATTTAAAAGCGTACATTTTGAGGTTGAAATCGGCTTGTTTTTCGGAGATTCTAGTATGCAGTAGGGGCGTGTCATTGTCTGTGTGTATTTCAATACTGAATAGCCGCCCGCGTTTTTGCCCCCACCCCCCAACAGCGTGGCTACTTATTATGCAGCGCTCTGCTCCTGCTCTTACTGATATCAGAATTCAATGAAGATGGACAACGCAAAGATTGTCGCAGACGAGCTGAACCGTGGCAGTTACATCGAAAATGTTTTCGCCGCACTTTGTGGGCTCGGGAAACTGAACCGGAGGTATGACGCGCGCCGTCGGTGCTTGAATACGGCTCGCTGACAGCGGTGGCTGGCTGTTTCATGTGACATCCCGATTGCTTTGAATGGGGAACGTTTTGTGAACAGGGAACAGACTTAATGGACTGGCAACAATCTCCATAGAACATGAATTGGCACAGAGAATCGAAATAGAGGATGCAGTTAAGACCTTTGCTGCGATGAAGGCCTGGCGTGTTAGGGGCGGGGTTTAGGGCAGCGCTGCAGGGCTACTGGCCCGGCAGTGGAAACACAAGCCCGGTGCTTAAGGCCAGAGGCCACTGGCTCGGCTCGCTGTTAGCCCTGGCCCGGCCCTGGCCCGACAGTGGAAACGCGGCTATTGTGTGCGGTCCAACTCGCACAACAGCGGTGTACGGGCCCTGCCAGGTGGACAGGAATTTACAGGCCGCACTGGGTACTAAGATCAGGACTTGGTCACCTGGAAGTAACTCCGGGGCTGCGATGGCTAATCGTAGAGTCTCTGCTGGGTATGCTGAGATTCAATCAGGTGTTTCTTGACCAGAGCCATTATCAATTCAATTCTTTCTCTCATCTCTCCTAAACCTCTCTCTGCTCAACCACCGAGCGAAGGGGTGAGGGTTGGCTCCCAGGCCTCCTCTGCAATGTCTAGCAGCCCGCAGAGTTGATCTCCAAACAGCAACTCAAACTGAGTAAAGCCAGTGGAAGCTTGGGGCACTTCTCGTATCCCAAAGAGCATACATCCATCCTCAGTCACCACCTGTTTTAACATTTGCTTGGGGGTCTGATTGAAGTGTTCCTACCAGGCCATCTGTCTGGGGGTGGTACACTGAGGTGCGGAGATGTTTCACTTCCAGCAAATTACACAGATCGGCCATGACCTGGGAAACAAAGGGGGTGTCCTGGTTTGTCAGAATTTCAGATGGAATCGCCACCCAGCTGATAAGGACAAATAACTCCTGATCTTTGGCAGCGGCAGTGGCTCATCGAAGGGAAATGGCCTCAGGATAATGGGTGGCATAATTCATCATGACCAGAATGTATTTGTGGCCCCGTGCGGCGCCACAATGTCCATCTCAATGCATGAGAACAGCTCCTCTATTTCTGCACCGGAATCAGGAGGAGGGGGAAGGTCTCTGAGGAGCATACTTCACAGGCCTGGCAGAACCACCACGATTCAGAATTCATCCCAGGCCAATGGAAGTGATCCCTTATCCACTGCAGCGTGTTCTCTGCTGCGAGGTGGCCGGCAAGTGGATGGGAGTGTGCCAGGTGGATGACCATCTCTGTTTTGCTCCTTGGGAGTATGAGCAGTACTGGTAGAATTGTCTAGATACCCATGAACTGAACTGGGGACTCCATGACCCCACCATCACTGACCGTATAAAGCATTTTGGACACAAAACAAGAAGAAGTGGCTTTAACTATACTGGCCAATCCGAATGGGGTTCAGTGGTTCCCAGCCCTGGTCCTGAAGTACCTCCAACAGTTTGTATGTAACTGTAATCTGACACTACTATTTCAGGTCTTGAAGTCTCTACTAACGATCTGATGAGTTGAATCAGGTGGGTTTGATTAGGGAGACATACAAAAGTTGCAGAGTTGGAGGTACTCCAGGACCAGGGTTAGGAACACTGGACTAACGTCCTTGGAACAGCCACAGAATATTTCCTTTTTTGTGAACTTTGGACCCCGTCACATGAACCGAAGCTCAGCTAAATTTATCCTTTCGTTTTGTTAATCTGTAATTATTTGAGGAAAAGTTTTATTCTGTTTTCTCCATTTACAGAAGCGCTTTAAATACGTGATTTGCCGTTGTGTGAATCCATGTTCAACACTATCCTTTGATTTTCACCGTTTTCAAAAAAAAAGTTGCATATTACCTGCAATTCATTTTCACTGAAATCCAGGCCTAATTGTTTTGACAGTTGTGAAATATACAGTATATCCTTGGGAAAACTAACGCCAGCGCGTTGCCATTGCGAACTATGATCAGGGCCGTGCAAAGGGGGGTGGCTAGAGCCACTGCTCCTCTGCCCTCATCGACTGGTGCCCCACTTCCCCACCCCCACGCTCCGCTCAAAGCATTCCGCTGATTCCACTAATCGGCTCCAGGTTTACCCGTTCGCTCTGCAGCATCATTCACAGTATGTGTCTGCGGTGCACTCTTGAAACCGAGAGTGACCACGACAGTTCACGAAAGCTGCCCATTAAAGGTAGGCTATGCAAGACAGCAGTTGAATCTGCGAAATTATTCTTTTTTTAATTTTATTTTTTTATTTATGTCGTAATGTTTTGCTCTTGGTCTTCTACTAGTGGTCATCTTCAACTTGTACAACATATCCACGTTCTTGGAATTAGCTGCTTGTCTAATCAAATTATTGTACTCTCGATCAGATCTAATACAAATAACTACATTTTCTGTTGTTGGCACACTTTGTAGACAAACCCAAATCCCCTAACAAAAAACAATCCAAAAACAAACACAAAAGAGGCAAAGACAACTCAAGTACATTTCAATTTAAATAAAAGTGCCATTAATTAAAACATTTGCATGTGTGGATGGATTCATGTTCTATAGTTTTAACATAACCTTTAAAATCATTTAAGGAAATTAGTGTCACGCCCGGCTTTGCCGTGCTAGGTGTGCTCACTCCACTATGCACAGAATATGTTGGGCCGTTTCTCTCCTCCCAGCCTGAAGAGGGAGCTGGTGGTTTTCGGTCCATCTGACAGCAGCTGATTGGCGGGACTGTTTAAAAACCCCTCTTGCCAGCTGTTGGATAGCTGCTCGCTCTGCTCTCTGCTATCTGCTTACTCTGCTCTGCGCGTCTTGGCATGGCGGGGTCCTCCAGGATGGCAGCAGCAGCTTACTCCTTTTTGCTTTGTTTGCATTAGCCTACACATAGTCTACACTTTACTGATTTGCACTACACTTTGATTAGTTTCCTTTTGTTTCTCATTTACTGACTTGACACGTTTCCTGGTTTGCATTATTATTTGATCATATTATTTAATGTTTAAATAAACTATTTTTGATTTAACTCAACAAACGGTGTGGTCTCCCCTATGTCACTGCTACTGTGAGCTAGGTAGTCGTGACATATGGGGGCTCGTCCAGCCATTTGGATCCCAAATTGTAAGTAGACTACTATAATTCGCAATATTGTGTAGGCTTAGTTGTGTGGGTAGTGCTACGTCATTGGTTCACTTTTTTGTGAATGAAGCGTACGGCGATCAGCTGATAGTAGTGGTCTAATCAGCTGGCACGTGGCGTTGTTTGTTTGTTGGGGAGTTCCGCATCGGGTGTTCACAGTTAATGAATTGAGTGTTAGTTGATCGCTAAAGTTAGTTCTTTTGTTATGGGGAAATTTGGGAGTATTTGCGCAGATTAGAGCAATTTTTCCAACCATATTTTGTTTGGGTGGCGAAGTTTGTTTGTAAGCTTATTTGTGTTGCAGGATGGCTTTGTACGGAGCCTGTTTTATCCCCAATTAGTGCGCTTATGCGTTGTGGGTTTAGGTTGCTGGTCACTGAAGTCCGGACGAGGGCACCGCCGTGGAGCACCGGCTGAATTGACTTTTGTCGGGACAGTACGATTCCATCGTATTGGTGAGTAAATGAGCCTTGTTCTTGGACTTAGTGTGAAGATAGGTCAGAATAGTAGGGGGGTAAATGTTTAGGGGGAAACTCCGTAGTTGTCCTGCAATATGAGCTACATTCCGCTTCGCCCGATTAAATTTGTGTGGTTGGATTTGTTATAGTAACCCGAAAGACGTTTATAGACCGTATATCCTGAGTTGATTGTTGATTGGTGATAGGTGGATTTAGTTTAAATAATGAGTACACTTGAGGCGTTTTTGGCTGCTCCTTCAGTGGTCGTGCTTGCAGCGTTGAATATTAAACAATTGCACAGTGTGGCCAAGCACTATAAAATTGATGTAACGTTGCCGAGGGCAGCTAAGAAGCATGAGCTGTTTGACTTCATTCGTGCGAGTTTGATTGATAAGAACGTGTTACCCGACGAGAAATTGCCGGAGCACTGTAGTCAGGGAGCGTCGGATTCAGATAGTGAGCGCACTCTAGATAGTGAGCCCACTCCGAGTTTGTTTGTAGAACCACAGCCAAAATCCAGTGTATTAACATTTGAGCAACAAATCGAAATCTTAAAATTGCAACATGATTTGCTCGTGAAACAAAAGACAGTGGAATTGGAACAGGAATTAGCACGAAAAAAATTAGATGACGATTTGGCTCAAAGAAGGCTTGATAACGAAATGGAGCGTAAAAGGTTAGAAGCTGCACAGAAAGACAAGGATCGTGAGTTGGAATGGGAAAAGCTTAAAAATTTAGAGCAGGACCGAGAGATTGAGCGTACTAGGCTGCAATTAGTAGCTGAAGGCAAACTTGGAAAATCGCAGCAGTCTGGCCTGGCTGGTATGATTAAGTTCCTGCCTAAGTTTAATGAACATGATCCAGATGTGTTTTTTTCATTATTTGAAAGTATTGCTTCTGAACAAAATTGGAGTGATGAGGATAAAATTGTATTGTTACAAACTACGTTAACTGGTCGTGCTCAGAAGGCATTTGTGGCTTTACCGTCCTCTGAAAAGAGAGTCTATCGGTGTGTCAAGGCAGCTGTGTTAAAGTGTTACGAGTTAATTCCCGAGGCATATAGACAGCGTTTTCGTTCATGGAAAAAATCAGACAAGCAAACTTACGCTGAGTTGGCTAGGGAGTTAACCAGTTTCTTTCATCGTTGGCTTACAGCTGAAGAGGTTGATTCTTTTGATGAGTTGTGTGATATTATGATATTAGAACAACTTAAGAACACTTTGCCTGATCGCATAGCTACTTATATTAGTGAACATCACGTGAAAACAGCAGCAGATGCCGCTGTTCTTGCTGATAATTTTTCCCTCATACACAAGACACCAGCTCGTGATTTTTGTCCGCGTCCTAACACTAATTACAAAGAACGTCGCTATAGTCGTGTTAATACGGACACATCTGTGTTTTCAAATTCAAGTGCACGTGGTAAACCATCGGATTTCGATATTAAAACAGACTGTAATTACTGGGAAAAACCATTGGAAAAGAAATTGCCCGGTGTTATTGGAGCGAAATCGGGGGAAGGTTGATGGAGGAAAAGTTGGTCTCTGCACCTCATCTGTTCCTGTTGTGCGCTCAGGGAGTAAAGATAAGAAAATTCCAGAAAAGACATTGGATCGTGCACAATGTGCGGCGTCAGTTGATAAAGGTAATGTACAATGTGATGAGCTTGAATCTTCTGCATCTATTATAACGGATTATGCACCATTTGTCACGGAGGGTTTTGTGGCATTGGTGGGAAACGCACGTCGCGTTCCAGTGAAAATTCTGCGTGATACGGGTGCATCAGAAAGTTTCATTTGTCAGTCTGTCTTGCCTTTTTCGTCTGAATCTGATACAGGAAGTTGTGTGTTGATACGGGGAATTGGTCTTCAGTCTTTTCCAGTGCCGCTGCACAAAATTCAATTGTTCTCTGGTTTTGTGAGCGGGGAAGTAACCATCGCGGTGCGCCCTTCTCTACCTATAGAGGGAATTGATCTGATTGTGGGTAATAATTTTGCTCACGACCGTGTTTTTCCTGATCAAGTCTCACCACCTCCTGTGGTTAAAACTGGAGTTTCTGTATTGCATGAGTCAGATAGTTGTCAAAAAGATTTTCTAGACGTTTTTTCGGCATGTGCTGTGACGCGCGCTATGGCGCATAAGCAGGATGCAAATCTGTCTGATGTATTGAAGCACACGTCTGCTCAGCTATTCATTCCACAGTTACCAGTACCTTTGTCTCATTCTGACATTGCTGAGGCTCAAAAGAGTGATCCGAGCTTACAGAAATATTTTGAGTTGGCTGCAGATGACAATTTAGATCGCTGTTATTTTGTGAAGGATGATTTGTTGCTAAGAAGGTGGTCACCTACTGTGGGAAATGATGTGAGAGATCAAATTTTGCGGTGGTGATCTGAAAAGTTTCATGATGTGGCACTAAAAACAGCTCATGGGGAAACAGCGGGTCATTTTGGGGTGAAGAAAACATACAATCACTTGTTAAAACATTGTTACTGGCCACGGATAAAGAGAGACGTTGCACGGTTTGTTCAAACTTGTCATGTCTGTCAGGTGGCAGGTAAGCAAAATGAAGTCATTAAGCCCGCGCCTTTACAGCCCATTCCATCTGTTGGTAAGCCTTTCGAGCATTTGATCATTGATTGTGTGGGCCCCTTACCCCAGTCAAAATCAGGCTGTGTTTATTTGTTTACAATCATGTGCCAGGCCACTCGTTATCCTGCTGCGTTTGCTTTGAGGACAATCACTACAAGGTCTGTGGTGAAAGCATTGTCACAGTTTATTTCAGTATTTGGACTTCCCAGAATCATTCAAAGTGATCGGGGTTCAAATTTTACGTCAAAAACGTTCGCAGCAGCCTTGAAACAGCTGCGTATCCAACACAACATGAGTAGCGCATACCATGCACAAAGTCAAGGGGTTTTGGAGCGTTTCCATGCCACCCTTAAGTCTCTGTTGCGTGCATACTGCATAGAGATGAAAAGGGAGTGGGAGGATGGTTTGCCGTGGCTATTGTTGGCGGCTAGAACAGTTGTGCAAGAAAGCACAGGTTTTAGTCCCAATGAATTAGTATTTGGCCACAAGGTTCGTACACCATTGTCTGTGTTGTCAAGTGATCTGGATTCAAGTGAACCACCCAAGAGTTTGTCTAATTATGTGTATGGTTTCCGTCACAGATTACTGTTAGCATGTAAAATGGCAACTGAAAATTTGACTGATGCCCAAAGGAAAATGAAGCGAAATTATGACCAAAAAACAGAAGCTCGTGTCTTTAGTCCAGGGGATCAAGTGGTGGCATTATTGCCTATGCCTGGTTCTCCTTTTGGGGCGAAGTATTCAGGACCTTACAATGTGGTTCGTCAAGTGTCAGAGACCAATTATGTGGTTGCTACGCCTGATCGTAGGCGAGCAACACAGTTATGTCATATCAATTTACTTAAGCCATATTATGCATCGTCTCAGTCGTCTAGTGGGAAGAGTGAATCAGCTGTCTTGGTCGTGGCAGGCACGTCTATAGTTTCTTCAGAGTTAGAAGATGATGTGCAGGGCCCGGATGATTCAATGCTGCATGCTCGTCTGAATAATTCAGAGACGTTGAGAAAATTAGAGGGAGTTTTAGATCATTTGGATCCACAACAGCAATCAGAATTGAAAGCATTAATCCTTGAGTTTCCATGTCTGTTTTCAGATACTCCTACCTGCACAACTTTAATCGAGCATGACATAGAAGTCGGTGATGCAAAGCCAATTCGTCAGAGGTTTTACCGCACGGGAGCTGATAAGCGTAAAAGTCTAGATGATAGTGTTCAATATCTTCTAGAAAATGGTCTTGCCGTACAGTCGTACTCTAGCTGGGCTTCACCCTGTTTATTAGTCAAAAAACCTGATCATACGTACAGATTTTGCACGGATTACAGAAAAGTGAATAGTGTGACAAAACCAGACTCGTATCCACTGCCTAGGATAGAGGATTGTGTTGATCAGGTCGGTGCGGCTCGTTATGTGAGCAAATTCGACTTGCTTAAGGGTTATTACCAGGTTCCTCTAACTCCTAGGGCACAGGAGATTTCTGCTTTTATTACGCCCTCGGAACTCTACTCTTATACGAGAATGGCTTTTGGGTTGCGCAACGCTCCCTCCAGTTTTCCAGCGGCTGATGAATCGAGTTGTTGCGGGGCTGGAGGGGTGCGCTGTGTATATTGATGATGTGGTCAGTTATTCAGACACCCTGGACGATCCACCTTGCTCGCATACGTTCATTATTTGAACGGTTGGCGGCTGCAAATCTCACTGTAAACTTAGCAAAGTGTGAGTTTGCTAGGGCTACAGTGGTGTATTTGGGAAAGGTGGTCGGACAGGGGGAACGTTCGGCCAGTGAGAGCGAAAGTCCTGGCCATTGACAAATTTCCACGTCCTGTCACTAAGAAAGAATTGATGCGCTTCCTTGGTATGATAGGGTACTATAGGAACTTTTGCTGTAACTTTTCATCTGTCGTTGCTCCACTAACTAACCTGTTGAAGGGTTCAGTTAAATTCAATTGGACTACTGATTGTCAATATGCATTCGAAAACGCCAAGTCTCTTCTGAGTTCTGCACCTATTTTGGCTGCTCCTAGGCTGGAGGAGCCCTTCCAGCTGCAAGTGGATGCTAGCCTGGTAGGGGCAGGTGCTGTTCTCCTACAAAAGGATGACAATGGAATAGATAGACCAGTTTCCTATTTTTCTCGGAAGTTTAATTGCCACCAATTTAACTATTCGACCATCGAAAAAGAGGCACTGGCCCTTATTTGGGCACTCCAACATTTTGATGTTTATGTTGGTGGTGGGTTACACCCTGTGGTGGTCTTTTCTGATCATAATCCTCTTACTTTCCTCTCTTCTCTTCAAAATACTAACCAGCGCCTTATGCGTTGGGCTCTGTTTCTACAGCCTTATAATCTATCTATTAGACACATTAAGGGGTCCGAGAACGTCATGGCTGATGCTTTGTCACGGGCTCTTGATGACTGTTAAGTGGTGTCTATCTCTTCTCCAGTCCTGGTTCTTTTTCTCTTGTCTCCGATCTTCCCATTCTTAAATTGCTTTCCAGGCGCCAGGATTTGCTGGGTGGGAAGGAGGGGGTGTAGGGGGGGGGGGGGGGGGGGGGTTGGGGGGGGTTGGGGTTTTGATGATTTGTATTTTGTAGTGGCTGTTGTATTGAGGGGGTGGGGCGAAAGATAAGAGTTGGGTTTTAGTCTAACATTAGTCTTTTGTGATACTGGTTAAAAAGGGTAAAGGGTTTGTAATTGGGTTTTTATTTTTGTTTTTTTTTAGTATTGATTATGGGAAATGGTGTAATGAGTAGAATGTTAAAATTACAGAGTCCCATATGGGTCTCTGTTTTGTGGGGGGATGATGTCACGCCCGGCTTTGCCGTGCTAGGTGTGCTCACTCCACTATGCACAGAATATGTTGGGCCGTTTCTCTCCTCCCAGCCTGAAGAGGGAGCTGGTGGTTTTCGGTCCATCTGACAGCAGCTGATTGGCGGGACTGTTTAAAAACCCCTCTTGCCAGCTGTTGGATAGCTGCTCGCTCTGCTCTCTGCTATCTGCTTACTCTGCTCTGCGCGTCTTGGCATGGCGGGGTCCTCCAGGATGGCAGCAGCAGCTTACTCCTTTTTGCTTTGTTTGCATTAGCCTACACATAGTCTACACTTTACTGATTTGCACTACACTTTGATTAGTTTCCTTTTGTTTCTCATTTACTGACTTGACACGTTTCCTGGTTTGCATTATTATTTGATCATATTATTTAATGTTTAAATAAACTATTTTTGATTTAACTCAACAAACGGTGTGGTCTCCCCTATGTCACTGCTACTGTGAGCTAGGTAGTCGTGACAATTAGACACTGTAGTTTAAGTGTTTTCTGTAGATCATTCCAAGTAGAAGGTGCAAAAAACATGAAAGCCTTAGTTTTCTGGGACCGTAAAACCATAGATGCTCTGTGTAAAAGAAAAGAAATTCAGATATGTAACATGGAAGCCTGCCTATAATGCCCTTATATATAAAGATATAAAGGTGAGTAAGCCGGCGATTTGATAGAGAAGGCAAATTCACTGTGGAGTAAAGTGATAAGTGATAAGTGAGGGGTCTGCAATTAGAAATAAATCTTAAAGCTCCCTGAAACACAGCATCTAACATCTGAAGATACTTTGATGGTGCATTCATATACAAAAGATCACCATATCAATAATAGAGAGAAATGTGACATCGACTAGCCTTTTTCAAGTAGAAAAAGTAAAACAAGATTTGTTCCTAAAGAAAAACCTAGCTTTAATTTTCTACTTTTTTACTAGATTCTGTATATGAAGCTTAAAAGAAAGGTGATCATCAATTAAAAATCCTAAAATATTTATAAGATGAAACTACCTCAATTGTTTTACCTGATCAGTAACAATATTCAGGTCTAACTCATTTTTCCTTGCATTTGAAAAAAAAAACATTACTTTGGTCTTCTCTGCATTAAGAAACAAGCTTTAATTGATAAGCTGTGCTTGGCACTATATCAAAAAGCAGTTTGCAAGCATTCATACGCCCTTCCTAATTGTAGCTGCACAAAAATTAAATAATCGTATCATTGCAAAAAAATGAAAAAATGCATGTTGGACATTTTTCCCCCCAGACAGTTTATATAAATAGGGGAATAAAAGTGGCCCCAGAATGGAGCCCTGTGGGACCCCCTTTTACAGATTGATAAAATATTTTGACGTTAGGCCATCTAAAAATTGCGTAGCTTGAGTCCTATCAGCGAGGTAGTTGATAAAACCAGCCCACAGAGTGTGGAGAAATACCTATACTGATCAGTCTCTGAACTGGTATGCTTTTGGTCAACAATGTCAAATGCTTTGGGACAGATCAATTGAAGGAGGGACACACAGTGTTTCTTATCATCAAGTGCTTTCACTAGGCTATATCATTAATTACGTTTATAGCAGCAGTGGTAGTGCTGTGTTTTTTTCCTGAAACCAGATTGATGCTTAGATAAAATTGACTGGAGCATTTAAATATTTTTTAAACTTGTTCACTAACCAAAGATTCCAACACTTTGGCCAATGCTGAAAGTTTGGAAAATGGGTCTGTAATTATTAGGCAAGGTAGGGTCACCTCCTTTCAAAAGTGGTTAAAACATAAGCAGACTTCCCTACTTTGGGAATTTTTGTTTGTGACCAGTGAAAGATTAAAAAGATGAGTCAGAGGTTTCAGCTAGAATATCTGCAGCTAATTTCAAAAAGAAAGGTTCTAAGTGATCGGGGCCCCGCTGTCATGTGGTAGAAGGACAAACCCAATAGCAGAACAGCAAGTAACTCACAACAGGGATTTTATTATTGACAAAAAAAGAAAAAAAAAACCATGAGGGGGCAAAACAGAACTGAAGGGGCAGTACACCAAGACTAAAACAAGAAAATATAAATAGGACTAGATACTGACTTGAAGACTGAAACAAACAAGCTACACAAACTCACAATACTGATCATGAGATTCAAAACAAAGTACTCACAAAGAGTTTACACGCATTAGTTGACAATGAAAACCGACACAAGACAGCCACCCACAAGGGGATTTTTATAGGGAACACTAATGATGAGGACAGATGAAAACTGACTAGACAATAATGACAAGACGAGGATAAAAGGGGGAGGGGGCGGAGCAAGGGTAAACGAGACAACACAAGCACATGGCCCAAACAACAGGCCATGCGCTTTGTACACAAAACATGGTTCTGTCATGATCCTAACTACAAGACTAGGAAAATCAAGAACATGATGGCAGAATCATGACACCCCCAGGTTTTTGAGGATTCAATTGCTTCAGGGGGGTCTATGAACATCAGCAACAGAGAAAGAGCTAAAACTAGGGGTGAAACCATATTTTGTCCCTGAAAAAAAAACAGGGACACTCGGCCCGGCAAACAGATAGGCCTACTCAAATGATACTCGAAGTTTACTCAAAGAAACCTTATTAAAATTTCAATACATTTTTAAAGTAGGTTATGCCTCCTCTGTATGGATAGAAATTTTGTTATATTGTTAATGAAAACAGACATGTCCTGGGGAAAATAGGACAGTTGGTCACCCTAGCTAAAACTGAAAGTGGGGGTGCAACTTTTTACCCCATTGTGAGGCATGTTCTTACAGAGCCTGCCAGCCTTTCAAATGTGGTAAACCGCACGTTTCTGCAAAATTCCTCGCATGGAGCTATGAATCCTCAAAATTTGTCGCAATGTTAAGTCTATGGGATTTTTTGGCCGCTTTTTTGCCCCTGGGGTGAACACCATACCCCCAATTTGCTTAGAAAAAAGGCCATAGCACACCATTCCCGAATAATTTCCGCACGATTTGATGCCTCATTCGTAGGTCCGTCACAAAACCTGCGGGAGGAGTTGCACGTCAAACTTTTTGGCGGACTAAAAAAAAGGAATAGTAATAGTTGGCAATTGCGGGCATCTTGAAAATTGGCTGCCATATTGACTTTTTGAGTGGCCAACGCCCTTTTCCAAAATAGTGGCCCTTAGAGAGTATCTGTGCCAAATTTCATGCTTCTATACGATTTTTTTTACTAATCCCGCTGCACTACTTTAGAGGACTTCAAGGTTTAAGGCCAAAAACTCAAATATACATTATAACACATTATTATGGGATACACATTATAACCCTCGATGCCAATAACTGCATCAAGGACAGATTCAGTCAGCCAGGTTTCAGATAACACGACAATGTCAGCATCAGTTGACCTGAACCATAAATTTAACCATATCCAGTTTGGACATTAGACTCCGTAACATTGAGGTGAATAATACCCAGGCCAGACCTTGATTAAAATCTTCAGGTGTATCACATAACTTAATGCTATCAGGGCCCGGATTAGGCTGAACATTTCCAGAGATTAGTAATAAAAATAAAAACAAGAAGTCTGGACTTAGCTGATTTGCAGCAGAAAGTGCCAGATCTAGAAATTTAATGATATACAAAAAAGCAGGAAGTGAGTCTGCAGAGACAATAAACCAATCCGTATATATATATATATTATATATATTAATTTATATATTTATATATATATATATATATAATTATATATATATATTTTATATATCAACTATTCTTTTAGTAGATATATACTAAAAGAACGTATTTTCCATTGTGGTAAATATATATATTATACTATAAATTGATTGAATTTTACAGAAAAGGTACTATATCGCGATATATATCGTTTTCGGAATATGAGATGACTTTATTTCGTGATATGAGATTTTTTGTCATATCGCCCTACGCTAGTAACCCGACAAAAACCCAATAGGATTTTTCCATAGCCTTTTGGATTATCGCTAAAAACAAGCTCTGTAATCAACAAAAGTTTATGATACTTGCAGTTTTGTCCATCAAGATAATTATCACAGATGAACGCAACCTTTGTGAATTTTTAAAGGGCACTCTTATGGCATTTAAAATGTTCCTAATATTGTTCGGGAGTCCCCAACAACAGATTTACAAGCATGCAATGACAAAAAAACACTTTGTTGTCTTATAATATGCATTTTATTTTTACCTGATTTGCTCACCGACTCCCATATGAATCGTTTAGCGAGTCATTTTTCCAAACCCCGCCTTTGCGTGACGCTAAGCTGCGTTGATATGTTAGCTACCATAGCCCAAATTTTAGTGGTAAAAGCACATTCAGTCTTTGTTTGCGTTAGCCCAACGCATAAACATATTGATAATGCAGTACTAAGAGGTAACGTTATAGCTATATTCTTTATGACAACTCCATTAACAACGACAAAACACTTCACAATTTCAATACAATTGACATTGAAGACCTAGAAGCTGCGCTGTGCATAGCCTACACAACACACCAAAATATTTATTGAGCATGATACATAAAACATAAAAGCAACAATTATATTAATAATAACCTACATACAGGTTGTGATTCAGACAAGGAAGCTGATCCAAATAAACTCGGTACTGAACCTTCCTTCAGTATCAGCCGGGCTCGCAAATCCATACTTTTAGCATTTTAGGTTTGTGAAGCAATCATCTTCAAAATGACGCGAACACAGAACAAGGTTCGGCTATACTTCTGTGGTATAGTTGTATATATGAACTGTAGCCACTTGGTCTTCAAATGCTCCTCACTGGGCAGATGAAAAAAGTTTGCTTTTGCGTCGCACTTCAAAACACAGCGTCTCGTCGACATGATGTTAGTTTTCCCCTGGCGTCTTCCGAACGCAATAAGTGGGCATATCTTATTCAAATAACTTGTCAAGTTGACGTCATCTAGACAAAGGAAAAGCATCATTCGTCGAACGATTCATATCAGCGACTCAGAGTCGATCTTACTTTTGAGAGACAATAACTTTGTATACGGTGAACTTTCATATTTAAAACTTTGCAGGATGTTTTTCGTTTCACTTAGATCTATGTTACACACAAACATGAAGGGCAATTTTCAAAAATCCTATAATAGGTACCCTAATGCAGTCGTCAGAAGTAAAAAGCTAAAGGTAGGTTATAAAATAACTACACCACGTTCCCACGAATCCAACGTCACCATCAATGAGACGATGGAACCGGAAGTGCTAAAATGCAACTCGATTCCGCGTTTTGGACTACAAAGTGATGTCGTAAGCCAGGCTCAATCAGCCCAAAGGAGGTTTTCTGATCAGCGGGTGAAGGTCTCTGTGCGTTACCGTCTTTCACCGTGGCAAAGTAATTTGATTAAATGAAATGTAAGATGTATCAACTTGTTATTTTATCTGACTCCATAAATAAAAAGGTTTTTAATGATATCTGTGCATCATTAAGTGTGGGCGATGTTTGACTGTTCTTTTTAACTCTTAAAATAATGTCAGAGTCGATTAGAAAAAATCAAATGTCTACTATTTATTATGTCAAGTAAATTGAATCACGCCAATTGCATAATCAGTTCAAAGATAATAGATACAAACATCAAATGCTCTGGATTAAAGAGAGAAGATGCAATACCTTGACATTATAAGATGTATGATGCGAATGTGTTTTCCTTACACCTCGCATCAACGGGCTAATCTGGTTACAGAATCGCGCAGAGCCTCTCGTTGCATTTATTATATAGACAGACCAAGGCAGAAATCTCTTTTCATATGTAAACATGAGTTCACAGTGGGAAATAGGCATCACAGTCCCGCCCACAGCCGGTGCCGGAAGTAAAAATTCAATATAATTTCTCTATTGACATTTGGGATATAAGCCATAAAAACGTAACCATACATGGTAGACTTAAAACCAGCTACGGCTGTACTAAGTGATTGTATATGCTCATATAAACGCCATAAGTTCATGGGGCACTAACCAAGGCGCGCTTTGGATAAAAGCGTCAGCTAAATGAATAAATGTAACCTTGTTTTAAGATAAATCCCTTTTATTCGTGATGTATTGGATAAGTACTTCATTACCCACAATCCTGAACAATCCCACAATCCCACAGTGATGCATCTGATTGGTGGAAGTCGTGGTCACGTGTCTGAAACCATGCGAAGGCGCGTGAAGACTGAAGATCGCGTAATGACGTAGGGCTAAGTTCATTGGTCGCACCTCAGAGATGACCCCGCGCCATTGGATGTGCAGTTGCCCCAGCACAGCTATGAGCGAGCCAGATTCGCAATATTTAGCATGTGATAAGCTTCAGTAAATCGTGAAAAAGGAGTTTCCCTGCACATTCACTATATAAAATTCACTGGAGGAAAAAGTTCACGTTGTCATCGTCAGATTTAGAAGTCACTCAAAAGGCTCTTTCACGTGGCTTTCAGTCAACTTTAGTGAGGTGCGGTGGTTTATGGGAGGAGTTCATTTGCTCGGAAATGAAAATAGTTACACAGGTTTGTACCCTTGACTTTTTTGGATTTTCTCTTCGTTTTTTCACTCAAAATGATATGTTGTATGCTTATGAGTTCAGCCGTAGCTGGTTATCCTCAGACATGCTCTTATACTCTTTAGATATGGATTTTACAAAATGTCAATGGGAGAAATGAATGGGAAATTTTCTTCCGCACCAACGCTCTCTCAGGCTGTGGGGGGACTTTGATGCTCTATTCACATTAATCCCCGTCCCAGACTTACTGGGGCAGAAGTTGATTTACATGGAACCATTTGCTAACAATGGTAATTTGAGTTGAGTTTACAACTTCTGAGAGCAGGAGACCATTAGCCTAGAAGACACATCCTCCTATGTGTGATGAATTATCTCTAAACTATTAAATACCTTATTACCTTCTGGTTTACTTCTTTGAGAATGAGACCTTTGTACCCAGTCGCACTGAGACATTTCAAAATGATATCAAACATGTGTGTAAATGATAATTATTCACATTAACCGATATCGATTTTTGGGTGAATTTCAGGTGATCTCAGCATGATAGCAAAAAGAGAGAAATTCAAATGTGGATTTGCTTTGTTCTCTCAGAGAGTTGCGCTCTCTTCCAGTTCTTCCAGTTTCTCCAGTCTTACAATGTCATTCCTGCCCAGTATAGGATTGCTAGGAACGGTTTATCCTCGTGGAAGTTTTGCATTTGGTGAGCTACTAAAATATTAAAACTCTGTCTATTTAATTTAGATTTTTTAAAATCTATTTATTTTTTTATCTCTATTTAAAAGGCCTATGTCTAGGCCTACTCTCTTGTTTCATACAAACACAGCTGCTGCTATTTTGTGACTATTGTTTTGTACACTGGATTAATCAATATGTCTAATCCCCATAATTATTTATGCCGTGACTGAAAAAAGGTTGGAAACACTGTAAGACGTTCGTACGTGTTCAGTCTATAGGCACGTTAGTGTTTCTTTACAAAGTGACATCGCCAACTACTGGCCTTGCAGAAGAATACAGCATTTTAATTGTTTTCACGGATCCGAGTGAACAGGGATAATTTTGAAATGCAAAAGGGAATAACGTTTCCGTTTTCAGTACATCACTGTCATGTAAACGTAGTCTTTGTCACCACTGACTTCCATAGTAGAAAAAAAAATATTATGGAAGTCAATGGTGCCAAACAACTGTTTGGTTTCCAATCGTTCTTCAAAAATATTCCTTTGTGTTCAGCAGAAGAAAAAAAAACTCAGAAAGAAAAGAAAAAAGGTTTGCAACAACTTGAGGGTGAGATAAATGATGACAGAATTTTCATTTCTGGGTGGAGTATCCCTTTAAAGGAAATTGAAAATGAATGTTTTCTTTCTCTTCAATAAAACACTAAAGTGCCCCACACTGACTAATCTACCTGTTGTTCTTTTAGTTAGTTAGCCACCTGTTGTTCTTTTACAAATGTGAAATGTGGAGCACTGGAAATCTAAAAAAGTGTTAATGTGGATCTAATCTTATCCTTTTTTTGCTTTGGGGGGGGAAAAAAGTTATGGATTTACCTGATCCTGGATATGCAAACCATGGGATTTTCCAAATCAAGATAATTCTGATCCAGATAAACCTTTTTGAACAACTGGGCCCTGAACGTTTCTCATTCCAGATTCTCATTCACATTCTAAGATTGAGAAAAAATGTTTGTGTGGTATCATTTCTTATATCTATGTTAATTTACCTTAACAATCCGTGCTAAATAGGCTACTATACTAAAATATAGGGTGTAAAAGACAAATGTTAGCGCATGCTTTTCAGTCAAGCTGTTGCTGTGAATCCATGAACACTACCTAGAGTAGGGAGAGAGTCAACCCTACAAACACAGCAGCGTCCCCTGGTGCTTGATTTTGTCAGTCCCAACAACACTCATGATGCAGAAGTATTTTACAGGAAAACAATAGCTAAGTTTTAAACGCTGTTTACAACATGTTGTATTGCAAATCAAATGTAAAAAAGCCTTCAACAAAACAACATGAGACACCCACTTCATAATTAATAAAACCCAGAGAAAGTCATAATGCAGAAGAATGCCTCAGGAATCAATAAATAAACAAAACATTTACTGGATGGGGATTAAACGAGCCAAATACGGAGCATTTTAAGTGCTGTCTTAGTGTTGTATTCATATCAAATCCTTTATTATTTTATTTTGATGTGAAATTTTTTTAGTTTTAGTAGCCAAAATTGCTGATGCAATACATTCGGAATATACATGTCAAATAAAATAATATAAATATTCAGGGTGAAAAAGAAACTCTTCATCCTGCATTATTCTTAACCCTGTTAATGAACACCGTTGAGTTCTTGGAAAGTTTGGTAAAACTTTACAACAAGGTTCATTAGTTAACATTAGTTAGGCTATAACATGAACTAAAAATTAGTAATAGGCCAACATTTGTTCCAGTACTAGCCTATTTATTAATCTTTGTTAATGTTAGTTAATAAAAATACAGCTGTTCATTGTTTGTCCATGTAGTTCACAGAGCATTAAATAATCTTAACACGTTAGCCTAGCCTACAACCTTTGATTTTAATAATGTTGAAATTAATATTAACCAAAATGAATAAATGCTTAAGAAGTATTGTTCATTCTTAGTTCATGTTAACTAATGAACCCTATATTGTAACTAAAGTGTTACAGAAAGTTTGAATAAAAGACTGTTCAAACTTTGAAGAGAGAAGTGTTACAGAAAGTTTGAATAAAAGACTGTTCAAACTTTGAAGAGAGATTGAGGAGATTCCCCCTTCCATGTAAAGCGCTTTGAGTAGGCCTACCCAGAAAAGCGCTATATAAACGTAACGAATTATTATTATTTTATTATCAATGTCAAGAGCTCACCGCTGCTCTCCAGAAGTGCCGTGACGGTCCCGTCCCTGTGCAGGATGATGGAAGCCGGATCTCGGATGAGGACGCGTCGCGCATGCGCTCTCGGCTCCTCCAGCTCTCTGCAGCACTGGAAACACACAGCCCAAGCCTGCTCCTCGTTGATGGGCTGCTCGTAAGACTTCAACACCTCCTCCAGAGACAGTTCCCTGATTCTCTCCTCTCTCCGCGGAAGCACATACCCTTGAGTCTCCGTCCTTCCCGCTTCTGTTCGCTGATCTGGCCATGACGAGGACGCTTTTTAGCCTAGTTTCCCTCAGGATCCTCTTGAATCAGTGTGAGAACAGAGTGGTGATTCTGCGGTTCATTGGTGAAGCGTCAGTCAGTGATGAGGAGACGAGCGGAGGCGGAAGGACATCTCTCGGAATGCGCAATTGTAGCAAAACATAGAACATAAGCGTGACAAAAAAAAAATTCTTAACATTATATTGCCTTGATGTGTGTTGTGTGATGCATCTTTCGCATCGGTCAAGTTTCCTGCAATCATGTCTGGATGGGTGTCGTTTTCTGCATCCTCTGCAAAGTGTTTCTGAGCTCCACCCACACACTGGACCAATGAAGCGGATCAGCAACTTGCAGAGGAACTAGTTAGGGACACATAAATAACCGAAGGGGATCTCGAATCTTGAATATTGTTTAGGCCTATATCTGTTTTTGTTTTTAAAATGGGGGAAAAAATAACGGTTAAGTTTTACAAGAATCTAAAAATTAAAGTCAAAACAAAAAACAAAGTGTGCTGTTGTGACAACTAAAAGGAAGGTTTGTAACTCATGACATGTTCAAAACATAATCCTCCTAGCCCTGCCCATAACTTCTCCCTAAAATCAGAGGGAAATGATAGATACAGGGTAAACTGGAACTGTAAACATGGCCTCTAATCTGTTTGGTTGCTAGGAACATGTTGTACTGAATCACATTCACCAATAGAAAACATGGATGGTTTAAATACATTCATTTATTGTGGTTATTTAAATTCATTTATTTCTTACAAATTCCTATTCACCCATCCATCCAAATTTCCTCATTTTAAAAGGTAAACAAATGGGAAATATGTTATATCAAAACATCAAAAACAAACATGGGCTAACAACTAAATTAAACCAGACGTTAAATGTGATCTTATTTCAAAGTTATTTCCTTAAGTTAAATCCTAAGTAAATCATTATTTTAAAACAGCAACTTTTACTGTCACCTCAGAAGGGCAGTGTTGGGTCAGATATGATATTGATTTCACTGAAGCACTTTTCTTTTTTAAAACATGTAGTTTAAAATAAACTGATGGCGTTACAGATCTCCCTTATGACTAAAAACCTTTAGTGTTTGGATATACACTCACCTAAAGGATTATTAGGAACACCTATTCAATTTATCATTATTGCAATTATCTAATCAACCAATCACATGGCAGTTGCATCAATGCATTTAGGGGTGTGGTCCTCGTCAAGACAATCTCCTGAACTCCAAACTGAATGTCAGAATGGGAAAGAAAGGTGATTTAAGCAATCTTGAGCATGGCATGGTTGTTGGTGCCAGACGGGCCAGTCTAAGTATTTCACAATCTGCTCAGTTACTGGGATTTTCAAGCCACAACCATTTCTAGGGTTTACAAAGAACGGTGTGAAAAGAAAAAAACATCCAGTATGCGGCAGTACTGTGACCTCTAGCATCAACAAGGCATTTTCGCCCAGAGGATATTGGGGCCGACTGATTCAAGCTGATAGAAGAGCAACTTTGCACGAAATAACCACTCGTTACAACCGAGGTATGCAGCAAAGCATTTGTGAAGCCACAACATACACAACCTTGAGGCGGATGGGCTACAGCAGCAGAAGACCCCCACGGGTACCACTCTTCTCCACTACAAATAGGAAAAAGAGGCTACAATTTGCAAGAGCTCACCAAAATTGCACAGTTTTCTAAAGAATGCTTTCAGCACCTTGTTGAATCAATGCCACGTAGAATTAAGGCAGTTCTGAAGGCGAAAGGGGGTCAAACACAGTATTAGTATGGTGTTCCTAATAATCCTTTAGGTGAGTGTACACAGTATATGTACTGTATTTGGTCTCATATAGGGAGGGATATCCTTTAACCTGTATCTGACCCAAAGGTCATATCATTTATCTAATAAGTGCCTCCTGTCAATGAACTTTAGCTTCAGCATTTTTCGGGAATCAATCAATAAAATAAGTGATTAAGAAAAGCCTTTAACTTAAACTTGACATTAACTGTATCCCTCAAATTTGACTGGTATTTTGTTCCATGATTAACAAGGATGTGAACTTGTAATCTGTAACCTATTGCATTTCAAAAGTAACCTTCCCAATACTGTTTATGAATCATTGAAAAAGCATGAAAAACCCTTTCAGATTGAAATCTGTCAATTATTTGGATTTCTACAAAAAAATATTTAAAATACAATAAAGTTTATTTATCAGTTTGTACACAGAAGTGAGCTAAATCTGACAAAAACCTCCTTTAGAGTACAGTTGAGGATGTATATAATTATATATACACTACCGTTCAAAGTTTGGGGTCAATATGATTTTTATTTTATTTTAAGAAATCAATACTTTTCTTCAGAAAGGACGCATTAAATTGATCAAAAGTGACAGTAAAGACATTTATAATAATGCAAAATATTTCTTTTAATTAAATGCTTTTCTCTTGAACTTTCAACGAATCCTGAAAAAAATGAATCAGGTTTGCACAAAATATGAAGCAGCAAAACTGTTTTTCAACTGTGATAATAATCATAAATGTTTCTTGAGCATCAAAAAATCATTTTAGAGTGATTTCTGAAAGGATCATGTGACACTGAAGACTGGAGTAATGATGCTGTAAATTCAGATTTGATCACAGGAATAAATGACACTTTACTATATATTCACATAGAAAAACAGCTGTTTTACATTGAAATAATATTTCACAATATTACTGGATTTTGTATTTTTAATCAAATAAATGCAGCCTTGGTGAACAGAAGAGACTTTTTTTAAAAACATAAAAAATCTTACGATCCCAAACTGTGTCAACCAGTGTCAACCCGCATCTACTACGCCCATTTGGAATGCAGTTTGTTGTAATTTATAAATTTTGTTATTTTTATACATTTAAAAAAAATCTGTTTTTTTTTAGGGGGTTAGAGAGTGTGTGTGTGTGTGTGTGTGTGTGTGTGTGTGTGTGTGTGTGTGTGTGTGTGTGTGTTGTGTGTGTGTTGTGTGTGGTGTGTGTGTTTCTACTGTAGGTTGTTAATTATGTTCCAACATATGCACATTATTACAGCATGGTTTTTAATAATCAGTTGTCAAAGAGGAATGGGGGTGGGGGGGCATTCACATTTTTACTCCATTTCACCAAACATGAAATATTGATCAAATAGATTAATTAGTTTTTTACACTGAACATATGCAAACAACCAAAACACCAACAGTAATCATAAACCTAAAGACGACTTACTAACACCAATCATAAATACTGACATTATGTGTACCATGATTTATTTTTTTCTAAAAATCTGTCTAATATATATTCATAACAAAAGGGATTGTGAAGGATACATTATCAGACTTCGCTCCTGAGCACAACAGATAACAAAATATATTCTGTTATCTGAAGACTCTTGATCTTGTGATCTTTATTTACACTTCAACTAAATCTAAGTCACTGTTTGACATGTTGAATATAAATCAATGTGATTCAAACTTCAATAAAATACCAGCTCCCATTGAATAAATCTCATGAAACGGCAAAACCTCAATCAATTTATCTTACATTTCAACTTCAACAGACATTTATAAGAAATTCTATCACAATTAATAAAAAGCACATTATGTAAATAACAGAGCAGTACTGTAGTTCTGTAAAACCGCAATGGTTTGTCTGACGTCTGGGTTCAAAGTCCTTTTATCACAACTTTATTACATCCCGTTTTATCACAAACATGTCATAAATAATCACACAAAAACCCCATTGTGTCCGTTTAACACTTCAAAAACACTTCCTTCACAATGGTTAGTGATGGCCGAGTAGCACATATGGCATATTTTAGGGGTTCAAGAAAAGTAAAATCTCACTCTGAACAGTGATAAACGTTCTCTAGGTACATTTACAGGATTTCAAGGCTATCCGTTTCAAGCATGTGACGAAAAATGTTTTACGTCACTTTTCTGATTTTATTCGATAAATATTCAAGAATTTTTAAGAGCTCACAACATTTCTCTTTTGCTCTTGAGTCATGTGACTATTATAACGTAAGCAAAAAAATATGTAATGTTTCTGAAATGAAAATGCTGTTAAAATGAGCTTTGTATAGTCCTTTCATCTATGGTACATATCTATTTTTCGGCTCTTTCACCCATATATATTTATTGTTGGTTGTGTGTCTTTTCTTTTGTTGAGTTCAAAAGATATTAAGTTAAGTGCTTTGCAGCAACTTGTAGCAAAGATTCGACTTGAAAAACGGCGCATCAATCACATATTTAAGAGTCGTATTGGTTTTTTTTTTTGGTTTAAGTCTGAGGAAACTGTAAATCCAGTGAGAACATAGACAACAACTAGTCTACAATCAACAATTCTTAAAATAGCATAACATCTAAATATACAATCAAATATGAACTGCTTTATTCACAAGGACACTGATATCAGCTCAATGCGGTAAACGTCTGTGTGAACCTGTCGATGGCATTTCTGTGACGTTTATCCGTGGATTCACGAGTTCACAGATCTACATATAATTATTATGGTAAAGGTTATGCGTACTTGGCGTGCTGTCCGGGTGGAGGGCTCCGAGCTCGGAATTTCTGCCCGAACCCAGAGTACTCCCCCCGTTGGTAAGAGTAGATGGAACTAGAGATGGAACTAAAAGTGAGGAGATGGGGTGGAGGTGGGATGCTGATAAACTGTCAAGGAACAGAGGAGGGTTCTGCTGTTATTTATCTTGTCCTGAGATGATTACTGATTGATCTCCACTTGTGCTGATTGGGTTAATTATCTGCACCTGCTCCTCCGAACCTTGTTAATAAAACATCATAAAGAGAAACACTCGATCCCGTCATAGATCCCTTCAACCCGCATCTCTACGCCCATCTAGAATACAGTTTTTTTTTTTTTTACACAAACAAAATCAACAATGACACCATAATAGTTTCCTTGTTAGGAAAAATACATCTTGAAGTTAATTATTGGACCATTAATTTCTTCAAAAACAGCATCCAGAGGTAAAAACCTTCTATTCTCTAGTTTATCAGAGAAACTTCATATCCTCTGCCGGGTCACTAGAAACACTGCGACGTTTGAAGGAGAACACAACTGTTGAACAAATTCCCCACAATCCTTCAGTCTTTCGGCATTGATCTCTGGGTTACCTCTACACTTTATCGGTGGAGCTTTTGGAGGGGATCCAGCTGAACTTATAGCGTTCCCGAGGCGTCAGAACGTTTAAATCCAGCAGCTTTTGCTGCTCCTCGCTCTCCACCATCTGATATCCCAGCAGAGACATGGCTCCTTTGCACACATCCTGGATGCGCTGGACTTTTTCAAACGGTAAGGTGGTCCGCCAAGCCAAGGAGACGTCCTCTGCATTTCGGGAAGTGATTTTGAAGGCCTCGTTTTTCGATCCCTTGCCCTTACCGTGAGTGATGCGGTAAAATCCACTCCTGCAGAGTCTCCGTCATCTCCAGACCCACAAACTGGTACATGGCTTCGATCTCCGCCAGCGTGTTACGCACTAGATCCTCATAGCGTATCATTTGTAGCGCCCCCGTAGGAAATCGGGTGCCTTGAACATGGCGGTCTCATAAATGCGCACATGACTGCGGCAAATCTCCTGTAAGATTTGGTATGCTCGATCTTTCTCTGGAATATCCGCCTGTTCCAGTACTATGGCGCTATCTTTTATCAGGGCTTTGGCCGACTGCTCTCTGGAGCGAAGCACCGCTCGCGGGTCCCGAACGAGATGGATGATGCGCAGATCCAGAGAGGGGTCCCGCAGTAACGGGTAAAGGGACTCCAGCTCAAAGAAGCGAACCTCTTTTAACACTACGTGGCTGTACGTCTTGCACGCCGCCTCCGCAAGCTTCAAACCCTGCACGTCGCATTGCCGCTTGCACTCTTGCTCATTGCTAATCTCGTCACGACGCGTGAGGAAACACGCGGGCGGAGAGCAGAGTGCGCGGCTGTGGCTCCACATGAAGAGTCTGGAGACGTTTTGAGGTTGGGGGATGTACGCATCCATCACTGACATGTCGCACCGGAAGACGCTGCGGATCGTATCGCGCACCGCCATTCGCAGGCTACGAGCGCCGGCTTGCTGTATGGCCGTCCACACGTGCCAGCCGGGCTCCATCAGGTAAAACACATCTGGATGCTGGTTGAACACTTGTCCCAGGAAGGACGAGCCGGACCTCCAGGACGAGAGCAGCAGCACGTGCACCTTGCCCTCGGACGCAGAGGTGTTCGGGAGAGCCGGGCGACTGTACCAGCCGTACAGAAGCACACCAGCGACCGCTGGAATCAGCAGGAGACTCAGCACAGGGGGTTTCAGCGCTCTCCACCGCAGCATAACGGCAACTTTATAAACCTGCCAAAGCAAGCAGACACACTTTAATGGGTAGAACTTAGTTCCACTTTTTAAGCCACATTTTTCACTTCCCTCTATAAGAATAAAAGTGATAAATTATATACTTTTTATTTTTTATGATGCAAAATCAGAACTCTGCTAGTGGACATCTTATTCATGCATGAGTTTGTAACCGTCTTCTCCCTTTTGATTGACAGGACTTTTTTTTATAAATATAAATGATAGCATAGACAAGAGACAATGTCTAAGTGTCAAGTCAAATCAGCTTTATTCTAAAGTGCAATAAAGATGGATTAACAGGAATATGATGCACTTCGGCTGTTGTTCAGCGTAAAGTTCCATTGTAAAGAGATCATTAATTATTAAACTAGTTCTTTTTATCTATAAAGCAGTTCTGCACAAAATTATGTCATTGTCAAGTTCAGTTCAGTTCTCATACAGCAGCGTCAGTACAGTCAGATCAATAATATTGTATAGTACTGAGGGTTAATACAGACTGGTTCATGTTGATTTTTGCACCGGTGTTAAACACCAATGAATAACTATAATACTCTAAAATGAACTTGAGTACCAACTACAGTACCAATTGAACATTTAGTACTTCTGGAAATACTTGATCAAAGTAAGAGATGAAACCAGAGCAAAAAGATTCATCTGGATCAGAATTAAAGGAGAACTCCGGTCAATTTTAACACTGAGCTAATTTTTTTGTACATTTGGAGTGCTGTCAGTACAGAGAACAACGACACAAATCGGTGTTTCCTACACCGTGTTATTTTCTTTTTAAAATTCGCACCCTGTTGACTTAAAGGGTACCTATCATGGAATTTTGAAAATTACCTTTCATGTAGTGTGTAACATAGATCTAAGTGAACGAAAACATCCTGCAAAGTTTTAAAGAGTAACTAAACACTAAACCAACTTTTTTTAGTTAATGGTCTGTAAGACTGGGGCTTTATTAGTGCTGATCATTGATTCAAGTAACTTTTTTGTCATTTGGGTATAAAGTGTTTTAATTCTACAATATATGGTGTAAAAACGTCTGAGTGCTGCCCTCTTCAGGTTGAACAGTGGCTACTGCAGTTGAATTTTCCTATTGGATGTTTGCGGTAGTTCATGACGTAAGCGGTGAGAGCTGATGTAACAGGTTCCAGCTAACCACGCTCTTGGTACGAGCTACCACACCCTTGGCAGTGTAAAAACCATCTTGTTTCGTCAAAACCACTGTAGTGAGCCTAGAGTTGGAATTGAAAGTATTGAAAACGATCAGGATAGAGTATTTAACTGCCCTCAGTTCATCCCCTCTATCTCCGCTAGGCTCCGCCCACTTTTCCAGCATTTTCAAATATTGCCAGTGGGTGGAGTCAGGCTCTGACCAGGGGTTTAGTTACCCGTTTAAATATGAAAGTTCACCGTATACAAAGTTATTATCTCTCAAAAGTAAGAGTCGACTCTGAGTCGTTGATATGAATCGATAGACGAACGATGCACTTTCGTACGTCACTTGTCCAAGTTATTTGAATAAGATACGCCCACTTATTGCATTAGGAGACACCAGGGAAAACATCATGTCGACGAGACGCTGCTGTGTTTTGAAGTGCGACGCAAAAGCAAACTTTTTTCATCTGGCCAGTGAGGAGCATTTGAAGACAGTGGCTACAGTTCATAACTATACCACAGAAGTATTATAGCCCGAACTTGTTCTGTGTTCGCGTCATTTTGAAGATGATTGCTTCACAAACCTAAATGCTATAAAGTATGAATTTGCGAGATGGCTGATACTGAAGGAGGGAGGTTCAGTACCGAGTTTATTTGGATAAGCTTCCTTCTCCGAATCACAATCTGTAAGTAGGCTGTTGCTTTTATGTTTGTATCATGTTCTATAATTATTTTGTGTGTTGTGTACGCACAGGCACAGCGCAGCTTCTAGCAGCTAACTTAGGTCTTCAATGTCAATTGTATTGAAATATGTGAAGTGTTTGTCGTTGTTTAATGGAGTTGTCACAGGGCTCTCGAGTGTCACGCATCACGCATTGAGCGTGACAGTCACTCATTTCGGTCTTTTGTCACGCTCTCCCGGCCACACATTGTATTTCTCACGCTGAAAAACTATTTGTAATATATTTAATATGCCGCAGTGCCCAAAACTCACTCACTGTGGAACCGGCAGGATTCACGCGCGTCTCCTCCAGTGTTGCCAGGTCCGTATGCCTGCACTGTTTCCACGGGTTGTTTGTGTTGTGCACGCTGGTTGACGCGATTGTTTTATCCACTGGAACATGATTGTTATTGAGGAAACACCCGGGAACGCTATTTGAATATTTTTGGCCGTGATTGGGTTAGTTTGATGAGCAATTGGGCTGGTTTTGTTGTGCAGACCTGGCAACCCTGGTCTCCTCGGGTGTTGTTCGTCTGGTGTTGTTAGCCAATCAGAAAATAGCACTGTTGTATCTGGGTAAGATCTAGCGCAACAACCAATGACACCCCGTCGGCTGGGTGTCTAACATATCACCACAGATTAGCGTCACGCAAAGGCGGGGTTTGGAAAAATGACTCGCTAAACGATTCATTTGGGAGTCGGTGAGCAAATCAGGTAAAAATAAATGCATATTATAAGACAACAAAAGTGTTTTTTGTCATTGCATGCTTGTAAAACTGTTGTTGGAGACTCCCAGAACAATATTAGGAACATTTTAAATGCCATAATAGGTACCCTTTAAAGGGTACCTATCATGGAATTTTGAAAATTACCTATCATGTAGTGTGTAACATAGATCTAAGTGAACAAAAACATCCTGCAAAGTTTTAAATATGAAAGTTCACCGTATACAAAGTTATTGTCTCTCAAAAGTAAGAGTCGACTCTGAGTCGCTGATATGAATCGATAGACGAACGATGCACTTTCGTACGTCACTTGTACAAGTTATTAGAATTCGACACGCCCACTCAGTGCGCGTGCCGAGCAGACAGAGAAACCTGACAACAACATGTCGACGAGACTCTGTTCTGAAGTGCGAATCAAAAGCAAACTTTTTTTTTTCACTGCCCAGGGACAAGCATGTGAAGACTCAGTGGCTAGAGTTTATATTTACAACTTTACCACACAAGTATAACCACCTTGAGCTGTGTTCGCGTTATTTTAATGACGATCGCTTCACAAACACATGCTTTCAAGTGTGGATTCGCGAGTCGCCTGATACTGAAGGAACGTTCAATACCAAGTTTATTTGGATCAGCTTCCTCCTCCGAATCACAACCTGTAAGTACTATTAATAATTGTTGCTTTTATGTGTGTGTGTGTGTGTGTGTGTGTGTGTGTGTGTGTGTGTGTGTGTGTGTGTGTGTGTGTGTGTGTGTGTGTGTGTGTGTGTGTGTGTGTGAGAGAGTGAGAGTTACGCTCAGCAGCTTCTAGGTCTCCAATGTCATTTTTTTTGTTTTTTGAAATATGTGAAATTATGTGAAGCGTATTGTAGTACTGCAGTGCTTTATCAATATATTTAAGCTTTGGGCTAACGCAAAATATAACTGCCTGCGTCATCTGACCAATCACCGCCGATTAGCGTCACGCAAAGGAGGGGTTTGGACAAATGAGTCGTCAAACGAATCATTAGGGAGTCGGTGAGCAAATCAGGTAAAAATAAATGCATATTATAAGACAACAAAAGTGTTTTTTTGTCATTGCATGCATGTAAAACTGTTGTTGGGGACTCCAAGAACATTATTAGGAACATTTTAAATGCCATAATAGGTACCCTTTAAAAATCATCATTTACTCACAATCAAGTTGTTTCAAACCTGTACGAGTTTGTTTCTTTAGTTGAACACAAAAGAAGATATTTTAAAGAATGTTGGTAACCAGAAAGTTGATGGACCATTGACTTCCATATGTTTTTCCTACTATGGAAGTCAATGGGGTCCATCAACTCTGGTTACCAACATTCTTCAAAAATATCTTCTTTTGTGTTCAACTAAAGAAACAAACTCGTACAGGTTTGAAACAACTTGATTGTGTTTCTTTAGTTGAACACAAAAGAAGATATTTTTGAAGAATGTTGGTAACCAGACAGAGTTGATGGACCCCATTGACTTCCACAGTAGGAAAAACATAATATGGAAGTCAATGGTCCATCAACTTTCTGGTTATCAACATTCTTTAAAATATCTTCGTTTGTGTTCAACAGAAGAAAGACATGGTTCATACAGGTTTGAAACAACTTGATGGTGAGTAAATGACAGAATTTTCATTTTTAAGTGAACGGATCAGGGCCAGTATTCATAAAGATTCTAAGAATCCTCTCAGAAAACTCTTAATTTAGCTTAAAAACTTTTACGTAGGAGTCTTAGCTTAAGAGCGATTCGGGACCGATCTGAGAGCAACTCTGAGTAAGGAAAAGACAAAAACTTTTATGTTAGTGAGGAGGCGGGGTTGACCCCGTTGCTATGTATGACACAATCTTTTGAAGACTGTGATTGGTTGGTTGTCCAAGGAGGAAAAAATTTGTGATTTAAGTATTCAGGTGAAACTGGAAAAATTAGAATATAGTGCAAAACTTCATGTATTTCAGTAATTAAAATTAAAAGATGAAACTAATATATTTAGTAGGCCTATATATAACTATAAACATATGCATGATTATACTTTTCAGAGGACTGACATTTCTGTGTTTAATAATACATTATATATTTTAAAATACATTTTACTTTTTATTTACAATGCTGTTTATTTCCTATAAGGTATTTGTTTGGCTTATAATGATAAAAATTGTTCCACTCTTTCCAATGACACTGATTGCTGGCGTGTCTATTTAAGTGGTGGTTTGAATGTTTTAATGTACCAAACTCACTGTCATATCCATTGTCTGCAACACATTTCTTCTCCCTCTTCGTCTTTCTGCCATTTTCTCCTCTGCTAAAGAAACTCTTAAGCCTCTTAAAAGTCCTCGTCCGTGCTCCTAACAATTTTGACCTTAAGACCTCTTTTAAGGGTTAAGATGCTTTCTGAATTACTTTTTTCTTTACTAGGATTTTTTCTTTAATTTTAAGAGTAAACGCCCACATTTCTAAGAATTTTCTTAGAATTGTGTCACTAGGAGCTACTCTTTGCAT
Source organism: Chrosomus eos (assembly GCA_036326025.1). Taxonomy (NCBI): domain Eukaryota; kingdom Metazoa; phylum Chordata; class Actinopteri; order Cypriniformes; family Leuciscidae; genus Chrosomus; species Chrosomus eos. Next base: position 18,134,844 of record CM070842.1, read on the forward strand.
TAAGATTCTTTATGAATATGGGCCCAGGTAATCAATCTTCTTTTTGAGACGTTTTTTCAAAGCAAAATTGGATCAGTTCATTCTGAACTGTTCTTTGTACGTGGATTACTCAGTTATCTGGATTTCATTGTTGACGTACGGTCAAATCATCTCAGATGTATTAAGCGAGGTACGAACAATGGTCCCCATACACACTTTTCCAGAATTCCAGTGCTCCAAATGAGTTTACATAGTAAGTAGACTACATTGTGAAATGTAAAGAACAACAGGTAGAATAGTTAACAATGGGGTCAGTTTTTAATTTGATGAGAAAAACACCCCAATAACACCATACAAACATTCGCTTCCATTTTCAATTTCCTTTAAAAAGTCAGACCCCTACGGAGCCACTAAAGGGACATGGTGATGAAAAACATGATGGGAGGGGAAAAAAACCCACTTTTTTGGATTCCCATGAGAAACTTTGCTTTCGCTCTGAAAGAACTCAAAAGTTTTGCGAAAGTTTCTCGGGAAACACAAATTTCTCTGGAAAACTCAAACCATATGCGAGACGATGCAAAATCATTGTAAGAGTTTTTCCTCCAATCTCACATTTTTTCCATCACCATGTTCCTTTAAGGACCAGTCATATTTTGACTGGCTTACCTCTGATGATTGTGCCAATGTAATTAATATACAGTGATTAAAAAAGTTACAAATATTATATTAATATAAAATTAATTAATATTGTATTGTTACAATTTTTTTTGTTTGATATTGACAGCTGTTTGGGGGATAGTTTTACTTCACTCTACTGAAAAGGCTTAAAAACCTAATGTGTATCACTGTAACGGTTAGCCTAAACAAATTGAAATTAAGTATACATTTTAAAAAGTAACAATAATTATGTATACTACATGATACAAATGTTGTTCCTGAAATCCACCCTTTACTGGGATCAGGATAATCTTCATTTTGGATCAAAGAATCCCAATCTAAAACTAAAAGGTTTTGAACATATTATAATGAAGGTTTGATTCAGATACTTCGAACTGGACCCAGGATCACACTTACCATGGCTCAGTTGTTCAAAAGGTTTAATCCGGATTTTGAAATGCAGATAATTCCAATTCAATGTTTTGCTATCCAGGATCAGGTAGATCTATCCGATCAGATTACTTTTAAACAACTGGGCCAAATGAGAGTAAAACTGACTTTAGAGAGTAACTTGAACTACATCCAGCTTTATACACTTAATTCACAAAGCAAGATCAATAAAATGCCACTCATTTACGAAATCAAATATGAGACGACAAAAAAAAAACACAAAAAAAAAAAACACCCACTATAGGCAAGTCACCATTAGCTTTTCTGAGCAGTCAACATTTAAAATTTACCTCAGAGAAAAGATTATCATCAGACATTCAGCTAGGACGAGTCTCTCTCTCAAAAATGTGACAACACTTAAATTATTCCTTCCCTCGTATTATTATTTATTAAAAGGTAGAATTGTAACGCTAACCAGCAGATGGCAGTGAGTCTACAAATGAGGAGATCAAGTGAACACTGGTCGAGATTCACTGGGCTACCAGTAGACCTATATTGTCTAATGCAGTGTCCCAACCCTGTTCCTGGAGGCACACCAACAGTACACATTTTCCCAACTGTTCCTAATCAATCACACCTGAATCAACTCCTCAGCTCATTAGAGACTCCAAGACCAGAAATATATGGGTCAGATAAGGGAGACATTCAAAATGTGCCCTGTTGGTGTGCCTCCAGGAGCAGGGTTGGGAAACACTGGTCTAATGAATCTATCTAGGTTCAAATTAAACTACTGAATCTGCAAGATGTGGTTTACTTTTAACAGACAAAATAAAAAATAAAGTCAGAGAGAAAAAAATATTTCTGATATTACTTTCAATTATATGAATCAAAAGAAGAGAAAACAAATGAAGTATTGGTTTCATGATTCTTACACAACATGACACTGGAGACAACGATAATGGAAATGGCAACGCAAAATGTATCAACGTAAAGCTTCCTTCTGAGAACAAACGTGTTAAACAACCCTCTGTAATGTGTTCGTGAGAACAATCAAAACACTTTACTTTTAGATTTCATCTAAAAAAAAAAAATTGTCATTTACTCACCCTCATTCAAAACCTGTTTTGCAACGCAAAACCTCCATAAAAGCGGTCCGTACAATCCGTGGGTCGTTTTACATATCTTCTGATGAAATGGCTTCAGAAGACTCTAGTCAAAAGACAATTTACGGGTTGGAGCCCCAGGTAATATTAATTTCATTATTGGGCGAACTGTCGCTTTAAGAGCGTAATACACCTGACAGGGAAAACAGATGGGAAATAAGGTGAGATAAATTAATAGGATTCGATTGCGTTTGTTTCCTTTATACTGACCATTTGGAACTTAAAATACTTAAAAATAAAAATACTTGAAAAAAGTTGAAAAGTGACACGAGGTTTGTGTGTTTGTGAGATGAACACCGTCCTGACTCCTGAAACGCGTTTGCCTCGGAGCGATGATGCCCAAACAAAGTAAGTTAGTCATTTCTCCAAAATGCGACCAACAAACCAACACAAACTTTGTAACGATTAATTTGCCTATCAAGGGATTCTCATTTGAATAACGCCATTGTTAAGTCTTTGCGGTTAACATCGCCTGTATGAGAATATAAATGTTATTAGACACATGCGACTTCCACGGACCTAGAGGAAACTCGGCTGCCATGTTCAGTCATCTACAAAAAAAAAAATAACGCTCCCGGCAAACAGATCATTTAATGAGCTATCTTACAAATACTGTAGCTAAAATACATATAGCCTAATTATAATACTGTATGTATACTGTATACGCATATTATTAAAGTAAAGCCTATTATGCCTTACCTCCTGTTGAGTAATGTGTCCGTATTTCAGCTGGAAAGTTTCTGCTGAGGACGTGGGGCAAGCCGAGGCGACGTGGCCTTTAAGAGAGTCTAGCTGGAGGTGGGCGGAATTATGCCTTCTGTAAGATGATATGTTAATGAACTTCACAGTATGGATACCTTTACTCCTATTTCATTCGTGTTAGGATAGGAATAATACAAAGCTTATTTAAAATGTGTGTGTGTGTGTGTGTGTGTGTGTGTGTGTATACTTACCGTTTTGTAGACCACTTAAGACACACATTGCTAACATACCTAGCTATATAGAAGTTTTCCTGAAATATATACACCAACTAAATCTATATAAGACATAAATCCTATTTGAGAAGAGCTGCTTGTGGCATATTGACACAAAAAGAGTGAACGAAACAGGAAACCATTACATCTGCATCCTGTCCATTGTGCCAAACTTCCTGTGCTTGACCTTATTGGGGGACAATAATAAAACAGCTAGGCTAGAGAATATTAGAAATACATTTATACAGTTTTTATGAAAGTATATCAATGGAACAAACTGAGACCAAGACAAGAGCCTAAAGCAAACACATTATGTGGTGTTGTTTGGTTTGATTCAACAGTAGTTTGAAAGCATATTATTGACAGTTATATCCAGTTTACTTAAGCTTAAACACTGACAATATTTTCCAGAGGACGTTTGTCACATAATTTAGTGTAGGCCTGTTAAACCAATAAAATTCAACCCCGAAGCATATGCTAACATTATGAATTTTTCTCCCACACACAAATACTAATTTAAGAATAAGAAATATGCATTCGGTGAGTCACTCATGTATCAAAAGAGGAATCAACAATGTAGAACCTTTTTCGTCATATTTATGTATTTTCAAAATGGGTAAATACAATCTTTATTGAAGGCCATTTTATACAATCTCTTAACAGTTAGTTGAAACAAGCTTAAAAAAAAAAGATATGTAAGATTTTCACATATTTATTCTTTCACATTGTAACCACACAGCATAAAATATATATTGTACACAGTATGCGGCTGGACTTGAAGGAAACCAGAAAAACCAGAGACTCCACAGGCATCCTCCTTGTATCCAGCCTGTACGAACGTACTTGAACTGAACAAAGAGAACTATATATAGAAAAACTCACTAGCAAACAAGTCCTCAACAATGAATGAAGATTAAAAATATCTTTAAAAAAAAGGAAGAAAAAGAAAGCCAGGTCGTATCAGGAGCTGTGCTGTTTAAACGGTGGTACTGTGGTGGTCGGTAAAACCTGGTTTTGAAAGACGAATGTTTGAATGTGCTGGAAAACCCAAAGAAAGATGAGCAGGACGCTGGCATACTGAATCCAGGCAAACTTAATCATTTCCCAAAAGCCTGGTCGATAGGTAGAAAAAACAGTCAAGGAAATGAAACTTGAGTTGATCAAATGAAGCATAAGAGACGAGTCTAGGAATGCACAAGTCAGGAAGTGACTTTATGTGTCCAATATGTGCTCATGTCATGAGAGACTAGGTTGTAGCCACAAACTAAAAAGCATAATGGGATAATTTCCTTTCATGTGTTTAATATCAAAATAATGTTATCTGAAATAAACTTCAGACTTAGTTTTTTTTTTTTTTGGTATTAGCATTTTGTTGTAGACCAGATGGTTGATGTTAGTAACCAAGCATGAAACAATAAAAATATTTATTAGTATCCAATATCCTGTTTGGACTTAGTTTGAGTTTCCTGTGTCTGCTTTGTAGTCTTTTTGATTCTCAGTTATTTCTTGTATTCTTGTTTCCTTGTCTTTGTCTTTTGTGTTCCTAGGTGCCCGTTTTGTTTTTATGAAATATTCCTGTGCCACGTCTCCGCCTACCTTCATTGAACTCCCTGTGTTGTACTCTATTCAAGGATATATACAGATGTGTTTAACAACAAAGGGTTAATTCACCAAAAAATAATTCTCTACTATATAGAAATGCGGGAAAACAGTCATAACACAGCATAATGGCTTTTTTCTTCTGTGGAACAATGTTGTTTGGAACCAAACATTCTTCAAAACAACTTCATTTGTAATCCACAGAAGAATCCTCTATTCGAGGATATTTATTGCATAATTGTATTGTTTCATACTTGTTTACTACGACAAAATGGTTTACATTTCATACACAAATAATTAATTGTACCTAATTAACGTATAATGACAGTTGTACTAAAATGTGTTAAAACGCTATAACATATATATATATATATATATATATAGTAGTCAACATTTGAAGTCAAAACCTTTCATCAAAGTTATTTTGAGACTGGAAAAACTGAAAGAACTGGAAGATAGCGCAACTCTGAGAGAACAAAGCAAATTAAAGGGATAGTTCACTTTGAAATGAATTTTTGGTATGTTTTAGCTTACCTCAAGGGCATCCAAGAAGATGTAGGCGTCCTTGTTTCCGCAGTAGTTTCAATTTTGATATTTTTAGATCAAACCGTTCTTGTCTGTCAGTCATATAATGCAGGTCTGTGATCACTTCCGGCGCTTTCTGGCACTTGCGCAGACCGAGGCGCCGGGGCCCTCAGATCACGTGGACATGGCTGTGTTTACCAGAGGTAAAAACTATATAATACTGTTCGTTTTCTCACACAAACCGCTCTTTTCGTGTCTTAGGCCATGTGTACTTACGTTTACGAGTCATTGAATCAGTCATTGAAGATGTTTAATTTGGACTTCTCTGTGCATGCTCTTTAAGGTGGTGACCATAGACCTGCATTATATGACTGACAGACAAGAACGGTTTGACCTAAAAATATCAACATTTAAACTACTGCGGAAACAAAGACACCTACATCTTGGATGCCCTTGAGGTAAGCTAAAACATACCAAAAATCAATTTCAAAGTGAACTATCCCTTTAACATTTGATTTTCTCTCAAGTGCACCATTCGAGACGCAAGTCTCACCTTCTCCCGTTCCCTCTTCCTATCATGCTGAGATCACCTGAAATTCACCCAAGAATCTATATAGTTTAATGTGAATAATTATCATACAGTATCACACATGTTTGATATCTTTTGAAATGTCTCAGTGCGACTGGTACAAAGGTCTCATTCTCAAAGAAGTAAACCAGAAGGTAATAGTATTTAAGAGTTTAAAGATAATTCACACACATAGGAGGTGTGTCTTCCAGGCCAATGGTCTCAACTCAAATTATCATTGTTAGCAAATGCTTCAATGTCAATTTCTGCCCCCAGTAAGTCTGGGATGGTGATTAATGTGAATTCCCACAGTGAACTCATGTTTACATATGAAATGAGGTCTGTCTATATAATGAAATGCAACTAGAGCTCGGCGCGCTTTCTGTAACCAGACTAGCCCGTGATGTGAAGTGCACCACAACACTTCGCATCATGTATCTTATAATGTCAAGGTATTACATCTTCTCTCTTATTCCAGAGCATTTGATGTTTGTATCTATTATCTTTGAACTGATTATGCAATTGGCGTGATATATTTACTTGACATAATAAATTGTACAATTTTATTCTAATCGACTTTATTTTAAGTAAAGAGAATAGTCAAACATTCGCTCACACTTGATGATGCACAGATATCATTAAAAAAACCTTTTTCATTTATGGAGTCAGATAAAATAACGAGTTAATACATATGAGAAAATGTATTTCATTTAATCAAATTACTTTGTCACGCGAAAAGACGGTAACACACAGAGACCTTCACCCGCTGATCGGAAAACCTTCTTTGGACCGATCCAGCCAGACTTTACATTATACATGAATGTTGAACAATACCCGTTCTTGTCTTAGAACAACTTTGATCCACTTCAAATGTTGACTACTGTATGTATGTATTATATGTATATACACAGCTCTGGAAAAAAAAATGAAAAGACCACTGCAAAATGATCAGTTTCTCTGGTTTTACTATTTATAGGTATGTGTTTGGGTCAAATTAACATTTTTGTTTTATTCTATAAACTACTGACAACATTTCTCCCAAATTCCAAATAAACATATTGTCATTAAGAGCATTTATTTGCAGAAAATGACAACTGGTCAAAATAACAAAACAGATGCAATGTTGTCAGACCTCGAATAATGGAAAGAAAATAACAACACAATACTAATGTTTTAACTTAGGAAGAGTTCAGAAATCAATATTTGGTAGAATAACCCTGATTTTTAATCACAGCTTTCATGCGTCTTGGCTAATGCTCTCCATCAGTCTCTCACATTGATGTTGAGGGACTTTATGCCACTCCTGGTGCAAAAACTCTCTAGCAGCTCGGCTTCGTTTGATGGCTTGTGAATGTGATCCATCTTTCTCTTGATCACATTCCAGAGGTTTTCAGTGGGGTTCAGGTCTGGAGATTGGGCTGGCCATGACAGGGTCTTGATCTGGTGGTCCTCCATCCATAGCTTGATTGCCCTGGCTGTGTGGCGTGGAGCATTATCCTGCTGGAAAAACCAATCCTCGGAGTTGGGGAACATTGTCAGAGCAGAAGGAAGTATGTTTTCTTCCAGGATAATCTTGTACGTAGCTTGATTCATGCGTCCTTCACAAATACAAATCTGCCCGATTCCAACCTTCCAACCCAGATCATCACCATCCTCCACCAAACATCACAGTGGGAGCGAGACACTGTGGCCTCTCCAGGTCTCCGTCTAACCAGGTGTTAGACAAAGCTGAAAACTGGAGGTGCTTCAGCAAGGCTGGAATCAGGCAGATTTGTATTTGTGGTTATCTTGGAAGAAAACTTGCTTCCTTCTACTCTGGCAATGTTCCCCAACTCTGAGGATTGGTTTTTTCAGCAGGATAATGCTCCACGCCACACGGCCAGGGCATTCAAGCTGTGGATGGAGGACCACCAGATCAAGGCCCTGTCATGGCCAGCCCAATCTCCAGACCTGAACCCCACTGAAAACCTCTGGAATGTGATCAAGAGAAAGATGGATGGTCATAAGCCATCAAACGAAGCCGAGCTGCTTGAGTTTTTGCACCAGGAGTGGCATAAAGTCCCTCAACATCAATGTGAGAGACTGATGGAGAGCATTAGCCAAGACGCATATAAGCTGTGATTAAAAATCGGGGTTATTCCACCAAATATAGATTTCTGAACTCCTCCTAAGTTAAAACATTAATATTGTGTTGTTTAAAAATGAATATGAACTTATTTTCTTTCCATTATTCGAGGTCTGACAACACTGCATCTGTTTTGTTATTTTGACCAGTTGTCATTTTCTGCAAATAAATGCCTTAAATGACTAAATTTTTATTTGGAATTTGGGAGAAATGTTGTCAGTAGTTTATAGAATAAAACAAAAATGTTTAATTTTACCCAAACACATACCTATAAATTGTAAAACCAGTGAAACTGATAATTCAGCAGTGGTCTTATAATTTTTTTCAGAGCTGTATATAGCTGTGTGTATATATATATATATATATATATATATATATATATATATATATATATATATATATATATATATATATAGATAGATAGATAGATAGATAGATAGATAAAAAAGAATACACGCACGCACACACACACACTGAGTATATAAAGGATATGCAATAGTCTCTACTGGATAGTTGATCTGAGCACTGATCTGGAATGGAGCGTTTGCAGCTCTTCCCACTCTCCACACAGGAATGACGCCGGAGAGATGAGTTGTCACTGTGTGTGAGAAATAGACTGTTTAAAAATGCTGGGAACAAAAGTGACATTTCAGCTAAAACAAAAGCAGCGTAGCAGCACAGGAATGCCTACATTACCAAGAAACACATAATGCATGCTTATGATGGTTTGACCATTTTAAAATTGACAGAAAGAGTTGACAAAATAAGGTTAAGAACATGTATATATAGCTTCATGAACATTTCTGTGTTTATCACCTAATTATATCAAATTAGACGATAAACACTGAAATGATCATGTAGCTCAAAACATTCTGGAGTAAATATTAAAGGTAGGCGTTGAGAAATTTATTGACCACAAATATGTGTTTTTGAAAGCAAATGATGTGAAAATAAGGAAGAGAGAGGTTTAACACATACTCACAACAATAATAATAAAATGCATCTGTCTATGAATGTTTTGCTGGTCTCAGAACAGGTTCATAATCTTACTGTTTCTCTGCTGATAGAGTGTAATGATGTTGGCCAGGTCATATGTACTCGCAAACGGACTGGATCCATCAATCACTGATATCTGGAAGAAGCAATTCAGAATAAACCTTATGTTTATTCACATAAATTATATTCCGACAACATAGGCCTGCTTATATGAAAGCCATCATTGTTACTGTACGTATTGAGCCTATAAACAACATCTATGCAAATACATTCCATATTTCCATTGCTCATGTTTTAATTAACGATCTGTTGACAGACATTTGATAAGATTGTGGCATTGAACGTCAAACCGGTTTAGTATTAACCAGCAATGGATGAATCACCACATTCATTTGTATGTCAAAATAGGTCATGCATCAATGAACTGTTGTTCAGATATACTCACATTGTAGGTACTATGTAAGCCTCGGTGAGGAAGAGGAGTTCGCTGGTTTAGCTTCAGGTCTCCACAGATGGAGAGCTGAGAACCGGGGACAGGGGAGGAGTGCTGCACGAAGGCAAGCGTCTGCATCACAACAGTAGACATTCGCTAGACAGGAGGACAGATAGACAGACAAATTAGTCAGATACAGACAGAGAGAGAGAGGGACCAATTTATAGAGAGGCATTTCGTTTGTGGTGTTATATGAATACACACAAACAGCTGGTATGAGAAGGTAAGGAGGAGTTGAATGCTGAGCATCTGCTCTTCTGGCTTGAGTGGGATGCTGATTTGAAGCTTGAGAAGGTCGGATTTCCCATCCTGGCTCCTGTCCTCTTCCTGGGCCTGAATAATGAACAACCCCATTGCAGCTTTGCTTCCAGTGTTCACTATTGCAATAGCTATGATAGCTAAATTAATTTGGTTTTAAAGTTTCGTACTCACAGAGATATATGGGATGCGTAAATTATCTCCGATCAGTCGATTGAAATTGGGAAATGTGCTCCATGCCACATAATTCCCTGCTGTGTCTGTTGCTCCTATTAGGATCATGTCATACTGGAACTGTATGACCGGCTGCTCTTCATATGTGCTCCTCTTCAGCCAGAACCCTGTTCATTGCAACAAACTAAGTCACTTTATTTGATCCCATATTTGGGATTTTGGGAAATAATTAGCTTGGAATAAAATACAGCTTACCTTGACTTCTATAAGCCACCAGAAGAGGTGAAATATACGTGAGGCATAAAACCACACAGACAAACAGCGTTGCTCTCGTGCAAACACATGTTCTGTATCTTATTAAAGCAGGATGGGCGTAAACGTCATAAAAGGCCATTGTTATAAATATTGCGTTAAATATGAACTTCCATCCAACAATTCACAACACCATTTAAATGTATATCATTTGAGCTGTGCATGCGTTGTCAAATATATTTACTAACAACGACCAACGAAAGCATTTTTGGCTTAATAGTAATACACTATTGAAAACAAAAACTTAGTAAAGATTAATCAGTCCAGCAAACAAACAACACGCGTACTGATGGTTCCGGTGGCTCAGCGTCGTCTGTTCACCATAGCAACAGCAGTGCGCGAAGTGTGTGCATAATCATTATTCGATAATTATTCATCAGATTCATGCTTGAAAATAAAAACTATTAGTTCGATCGTGAGATTTTCTACAATCTTAAAGGTGTTCTTGCTGTATATATACGCGAATTCGTGTATGAAACCCTCCGAATCGACTGAATGGTACGACCCCGCTGTGACGTAACCTCCCTCTGACGGGCTGACGTCATTACGGCTCGTCTGGAGACGAATGTCTGCTGCTGTTACATTGTTGACGTTTTTAGGTTTAACATTTAATTGACTTTAAATAATCAGATATTTTCACCAACAGATCGCTCTTCGAGCTATACCTCTGCAAAAATGAAATGGATGTTTAAAGAGGACCATTCTCTGGGTAATTCATCGAAAATGCCATGTTATTATCAACAACGGCCTATCAGATCTGTTTGTCAAACCGATGTTTTTATTCTGTCAACCTGCTAGTTTGATCTAATTTAACAGCATGTACCATGTAAGAAGAACCACTTAATTTTTTGCTTATGTCAGGCCTGTTGTTCGCTCATAATTACGTCTTAATAATAAAAGTAAACCGAGATTACGCCCTATGCTGACAGTCTGTCTCTGGGTTTGGTGATTTAAATGCATTTGATAACAGTGTGCTTTATATTTTCTTTCATTTAGCATGTCACTTGTTTATAAACCATATATGATATACAAATTTATTATTTGATGAGAATATCCCAGTCACGTGTCTATGCTTTGGTAGTTGTGAAACTGTGTGTGTGTAATAATTATATGTATATATATATAAGTAATATGTATGTGTGTGTGTGTGTGTGTGTGTATATATATATATATATATATATATATATATATATATATATATATATATATATATATATATACATATACATATATATATATATATATATATATATATATATATATATATATATATATATATGTATATATCTTGATAGAGTTATTAAAAAGAATGCAGATGAGTGTGGTGATTAATGAAAATTCAAGTGAGTGCTGTATAACAGTGGCTGATGAATATTAATGATGCAAAGAGCATTGCATGCTGAGCTTGCATGTAGGCTGATCGATGTCTTTTTTCTTTTTCTTTTTCTGTCATTTAGAGCACAGGTGTGTGGAGTCAGCCAAAATCCGCAACAAGTACCCAGACAGAGTTCCTGTGAGTATAAATCTGAAAAGTTCAATTTAAACGCAGTTAAATAATTTAAACAAGGGTATAGCCTTCTTTATTTTATAATTTATAATAAGTCATAGTAAAAAAGCTTATCACTGATTTGCAACAGCACACCCTTTCAAATCTAGACAACGACAGCATTTCCACACCAAATGTGAACATTCAGTGCAAACAAGATTTAGATTTTTTTGTTCTTTGTCCTGCAATGAAAGATATCAGAGCATTTCATGGTGCTAATGCACTGAAAACAGTTTTTCCGAACAGCATTAAACACCAAATTCTTTAATTGGCATTGAGGATGGATGTGAAGTGGCTCAAACCAGGCATATTAAGCACAACACCAAAAAAAGTAATGTTTTTGCAGTTTGCGACTGCAAACCTTTGAACTATGTAGTTCAAACTTCAACTTCAAATTAAACTTCAGACTAGTGAGTTATTGTCATAAAATGTTCTGCAAACATTCACATGTTTGGGTTCAACAATTCATCTAGTGATGCTTGTAGTAAAGTATACATGATTATAAAAGACACTGGACAGTCTCTCGCTCTTGTCTCACAAAGAAAACAGATTCTGTTTTTCTCAAAATTGATCAAAAGTTTGAATGAAGACTGGATATTTTAGTAATGACTTTTATTAAATTCCACTTTACACAAAAAAATGACTCTTTGTGTTTCCTCTGTATATTTATTGCTCAAATTTGTGTTGAACTTGACAGAGCATCTGTTGGAGTGAATTTGCTCTGGTGTGTCTGTTTATTGTTTATTCTGTCATGCCAGTAAAACAACTTTAAATAGTCGTAACCTCAGGGCTTTTAAACATTTAAAACATAATTGTCTGTAATTGCTCTTTCTTGTGTTTATCAGGTTATTGTAGAGAAAGTATCTGGTTCACAGATTGTGGACATTGACAAGCGGAAGTATCTGGTCCCGTCTGACATCACAGTGGCCCAGTTCATGTGGATCATCAGAAAGCGGATCCAACTGCCTTCTGAAAAAGCCATATTTCTTTTTGTCGACAAAACTGTCCCTCAGTCCAGGTAAAATCATGCTTTATGTATTACAGTGATTCTACTAATTACAGTCTCTATAAAAGGTTTTCACTCCCTGGACATGCACACGGTTTGTAATTTTACAGCAAGTCAAGCCACCTTTATTTATTATATAGCGCTTTTTACAATACAGATTGTATCAAAGCAGCTTCACAGTGATAACATGAAAATAATACAACAAAGTTTGTTTCTAGAAGAAAATTGCGTCATCGTCCACCTTAAGTAAGGCAGATCAATAATATTGTTGAATATTAAATGTCCCAACTAAGCAAGCCAAAAGCCAAGGCGACATTGGCAAGGAACCAAAACTCCATCAGGACAGAATGGAGAAACCAGGCTCAGTCGAGGACCAGTTCTCCTCTGGCCAAAGAACGAACAGTGTATGATTATGATTCAGGCAGCATTACGGGTCAAAGGTCAGATTGGTTTGGAACAATCAAAATATTATCCAGTTCATCTGGTTGAAGATCAGAGTCACGCCGGTATAGAGACGAGTTTGTTGAGGATCCGCCGATGGCTGTCGTGTCGATGAGGCCTTCACAGGGCTGATGAGGCTGGCACTTCAGGGATGCGTTGTGGTTGTGTCCAGGCTCAGGTCCTCCATCTGATCTGGATCCGGCTGACTTCAGTAAACCGCGGAATAAACAGAAAGACTAACATTAGCGTAGAGGCCATTCTTCTTATGATGTAGCGCGAGTGCATCATAGTGATGTGTCGTTCATGAACGATTCGTTCATTTTGAACGAATCTTTAATATGACTCGGGACTACCGAGTTGTCTCAGAGAGTGATTCATTCATTTTGTGTTGACCGCGCATGCGCATTGCGCAACATATGGGTTCTGAATCTGTACTGGAAACAGAAATGATTAGTTCATCTCTCGAGTCTTCGGGTTCGGGACGGCTCCGAGTCCTTCGTTCTTCCTGTCAGTCCCATAGAGGCTATGCCGTCAGTCCCGGAAAGAGAAATGATTAGTTCATCTTTCGAGTCTCGAGTCTCGGGTTCGGGACGGCTCTGAGTCCTTCGTTCTTCCTGTCAGTCCCATAGAGGCTATGCCGTCAGTCCCGGAAAGAGAAATGATTAGTTCATCTTTCGAGTCTCGAGTCTCGGGTTTGGGACGGCTCCGAGTCCTTCGTTCTTCCTGTCAGTCCCGGAAAGAGAAATGATTAGTTCATCTTTCGAGTCTTCGGGTTTGAGTCCTTCGTTCTTTTGTCACGTGACTTGTCACCGTATTGAATAGCCTACTAACAACCTTTTTTACAAACAAGCACGTAGTTATAATAGTAGTTAATTTATGTATAATATATAATAAAACACACCACAGATGCACAAGTTCTAAATATTGAGAAAAGAGACGGACAGGGACAATAATAAGATGGAACTTTTATTTTCAGATAATGTTTATTGCACATATTTTGAAATGTATATTCCTAAATATAAAACAATATACATTCAGACGCAGTCAATAATACGAATATAATACCAGATACCAGCGGTCACGTGACAAAAGAACGAAGGACTCAAACCCGAAGACTCGAAAGATGAACTAATCATTTCTCTTTCCGGTCCTGCTGTATCACACACGGCACGGTCGGCCCAGCAGACAGATCAGAGTCAGACACTGACGAGTCGACAACTAACGTCTCGAGACACGAGAGGAGAACCAACCTGATATAAATATGAAGTTGCAAAGGAAAGAACGTCTCGGATCAGGAGATGAGGTGAACTAACAGAATCAGACTGCAATAGCCTATACAATAACCCAACAACTAATCAATTAATAAAACATTTAGGTTTCCTATAATTTGGCTTTGGCTGCATTACCCTATTGTTTTTTTTTAATTATTTTTACAAATGTAATCAACATTTTCGTAAGTACTAGATGTGTTGGTATATTTAACATGCCATTTTAATTATGTTATGCTGAAATGAACGAAATGACTCGAAAAAAGATTCGTTCATTTTGCTGAACGAGACTCAAAGATCCGAGTCAGTAAAATGATCCGAACTTCCCATCACTAGTGCATCAGGTGTTATAGGAAGTGTCTCCGGTTCCGGCTGACCTAATCTATGCAGCCTAATAATCATTTAACTGATTTGAATAATAGAAATCTATAATGTTCTATATAAATGCCAAGTAAAAGAGATGTGTTTTTAGTCTAGATTTAAACTGACAGACTGTATCTGCTTCCCGGACAATATTAGGAAGATGTTCCAGAGTTTTGGTGCTACATAAGAAAAGGATCTTCCGCCTGCAGTCAATTTTGATGTTCTAGGTATCATCAACTGGCCTGAATTTTGAGATCGCAGTAGATGTGAAGGACTATAATGCATTAAGATTGAATAACTGTTCTTTTAGCCACTAATCAAAAGTAAACGATTGAAAGCGAAAATAGATGTGTCTATTGATAGTGATCTAAAAGAATAAAAATCAATGTATTGTATTCATTAATATAGCGCACCTGAATCATCACTGGTGCGGCTTGTTGATTTTAAAGGTTGCATGAATAGGAGCAGAACTCAGGGACAGGACTTTCAAGGTACAAATGACCTTGGTTGCTCTTATGCAAAAAATAAAATTGATAATGGCAGAGCTCACATGAACAAAAGACAAAAAGGACTCTAAGCAATGCCACAAGATTTCCAAACCATTGAATATACTTTAAAGGTGCCCTAGAATGTTTTTTTATTATTATTTTATAATGTTTCCTGGGTTGCCCTTATAATGTTAGTATGTTTTTTAGATCAAAAATAGTCATAATTTAGAAATAAAAGGCATTTTTCCTAGCCTGATTTTAGTCTCTGATTTGAACACTCTGTTTGAAGGGGCGTGTCTGCTGTGAGAACCGGCCACTGCTGTGATTGGCTGACCTGCTTGCATATGAAATAGCTACGTTACATGTGAAACTCTCTCGAATACTTTTACTACAGATATTATATGTTTTTACTATTACAGCTATCGAGGTTAACGAATCGTGAGATGTTTTTAAAGTATTTAAATCTATTTCCATCACATAAAATGTTGCTGTGATGAGCATTGAGCAAGCAGATGAGAGTCTGTTGATCGCGAGACAACGCAGTTTCTGCACTCTCTCTAATGCTCTCACCAATGCAAATGATGACATACAGTAAGAGCTTCGTTGTGCAGTGTAACAGCGTCATTGATTTCATAACGAGTTTGGCAAGAGAGATAAACTCGCGCTGTGTGGATTGTTCTTTGACCGCTTTCTGTATACTATAGTTTATTCACTGAGAATTATTTAATGTTAGTTATGTATGCTTGCTCGTTACTTGAAGTTTGCTATTACTGTACTAGGATCTTGCGCTGGATCTAACACAGTGTAAATTATCATTAATAAAATCACTACTTACCGATTGCAGGAATATAGTTGGAATTACCCCCTTCTTCAGTTTGAGATGCTGAGAGAAGCTTGATATTGTCCCAGGTTCGAAAATAAGACCGTGGTGAAATGGGCAGAGCAAACTAACAACTTCGAATTAAACTGTTGCGGTATCCGATTATAGATAAACATCAACCACGCTTGTTGACATTTCTTTTCTGTGGGAAGGGTATGAAAAGTCCTCACATCCCCTGCACAGCCTGGAACATAGCATTTATTTCCATGATCTGCCATTTTCCCTCTGATCCTCGCTTGCTCCGATGACTCGGCTGCGCAGTGCCTGGCATTGAGGGCTGGCATATGCAAATCTTTGGAGGCGTACATATTAATGATCCCGACTATTGCGTCACAGTCTGTATTATGTGGAGATTCGCCTGTTTTTCAGGGGTGTTTTTTTAAAACGAGATTTAAATAAGGAGAAAACAATGGTGTTTGAAACTCACTGTATGTCATGTCCATGTACTGAACTCTTGTTATTTAACTATGCCAACATAAATTCAATTTCGCATTCTAGGGCACCTTTAAGTCATATCAATAATTAAGAAATGGAAAAGCACTAAAAGTAGGTTGCCATCAAAAACTGAGTGACCATTCAAGAAGGAAACCTGAGAGAGGCCAGCGAGAGACCACTGACATGAGAATAGGCATACTGTCCAGTTGCTGGTGCTAAACTAGTCAGAGCTCAGCTAAGAGTCACCACTGTTGCCGAAAATCAAATGGCATCTCAGTTATAGTTTCTCAGAAAATATGTGGGAAAAGCCTGAAGCCAACTAGAAGGTTCTATGATTTGACGAGACCAAAATAACACCTGTTAAGCAATCGTCTGGCAGAAACACACCAGGGCTGCATGATGTTGTTGTGACGTCTCACTGCAACAGGTCCTTGAAGGCTTGACAGTGTAAAATACAGAGAAAACCTGATGCAAGAGTCTGCAGGACATTTATTTGGCTCTTCTTTTTCACCACAACATTTGTGGTGAGTGTTTCAAAAAAATGTCCACTTGACAAAAATGAGGCGTGATAGAATTAATGATATGTGTGATTAAAATAATCGGTTTACTGTAAATGGCCTGACATACTGTAACTTTGTGAAAGCAAACCGTGCCCACAGGAACATCTGTAGTTTATCTTAAAGGGATAGTTCACCCCAAAATGAAAATTCTGTCAGTAATTACTCTCCCTCATGTTGCTCCAACCCCGTAAGACTTTCGTTCATCTTCGGAACACACATTAAGATATTTTTGATTAAATCTGAGAGCTGGATCACTCATAGGCTTCTAAGGGGTTGAAACTTGCCGGCCCCGAAAAGTTATTAAAGAAATCGTTAAAATAGTCCAAGTGACTACAGTCGCTAGATCTTAAGTTTATCAAGCGACGAGAATACTTTTTGAGCGCAAAAAACAAACAAAAATAACAACCTTTTTCATGTATTCATTTCCTTCCATGTTGGCCTTGAGATATTCACGTAGTATAATTGCGTAGAGCTTCTGGTTGAACGTCACACGCAACACACATGTGTGATGCCAATAGTGAGCCTACGTGTGACGTACAACACAGAAGCTCTACGCAATTATACTACGTGAATATCTCAAGGCCAACATGGAAGGAAATGAATACTTGAATAAAGTCGTTATTTTTTTTTAGCACAAAGGAGGAGTGTAGTGATCCAGCTCTCAGATTTAATCAAAAATAATTTGTATTAATTTGTGTTCCGATGATGAACGAAAGTCTTACGGGGTTGAACAACATGAGGGAGAGTAATTACTGGCAGAATGTTCATTTTGTGGTGAATTAATTTAATTACAGGACAATAATTGACTTAACAGAAGGGGGTGAAAACTTTTTATAGGCACTATCTTCCTTTCCACCCACACATCTCATGACAAACTCCGCAATCACAGCTATAGGAATTCAGTTTGCTGAATCATCCTCAGGAATCTGTTTCCTTGTACACAATTTAGATTAATTAAAATTTCATTCTGACCAAGCAACATTCAGACTGATGGCATCCGGTTTCACATTAAAGGGAAGTAGACTGAGTGAAATATGTTCCAGTGACGCCACAGCTCACACCCAACATCCTCCACTTAAATCCTGAATAATCTCTGTTTACCTTCCACACCTGCCACTTCAAATACACTCATCTGAAATTCTTTAGCTGGAGGTTACGGCTCATGTTGAGAACAAAACCGGCCACAGAAGGGGAAACAAGAGTTTATTTAGCAAGGGATTATTTTGGATGAATCTGTTCAGAGGGATTCATTGACATTAGTACCTCCTCCTTTTGTAATTTTCCTTGCCAGTGTGTTGAATATATTTTTTGTAATATTATTTAAAATCTAAATTGAACCCCGAACATTGGAAGTCAACTTCCAACTGTGTAATGTACTTTAACTCATGAAATATGTGACCCTGGACCACAAAACCAGTCATAAATCACACGGGTATATTTGTGGCAATAGCCAATAATACATTGTATGGGTCAAAATTATCGTTATTTTTATTTTATGCCAAAAATCATTAGGATATTAAGTAAAGATCATGTCCCATGAAGATATTTTGTAAATTTCCTACCGTAAATATCAAAACGTTGTTTTTGTGAGTGGATGAAGCAACATCGAGGACTTCATTTGCAAAACTTTAAAGCTACACTGTGTAACTTTTTTAGTTTATTCTTAGCTAAAAAACACTGTTCTTTCAAAAATATATGTGCTCATTAATGTATATTTACTTCGTTCAAGTAATAAAGTATTCTCGTGAGTGTATAATATGCCATTGAAAATACATACGGGTAAGGGGTTCTAATGTCGGTCGCCATGTTGCCCCTCCATCTTGAAAGTACATTAGCCAAAGAGGGACATCAAGCTTCGCCTTTCGCGTTTTAACACTCGATGGCACCGTGTCGAGGAGGTCGAACTGGAAGCCATGTTAATCTTGGACTACATTGGCCACCGTAGGAGTTAAAACGAAATCGGAATTGAGAGGAACAGAAACTAATATTCACTGGATGGTCATATACCTCTTCACCGCTAGATGGAGGTAAAAATCACACAGTGTAGATTAAAGATGATTTTCTGAATAATTCGATTTTTTTGCGCTCTCAAATTCCAGATTTTCAAATAGTTGTATCTCAGCCAAATATTTTCCTATTCTAACTTATTTTTTCAGCTTTTATATGATATTTAAATCTCATTTTAAAAAAATGGATCCTTTTGTGGTCCAGGGTCACGTGGAAAGATGAACTTAAAGTTTGAATGACAAATTCTCAGACTATAGTGGTAACAAATCTCATATTCAGAGTAATGTTTTCTTAAATATAATACATTCATCTGTTGGGATAAATTGTATGTCAGAACACAATCTTCATTCTTGTTTCAGTCTGACTATGGGGCAGCTCTACGAGAAGGAAAAAGACGAGGACGGCTTTTTGTACGTGGCCTACAGCGGAGAGAACACGTTTGGATATTAAGACCCCTGCATCACCCCCGGCTGTGCAACACATCACTCACACTTCTGTTGGACTAGCTCGCTCGTTCTGTGGCTGGGAACAGGATAGACTCATCTGTGAAATAATCACATAGCAGATGTGTTCGTACTTCTATCGTCACCTGTCATATTGTGCTCTGAATGAGATCGACTCCATTAGTGATTTTTCTTTTTTTGGTGAATGGTGTTGCAAGTATTATTACAGACGCTTAATCTTCACGCTGAGAATATATAGTAACTTTTAATGTATTAATTTATCTGTATTTTCCCCCTGTAAATGATATATTTAAGAAAATTGAAAGGTAAGGTAGCTGGATGACCTAACCAATAAAAAACAATAACTAAAAGATCGTCAAGATGATTTATTGAGACAAACCCGCCACTCTTAAATAGATCATTTTCAAAAGTCCAAGCAACATCCGACCCAAATAACTGTAGTATAGACATTTTATTAAAATAAAGAAAATACCATATAGGTTTGTAATGACATGAACAGGTGAATAACTGACAGCAGTTTCATTTTTGTTAGAACCTTCCTTTTATTAGTAAAAATAAAAACATGGACAAAGCATACACTTTACATTTGAGCAGAGTTCTCCCGATAATGAAAACCTGTTGTTGTTCTAAACTCATATTTGCAAAATCTACTGTTTCTCATGCTAATGCCCTTCATGACCAGGGGTGTTCAATCTACAAACAAGTACTATGAAAGTGTAATACGATAGCTTTGTGTAAAAAAAAAATAATAATATTCACTTAAAATCCTCCCCTCTGTCACAACACTTTCAAACTTGGTTGGCTGCGTTTGGCCTCAGTGAATTGCAATGTCAGTGAATAATGATTTAAAGGGATACTCCACCCAAAAATGAAAATTCTGTCATCATTTACTCACCCTCAAGTTGTTGCAAACCTATATGAGTTTCTTTCTTCTGCTGAACACAAATGAAGATATTTTGAAGAACGTTTGGAACTTTGGCACCATTGACTTCCATGGTATTTTTTTTTCTACTATGGAAGTCAATGGTGCCAAACAACTGTTTAATTCCAATCGTTCTTCAAAATATCTTCCTTTGTGTTCAGAAGAAGAAAGAAACTCATACAGGTTTGCAACAACTTGAGGGTGAGTAACTGATGACAGAATTTCATTTTTGGGTGGAGTATCCCTTTAAATCTCAGCTCAAATGTTCCTCACACAAAGCTACTGTATGACTCGGGATGCAGCACATTTTTAGTTTATAGCCCCTGGTCATGTATGGAAAAGAACAGCGAGAGTCACTTTTTATAAATGTGAACCGCGCTGAAAGGACAAGCTGCGGCTTCTTCTCATGTATGTATATCACTTGTATGGGGAAACATGCGGTCCGCTAATGAAAGCGCAGCAGTTCTCGCGGGCTCCGGGGCCACAGTGGGAAGGCCTGCAGTCGCAGCTGTGTCCAGGCCTGCTGATACACTCCTGCCGCCTGCTTATAGTCCCAGTAGGTCCTCAAATCTCTCCCACTTCAGCAAGCAAAGAGAAGAAACAAACACGTCCATCAGACACAACAGATACACAAACAACACCTGCGCACCGCATGACATGTCAGAGCTCAGCGTGGCATCACATTTCTGTTTCAAACACACAATCTAAGGCTAGAAACAAACTTTACACAAGTTTGCAAACACAAATGACTGACTCTGGTTTAAAAACTGGTATATGAATAATAGAATCTCGACAGAATTAAACTTTGACAGGAAATACAACAAGAAGTTAAAAACAGTGTCTATAAAAAATAGATACTTGATGCCACACAAACTTTCACAACAATAACAAGCCCTTGAGAGTTTCATAGTATTTTAAAATGCAGTTAAAATGTGCCCAAAATGTTAATAGATATGTAAGACATAAAACAATATCTGTTTTTTCTCTATTTTACCAAGAAATAGTTCCAAACAAAGCCACAGAAAAAATGGAAAAGTGATTTTGTCACTGCTGTTAACTAGAATATGGAAAATATGAACAGCTTTGGGAATCGGCTGTCCACAACAGGCTAAAACCTGAAATGCTACCAGCACAGAAACACACAAAATATCATCTAATGGTAAGAATAAGCCAGAAGATATCAATTGAATATGAATTATTGTCAAAAGGCCAGAAAATATCAAGAAATATTTTTTCTTCAATATTGTACACCCCAATAGGCAAGCACTGCATGTCACTCACTGCACTTTGACACATTCGCAACAAACACAACAACATAAAGTTTGAGTTAGAAGTGTGTTTGTGGCGTATTAAAGGGATAGTTCACTTTGAAATTGATTTTTGGTATGTTTTAGCTTACCTCAAGGGCATCCAAGATGTAGGTGTCTTTATTTCCGCAGTAGTTTAAATTTTGATATTTTTAGGTCAAACCGTTCTTGTCTGTCAGTCATATAATGCAGGTCTATGGTCACCACCTCAAAGAGCATGCACAGAGAAGTCCAAATTAAACATGATTTAATGACTCGTAAATGTAAGTACACATTGATGGCCTAAGAGACAAAACGAGCGGTTTGTGTGAGAAAACGAACAGTATTATATCGTTTTTACCTCTTGCCTCAGATCACTTGGACGTGGCTGTGTTTCATTTTCATAATGAATGAAAATGAAACACAGCCACGTCCAAGTGATCTGAGGGCGCGGGCGCTTCAGTCTTTTCCGGAAAGCGCCGGAAGTGATCTCTTGCGCGTGTACGTCACTCATACAATTTTTTTATTTTTCATACAATTGTTTTGTTTTTCTATTTTTTTTAATTGTTTTCTTTTACGACGGGTTGAACATCTAGCCTGGTCCCACCAGACTCTCGTATATTTCATTTGTACATAGAGTCTGGCACCTCTCCATTGACAAGCGTTAACTTCAATAGAGTTCCCGCCTACAAGGAAGTCTAAAACTATTGGATCTGCCCAGAGTCACTCTATCTGCCATAACCAATCGCTAACGTTTGGTTGTGACATATGTACGGTGGCCCAGTAGTGCACAACACAATGGAATTTAAAAAGCAAACATAAGTTCACAACACAACGAAATTAAGCCACAACACAACGAAATTAAGCCACAACACAACGGAAATAAGCCACAACACAACGGAAAATGTACAACACAACGGAAATAAGCCACAACACAACGGAAAATGTACAACACAATGAAATAAAGCCGCAACACAACGGAAATGCTCCAGACCACTGGGCTCAGTCTCGGAGCGCGGTAAAGCTAGTTTTCCTTGCCATTGTTATAGAGTTAGCAGTCTTAATATATCAATACCATACTTAGTTTTAACAGTATGTAACCATTGTAAATCGACATAAAATATACTTCAAAAACACCTACATTAAGCGTATTTATACTCGAGAATGCTTTGACGCGCTACACAGCGCATGATCCCTAAGGGAACGTCTGGCAATTCCACCAAGTGGTTAAAACGTATAATTTATTATAATATAATTTGATGTATAAAAAAAATAAAAAACATTTGGTGAATTGCATAATTACAGGAAGGCATTGGCACAACTTCACCAGTAATAAGTCAGTCAGGTCACTATAACTTAACACAAACTTTGGGACATTACAGTAGTAGGCCTAATGTTTCTATAAAAACAAAAACAAATTTGTGTGCATGCAGGGAGCTATTGGAACTACAACCTTTTAAACCTGATAAAAGAAAAAATAACTTTTACAGAAATGTCCTAAAAATCTATTTGTTTACTGTAGGCTATGAAGGGAGGTATTGGACAAAAAGTCAGCTGTAGTAAGTCAGTCTACAACCAATACAATCAAGCTTTGGATTTTGAACATGTATGTTTTGAATGTTAAAAGTAATTTTTAACATTGAGGTAAGCTAAAACATACCAAAAATTAATTTCAAAGTGAACTATCCCTTTAAAGCTGCCAGTCATCTGGACATCCAGCCTTCGGTCTCAGTAAACTCTTACTGTCGGAATAATGCAGAAATGCTTTGCTAATGAGACGCAGGATGATAGATGTATTTGCACATGGAGTGTATAAATGTGTGTCCTGGGATCTTTGTGGCTGGATTGTTCTTTGCTCTTGTGTGTGTGTGTCAGCGCTGTAACAAGAGCTGGATATTGGGCAGGATCACTTCAAAGATTCAAGAACGCAGAACAGAAGAACACTGTTCCCTGAGGTCAACAACTAACACAAGTCTACTGTTCAATAATCATGTTACTTTACAGGAATAAAACACACCTATTACAACATATATAACATAAATGTACAAAACATGTAATTTTACACCCTGATGCAGTGGTCTAAAACCAAACAGAGTAATGAATCTGATTACCAAGATTTATGTCGATGAGGATTTATTGAGAGGCTCTGGCTAGTGTGAGAAACGTGGGAAACGACTCCATATTTATGAGTCAAGAGTCTTATAACACACATGCTTGTTCTCTTACGAGAGTACTCTCGTGTTGCGTAAGCTAGCTTACGCTACGGGAAAACCCCTTTTCTCGAGAATACTGAAGCCAAAAAATTATCCTTTAATTTTCACATATTTAAAACGCATTCTGCACAGAGCAGACCTAGACTAAGCAGCTCATGCGCTTATTGGCTGCTCTGTGGCAAGATGCTGCAACCTATCGGTGGACTGATAGTGACGTCAGCACCAATAAGGGCGTGGACGCCCTAGTGCGTCACGTCCCGCCAGAATGGCGTGACTTACCTCTATATAAGCCAAGTCCAGATAGGGTGTTCTTTGATTTTTCACCTCTTCAGCGAAGTGTTCACTCTACATCGCTGATTCTCCGGAGAAGCCTGCGCCGTCAAAGCAAGCACCTCAGCGGGACGAGCCCTCTGCACTGCAGTCGGAAGCCGCCATCGCCGCTTCATCGCCGTACCTGCTGCGCTATCCGGCGCCCATATCCTTTTCACCTTCTCTTGTATTCTAAAAGCGCTAGAGGCGTTGTTTCAAATGCCTCGATTTTCCAAATGCGGCTCGTGTCGAGCCCCTCTCAGCGTCGGGGACCGCCACATCTTGTGCGTTTCCTGCCTGGGACGGAACCACGGGACCACGCGCTTTCCCTTGGCGGCTGCCCGGAATGTGACGGCATGGCTGTGTTGACCCGGCGGGCTCGACTCGCCACTTTCAACGTGGATCCTGCACCTCCGCTTCTCTCTTCTGGGCCACCCGAGGAGCCCGCACGCAGCCGGCTGGATGGCTGCTACCTCACGGGTCGCCGCTCGTCTCCTCTCGCTAGGCCCTTCCTGCCGGAGCTCCACGAGGAGCTAGTTAAGAGCTGAAAAAGCGCCATTTTCTGCAAGGCTTCGCTGCACCACCTCCTCCGCGCTCTCTGTTGTTGACGGCGCGAAGAAAAAAGGTTATCTCTCCATCCCTCCCGTCGAGGAAGCGGTGGCCACGCACCTCTGCCCACCAGCTGCTCGATGGTGGTCGAAGCCAGTGCTGCCTTCGAAGCCCTGCAGGGTTACGTCGTCGCTGATCGGTCGGGCCTACGCCGCCGCCGGTCAAGCCGCTTCAACACTGCACTGTATGGCCGTGCTACAGATCTTTCAGGCCAACCTTCTCCGCTCCATGGACGAGGTGGGCCCGACTCCTAAAAACTTGACCTGAGGAGTGCTACGGATTTAGCCTTGCGAGCTACTAAGTCCGCTGCCCTGGCCATCGGTCGCAACATGGCGTCCCTTACCGTGACTGAGAGACATCTGTGGCTAACACTGTCCGACATGAAGGAGTCTGCCAGAGCTGTTTTTCTCGACGCGCCAGTGTCTTCTGAAGGCCTCTTCGGCCCAGCAGTCAAGGGTTTCACAGAGCGCTTCACGGAGGTACAGAAAACGTCACAAGCCATGCGACACTTTATCCCGAGGCGCTCTAGTTCCGCTGCAGGTCGCCCTAAGCAACAGCCGCCTGCACTAAGCTCAGCGCCGCCGCCTCCTCAGCCGCCAGCCTCTCAGCGTCGCCGCCCTGCAGACAACCGACAGCGCGCACGCTCTGCTGGCCGGCAGGGTCCGTCTCCCCTCAGGGGACCCCGACCAAAAATCGTGCTGAAACCCGAGCCTCCTAAGTCCTCCTGACCGCACTAAGGAGGCGAAGATGTGCGATCCCGCTGCGGCCGGATCGCCATCAAAAACAGCACGCATCGCTCTCTCAGCTCCCTCAACGGAGGCGGCTGGAGTAGTGCACTTCGCAGTCAACGAGTCTGTTACGCTACCCGCTCGCCTGCACACAAAAGCTGTTTTCACGGCTACCCAGATAAATCTCAAAAAGTGCAATATGTCTGTGTTTCCGGCTCACGCCGAAGGTGTTTTAAATGTAAGAAAAGTGCCCACTTCTCAGTGCCCACCCCCTACACACAAGCACGGCCCGTCCAGTGACACTCACTCATACACGGCCCACATCAATAAAGGCTCACGCCGAATGTGTTCTAAACGTAGAAAAAGTGCCCACTTCTCAGTGCCCACCTCTACACACGAGCACGGCCAGTTCAGTGACACTCACTCATACACGGCCCATATCAAGACCGGCTCACGCCGCCTGTGTTCCAAATGTAGTACATGTGCCCACTCTCCAGTGCTCACCACTACCATTAAACACTGTTTACCCCGCCGCACACACTTACTCAGAGTTATCTCTAATAAACACAGATTGTGCTCTGTGTGTAGAGAGCACGCGCGCCCTCTGACAGGCGCTGCGAGCTGTGTGTTGCATGTATGCAGCGTCCAGAGCCCGGGTGTCATTCTCCCTCTAGCTTTGCGGTTGAAAGCATGGGAAATGATCCCGAATGTGTCCAAATGTGTTTTAAGCACCATAAAGCGGGGCTATTTACTGCAGTTCGCTCGCAGACCCCCGCGTTTCATAACCAGGGTCGAAACTACGGTACAAAGCGATGCAGCACATCTACTTCGTGCTGAAATAGCGAAACTGCTGCAGAAAGGGGCTGTGGAAACCGTTCCTCTGAATCAGAGCCAGTCCGGTTTCTACAGCAGGTATTTCCTTGTCCCCAAAAAGGATGGCGGTCTCAGACCCATCCTAGATCTCAGGCGTCTGAACAAAGCGCTGATGAGGAGATCGTTCAAAATGCTCACGACCAGGCAGATCCTCGCGCAGAATCGCCCGAGGGACTGGTTTATTTCACTGGATCTGAAAGATGCTTATTTTCAGATTCAAATAGCGCTCCGTCACAGGCCTTTCTTGCGATTCGCCTTCGAAGGTCAGAGCTATCAGTACACCGTCCTGCCGTTCGGCCTGTCTCTAGCACCCCGTACTTTCACGAAGTGCATAGATGGGCGCTCGCCCCCCTGCGCATACTGAACTATCTGGACGACTGGCTTATTTTAGCCCAGTCAGAATCAGAACTGATAGCCCACCGGGCATTATTGCTCAGTCACTTGCGAGATCTGGGTCTCCAAGTCAACTGGACCAAGAGCTCGCTGTCTCCCAGTCAGAAGATCTCCTTCCTGGGGACAGATTTAGACTCCCTGTCTATGACAGCACGGCTGACGTCACAGCGGCGTTGCAGATACAGCGCTCAGCGGCGTCCTTCAGAACCGGCTGTGTTTCTCCTCTGAAAGATTTTCAGAGGATGCTAGGTCTTATGGCCTCAGCCTCGGCAGTGCTTCGGTTGGGTCTGCTGCATATGCGCCCCCTCCAGCACTGGCTGAGAACGCGAGTCCCGCGACAGGCGTGGACTTCTGGTCGTTTTCGCCTCTGGTGACCCAGGCTTGCGTCAAGGCACTGGGACCATGGAAGGTGTCAACTGGTACCAGTCAGGTACCGTTCTGGGAACGACTTCGTCACGAAAAGTTATCTCGAAGAGCTAACTCAGGTTGGGGCGCCCTATACGAGGGCAGGCCAGCTTTCGGCCGCTGGACGGCTCGGGAGGGCCATTTACATATAAACTGTCTAGAGATGATAGCGGTCGTGAATGCCTTAGAACA
This sequence comes from Chrosomus eos, assembly GCA_036326025.1. NCBI lineage: Eukaryota > Metazoa > Chordata > Actinopteri > Cypriniformes > Leuciscidae > Chrosomus > Chrosomus eos. The sequence goes on from CM070842.1 coordinate 18,162,445, forward strand.
TTTTCTCCCTTTATTAAAGGGCCAAGACGTTCTAGTCCGTACGGACAACATGGCAGTAGTGTCCTACATAAATCGCCAGGCGGTCTCAGATCGCGACGCCTGCATGCGCTGGCGGAACGCCTTCTGGTGTGGTCCCATCACAATCTGCGTTCCCTCGCAGCGGCGCATGTGCCGGGACTTGCTCCTGTCTGCCTCGCTGCCGCTGCTGTGTGTGTGTGAGTGTGTTTGCTCCGAGGCTGTTAGCTCCGTCTAAGCCTCGCATTTCTTTCTGTTTTGAACCATCGTTTACTATCATTTCTAGTTGTTTATACTACTAATTACAGTTTACCTAACATCGCTAGCTTCCGTTATTGTTAGCACAACACGCTAGTATCTCGCTAGCCTGTTAAGGCGCCACCCGTGCGCTCAGTTATTTATTTATTTTTCTCGTGCGCGCCCGCGCATCTGAGTTCATAAAAAGCCCAGGTGAGTAAGAATTAGTCAACAAACACGGTGAGTAATGTCTTGTCCTGTTATTGTCACTTGCACATCATGCCATATGTTTACCATAGCCTTCCCCGTCGGCATAGGGTTTATATGTGATAAATGCAAGGAGACAGTCAGGCTGACGGAGAAGATTTCAGAATTAGAGACACGCATCCAAACTTTAATTGAGGATAGTAAGTGTGCTCGAGCTTTAGATACTACTTTGGATGCGCCTAGCATAGTGAACCATTTACATGATTCGGTTCCGGCTGAGTTATTGCCTGTGCAGCCAGGCAGATGGGTGACAGTGAGAAATCGCTCTAGTCGCGGATCAAAAAACCACTCTTCTGTTCCGGTTACCATAACAAATCGATTTGCCCCTCTCAGTGAAACACCCACTGAGAATGCTGTTGATTGTGCCCTGGTAATTGGCGATTCTATTACACGGAACGTGAAAATAGAGACACCAGCCACCATAGTCACATGTTTGCCGGGAGCCAGAGCGCCTGACATCAAATCAAATTTAAAAGTGCTGGCTAATGCTAATCGTAAATTCTCTAAGATTGTTATTCACGTCGGCACTAATGATGTTCGACTTCGCCAGTCGGAGATCACCAAAATTAATATTAAAGAGGTGTTTGAACTCGCAAGTACGATGTCAGGCACTGTAATCTGCTCTGGCCCCCTTCCTGTTCGAAGGAGTGATGAGATAGTTAGTAGATTGTGTTCACTCAATGGCTGGTTGTCTAATTGGTGTCCGCAACATAATATAGAATTCATAGACAATTGGAAAAGTTTTTGGGGCAAGCCTGACCTGTTGAAAAGAGATGGTATTCATCCCACCTGGGATGGTGCTGCTCTTCTCTCTAGTAATTTGGCTCATATTCTTAGAGATAAAACATGACAATCTGGGGCTCAGGTCAGGAAGCAGACAAACTGGCTAAACCGACCGTCTGCTAGCGGCCTCACGTCACCAAGGTCAGATAAATCTCATCACATAGAGACTCTTTCACCTAGATATCATCATATAGAGACTGTGTCTGTTCCCCGAATTTGGAAATCCAAAAAACTGCCAAACCTTTCTAAGGTTAAAAATCTAATTGATGTTCAACAAATAAAAAACAGATATAATACAGATGAGCAAACGATAAAGCTTGGGTTGCTGAATATTCGATCCCTTAATTCAAAATCGCTCATAGTTAATGATAAGATTAAAGACTATAACCTAGATGTGCTGTGTTTGACAGAAACCTGGCTAAAACCAAACGATTACATTACTTTAAATGAGTCCACTCCGCAAGATTATTGTTATAAACATGAGCCTCGTCCGAAAGGCAAAGGGGGCGGTGTTGCTGTAATTTATAGTAATATTCTCAAAACCACTAAGAAATCTAGTTTTAAATATACTTCTTTTGAAGTGTTGGTGCTTAATGTAAAAATTTATAGTGTAAACAATAAGTCACGTTTGAGAATTCTGCTGGCTACTGTATACAGGCCACCAGGGAACCATAAAGATTTTCTCAAAGAATTTGCTGACTTTCTATCAGAATTAGTATTGGCTGCAGATAAAGTCCTAATTGTTGGTGATTTTAATATACATGTAGATAATGAAAAAGATGCATTGGGATTGGCATTTAAAGACATTATAAACTCAATTGGAGTGAGACAACACATGTCAGGACCTACTCATTGTCGTAATCATACTCTTGATCTAATATTATCACATGGAATAGATGTTGATGGCGTTGAAATTCTGCAGCAGAGCGACGACATCTCCGATCACTATCTAGTCTCGTGTAAATTACATTTAGCCAAGGCTGCAAAGCCGACTCCGTGTTATAAATATGTTAGACCTATCACTTCTGCCACTAAAGATTGCTTTATCAATAATCTTCCAAATCAGTTTCATAATCTCAGCATCCCAGATAGCTTAGAAGAACTTGATATTGCAACAGAAACTTTTAACTCTCTCTTTTCCAGCACTTTAGACACAGTTGCTCCGCTGCGCTTAAAGAAGATTAAAGAAAATAGTCCAACGCCGTGGTACAATGAGCACACCCGGCCCCTTAAGAGAGCAGCCAGAAAAATGGAGCGAAACTGGAAGAAAACAAAACTAGAGGTATTTCGGATTTCATGGAAGGAGAGCTCGATTGCTTACAGAGAGGCCTTAAAAGATGCTAGAACTAATTATTTTTCAACCCTATTAGAAGAAAATAAACATAATCCTAGGTATTTATTTGAACAAGTGACTAAACTAACGAAAAAGAAAGCTTCAAGCCCAGAAGTTTATAAGAAACACAGCAGTAATGACTTTATGAACTTCTTCACTTATAAGATTGATAATATCAGGGACAAAATTATAACTATGCAACCGTCTACTACAGTATCGCATCAGGGAGTATATTGTAGTCTCTGTGAGGAACATTTTGATTCATTTGTTGCTATAGGAGAGGAAGAATTTTGCAAAATTGTTAATTCATCTAAATCGACAACTTGTATGCTAGACCCTATACCGACTAAGCTACTGAAAGAGATGCTTCCAGAGGTCATAGATCCTCTTCTAGATATCATTAATTCATCTTTGTCATTAGGATTCGTACCAAAAACCTTTAAGTTGGCTATGATTAAACCGCTTGTTAAAAAAACGCAACTTGATCCTACAGAATTAGTCAATTACAGGCCAATCTCGAATCTGCCTTTTCTGTCAAAGATACTAGAAAAAGCAGTATCCTCACAACTGTGTTCCTTTTTAGAAAGAAATAATATCTGCGAGGATTTTCAGTCCGGATTTAGACCGTACCATAGTACTGAAACTGCTCTCATTAAAGTCACAAATGATTTGCTCCTATCATCCGATCGTGGTTGTATCTCTCTATTAGTGTTACTTGATCTTAGTGCTGCATTTGATACTATCGACCACAACATTCTTTTAAATAGACTAGAAAACTATGTTGGCATTAGCGGAATTGCACTAGCATGGTTTAAATCATACTTATCTGACCGTTTTCAGTTTGTATTAGTAAATGAAGAGATGTCTTATCGATCACAAGTTCAGTATGGCGTACCACAAGGCTCAGTACTAGGACCGCTGCTCTTCACTCTGTACATGCTACCATTAGGAGATATCATTAGGAAATATGGAATTAGCTTTCACTGTTATGCTGATGATACTCAGCTGTATATTTCTTCAAAACCTAACGAAACTTACCAATTCACAAAATTAACGGAATGCATAGCTGATATAAAAAATTGGATGACCAGTAATTTCCTATTACTAAATTCTGAAAAAACAGAGATTCTAATCATTGGACAAAAAACTTCCTCACCTAATAACCTAGAATACTGTCTAACACTTGATGGCTGCTCTGTTAAGTCTTCGACGTCAGTTAGGAACCTGGGTGTGCTCTTTGATACCAATCTTTCATTTGAAAGTCATGTGTCTAGTATCTGTAAAACCGCATTTTTCCATCTTAAAAATATATCTAAATTACGTCATATGCTCTCACTGACAAATGCGGAACAATTAGTTTATGCTTTCATGACCTCAAGGCTAGATTATTGTAATGCTCTACTGGGTGGTTGCCCTGCACGCTTATTAAACAAACTACAGCTAGTTCAAAATGCAGCCGCTAGAGTTCTTACCAGAACCAGGAAGTATGACCATATTAGCCCGGTTCTGTCAACACTGCATTGGCTGCCTATTAAACATCGTATAAATTTTAAAATATTGCTGATTACTTACAAAGCACTAAATGGTTTAGCTCCCCAGTACTTGAGCGAGCTCTTAACGCATTATAGTCCTTCACGTCTATTGCGATCTCAAAATTCTGGTCAGTTGATAATACCTAGAATATCAAAATCGACTGCTGGCGGTAGATCCTTTTCCTATTTAGCACCAAAACTTTGGAACAATCTTCCTAACACGGTCCGGGAAGCAGATACAGTCTGTCAGTTTAAATCTAGACTAAAAACACATCTCTTTGGCTTAGCATACACATAACACATTATAGATTTCTATAATTCAATGTTAGGCTGCATAGATTAGATCAGCCGGAACCGGGAACACTTCCCATAATTCCTGATGTACTTTGTACATCATAAGAAGGATGGCGTCTACGCTAATATTAGTCTCTCTGTTTATCCCGAGGTTTACCGCAGACCGCCGGATCCAGGGCATATCCAGATCTGATGAAGGACCATCACATGGACACGACGACACGCATTATCAGGGCTGTGAAGGCCCATGGACACCTCACCACACTCATCTCCTCACCGGCCGGATGACCCTACCCAACCAGATGAACTGGATAATATCGTGAAAGTTCTGATCCCATCTGACTCCTGACATTATGCTGCCTAACTCATAATCATACACTGTTCATTCGTTGGCCAAAGGAGGACTGGCCCCCCGACTGAGCCTGGGTTCTCCCAAGGTTTTTTTCTCCATTCTGTCACCTGATGGAGTTTTGGTTCCTTGCCACTGTTGCCTTCGCCTTTTGGCTTGCTTAGTTGGGGACATTTAATTTTCAATTGAACAATACTATTACAACATTGTTTTCCTGTTATCTCTGTAAAGCTGCTTTGAAACAATTTGTATTGTAAAAAGCGCTATATAAATAAAGGTGACTTGACTTGACTTGACTTGACTCCAGAACGTGGGCCCGGACAGGCTGTCAAGGGACAACGTTCCCCCAGGGGAATGGTCCTTGCACCCCCAAACAGTCCAGTTACTGTGGGACGTTTTCGGCAGAGCGAAGATCGATCTCTTTGCATCAGCAGAGAACGCGCACTGTCCAGTATTCTTCACGAAGAGCAGGGACGCGCTGGCCCACGACTGGCCCAGCGGCCCGCTGTATGCGTTTCCCCCGATCGCACTATTACCACAGGTGATCAAGCGAGTGAGGGAGTGCAAGTGCTCTGTGCTCCTATGGAAAGCTTACATTCCGGGGAAGAGAAAACACAACTGCCTACATTCATAAGGATAAGAGAAAATGCCTCTTCTGGAATCTACTTGCTGCACAAACTGCCAGAGACTTTTACAAAGGATTGCAGTTCTTGAAACAAAGTTACTTATGGGACCACCAAACCAGACGGAACACACAACAGAGCTTCATCATGGACGACCTCAGCATACAGCCGGTGAGTCCCATGAATCTAGTGCTCCAATACAGGCCATACTGAGTGTAGAGAAACAAGCCGATCGACTTACAAATCGATGGCAGAAACAGGGAGCGAGACCTAAAGGCACTCGAGACATCAGATTGTCACGAGCATCACACATTGCCGCAGTAGCATCCTCTACCCCAGATACGGCTCTGACAAGGATTGCAAACACTGGTCTCCTACCACCGCCTATACATCTTGAGAACAGATTTGCAGTATTAATGAATGAGGAATCCCTGAATGTGATGAATGTGATCGAACACAGACTGAATCAGCCAGTAGCTAACACTGCTAACGGGCGCTCAAGGTCGAGCAGACAGCGGCACTCAGCTCAGAGCGCAGCCGAGCCCAGGACTCTGATAGTGGGTGACTCCATAATCAGAAACATTAGTAGCAGGGACACAACTACATGCTGCCTTCCACAAGCAACAACTTCTGATGTAAACAGGGAACTTCAGAACATTCTGATGAAACATAAGACTGCAAATCGACTCATTGTTCATGTGGGGAGGAATGATATTCATAAAGGGCAGTCAGAACTCCTTAAGAAGGATTTCAATGAACTTTTTGAAACACTTAAAAGACTGAAAGTTCAGACATTCATCAGTGGACCACTCCCAGCAAGAGGAACAAACAGGTTTTCACGGTTGCTTGGGCTTAACACATGGCTGCAAAAAACCTGCAATATAAAAGGACTGAACTTCATTGACAACTTCAATCTTTTCTGGAATCAGAGGCAACTGTTTCAACAGGATGGGCTCCACCCAAACAAACTTGGCTCAAGAGTGCTAAAGGACAATATCTTCTTTTCAATCCATCATCCTTCTCCAGTGTGTGCCAATCCACTCAACCAGAATGGCACACACACACCTGGACACAGTATGAATGACCACAGGACTTCACTTCAGCACCTGAATGGACATGTGTTTGACACATCACACAAGGACAATGATAACACCACTCAGCCACAACAACCTCTGCTCACGGACACAATCTCAGCTGAGCCCTGCCCACAGAGCTCACCACAGACAGACTGTGACATACTAGAACTGCTAGAAGATTCAGCACCCAAGGACGACTTGGGGGAAAACAGTCAGGGAATCCAGGACAGCATATTACAGCCTCCGATTACACCAGAGCAACAGCAAACACCAGACACGTTATCCCTCTCTCCAGCATCTCCACTTCTGTGCTTCTCAGAGAAAATGGAACAACTGGTGTATGCTGGAACCAGACTATCTCACTCTTTTGCAAGCCCCCAGATGTCAACCAAAAAACGGCAGGCCCCACAACCACCAAAGCCTGCGGGCCCAGCTCGCCCTCCCCCTCCCCCTCCTCCTGTGAGAGCTCTTCGGCCTCTGCCACAGCGCCAGGGCCCGCAACCCCCTCCAGCGGCTCGCGGTGTACCAAAAACAACTGATACCAGCTCTCAGTGATATGCGTCGGGTCCCCGCTATGATAACAGTAACTTTCTTAATTGTTTACAAAACAAGCGGGAACCCAGTGTGCCTGAATCTCTCTCTATTGCTGTTCAATTACATGATAGAAAATCTAAGGCCTTCAAAAGCCGTACAGCAAACCCATCTAATCTGGTGCCTATTACACGCCAAACTAAGATCGCTGTGGGGACAAAAAGTAAGACTGTTAAGTTAGCACTTTTAAACATCCGCTCACTTAAAAATAAATCACTTCTAGTCAACGACTTAATAACCACATACAACCTGGACTTTATGCTTCTAAATGAAACTTGGCTAGAAGACAGCTGCAGTGCAACAGTCCTCAATGAAACATCCCCTCCTAACTTTACTTTTATGAGTGTTTGCAGAGCGGGTAAGAGAGGCGGGGGCTTAGCTGCTCTTTTTAAAGATGTCTATCAATGTAAGCAAATATCACTTGGGAATTACCCATCTTTTGAATATCTGGGTATTGTGGTAAAAGGTGCTCCACGTATTTTACTTATCATTGTTTACAGGCCTCCAAAATACTCTCCAGCCTTTGCTGAGGACTTTACAGAACTGTTATCAACAATTTCCTCAGAGTTTGACTGTTTTGCCATTGCTGGAGATTTTAACATTCACATAGATAATGCAGAAACCAATATGGCAAAAGAAATCAAAACTGTTTTAAAAACGTTTGATCTGACACAGCATGTAAATGGACCCACACATAATCGTGGACACACTCTAGATCTACTTATCAGTACGGGTCTAAACATCTCATCAATTGTTATTAAGGATGTAGCACTGTCTGATCATTTCTGTATTTTCTTTGATATTTTGATCCCTCCTGCCATTGAAGCTAGATCTGTGTCTGTCAAGAAGAGATGCTTAAATGAGAACACTAGTGTGCTATTTATGAAGGCTATATCTTTAAAACCAAGCATATCTGCTGACTCTGTTGATTTTCTCCTTGAATCTTTTAACTCAAAAATTAAAAGTGTAATTGATCATATTGCTCCTGTGAAAGTCAGGAAGAATAGTGGTAGACAAAAAGCACCTTGGAGAAACTCAACAGCTGTGCAAAATATGAAAAGACAATGCAGAAGAGCAGAGCGCATGTGGCGGAAGACAAAACTTGTAGTCCATTATAACATCTACAAAGACAGCATCCATGCTTTTAATATGGAACTAGGCAAAGCTAGACAGACTTTCTTCTCAAATATTATAAACAGCAACTTAAACAACACACGCACTCTTTTTGCTACTGTAGAGAGACTGACAAACCCACCAAGCCAGATTCCCAGTGAAATGCTCTCAGACAGCAAGTGCAGTGAGTTTGCTTCTTTCTTCTCTGAGAAAATCAATAATATCAGAAAGGTGATCAGCACATCCTTGAGTTGCACTGGGGTCAAACAGATCCGACCACTACCTGAGAAAGTAGTTACTATGTCTGTTTTCGAAGAAATTGATGGCAAAATTTTGGAAGAAACCGTACAGCACCTTAAAACATCAACCTGTGCCCTCGACACACTTCCCACATCTTTTTTCAAAAGTGTGTTAAACAGCTTAGAAGCAGATCTCCTAGAAGTGGTAAATGCCTCACTTCTCTCTGGGAGTTTTCCAAACTCCCTGAAAACTGCAGTTGTCAAGCCCCTCCTGAAAAAGAGCAATCTAGATAAGACCATATTAAGCCATTATAGACCGATCTCAAATCTTCCCTTCATAGGCAAGATCATTGAAAAAGTTGTCTTCAATCAGCTGAACAAATTCTTAAGCTTGAATGGATACTTCGACAATTTTCAATCTGGTTTCCGATCGCATCACAGCACAGAGACAGCGCTCATAAAGATAATAAATGATATTCGCTTAAATACTGATACAGGCAAATTATCAGTGCTGGTACTACTCGACCTCAGTGCTGCATTTGACACTGTCGATCACAACATACTTCTTGACAGGCTGGAAAACTGGGTGGGGCTTTCTGGGATAGTCCTAAAATGGTTCAGGTCTTACTTAGAAGGGAGAGGTTATTATGTGAGTATAGGAGACCATAAGTCTGAGTGGACATCCATGATATGCGGAGTCCCCCAGGGCTCAATTCTTGCGCCACTCCTATTCAACCTGTATATGCTCCCAATGAGCCAAATAATGAGAAAGAACCGAATCTCTTACCACAGCTATGCAGACGACACACAGCTCTACTTAGCCCTATCGCCTAACGATTACAGCCCCATTGACTCCCTGTGCCAATGCATTGATGAAGTAAATGGTTGGATGTGCCAAAACTTTCTTCAGTTAAACAAAGACAAAACTGAAGTCATTGGGTTTGGAAACAAAGATGAAGTTCTCAAGGTGAATGCATACCTTCACTCTAGAGGTCTAACAACTAAAAATCAAGTCAGGAATCTTGGTGTGTCTCTAGAGTCAGACCTTAGTTTCAGTAGTCATGTCAAAGCAATAACTAAATCAGCATACTATCATTTGAAAAATATTGCAAGAATTAGATGCTTTGTTTCCAGTCAAGACTTAGAGAAACTTGTGCATGCTTTCATCACCAGCAGGGTGGATTATTGTAATGGACTCCTCACTGGCCTTCCTAAAAAGACCATAAGACAGTTGCAGCTCATACAGAACGCTGCTGCCAGGATTCTGAGCAGAACCAGAAAATATGAACATATCACACCAGTCCTCAGGTCTTTACACTAGCTCCCAGTTACATTTAGGATTGATTTTAAAGTATTATTACTGGTATATAAATCATTCAATGGGCTAGGACCTCAATATATTGCAGATATGCTCACTGAATATAAACCCAACAGATCACTCAGATCATTAGGATCACATCAGTTAGAAATACCAAGGGTTCACTCTAAGCAAGGAGAGTCTGCTTTTAGCTACTATGCCAGCCGCAGCTGGAACCAGCTTCCAGAAGAGATCAGATGTGCTCCTACAGTAGTCACATTCAAATCCAGACTCAAAACACTTCTGTTTAGCTATGCATTTACTGAATGAGCACTGTGCCACTGTTCGTCCGACTGTTTTTACTGTACTTTATTTTATTTTTTATTCTAAACTGTTTTAATTATTCTTATTTGTTTTGATTATTTTATTTTTCTCCTATGTAAAGCACTTTGAATTACCATTGTGTATGAAATGTGCTATATAAATAAACTTGCCTTGCCTTGCCTTGCCTTGCCTTGCCTATTGGCGCCATTCTGGAAGAACCACGCTTGGTTCTCAGAACTGATGCAGCTCACGTGCACAGCTCCGTGGCCGATTCCTTTGAGAAAGGATCTCCTCTCTCAGGCCAGAGGCGTGATTTGGCACCCGCACCCCGACTTATGGGCACTGCATGCATGGACGGTCAACGGTTACCCGCTGACCTCCCAGCTGGAGTGCTGAGTACAATTACACAAGCAAGAGCGCCCTCTACGAGACGGCTCTATGCGTCTAAATGGTCAGTGTTTTCTGGCTGGTGTTTGGCCCAAAACCTGGACCCATAGCGCTGTAGCATTACGGAAGTTCTTTCCTTCCTCCAAGAGCTTTTGGATGAGGGCAGGTCCCCATCCACGCTCAAGGTGTATGTTGCAGCCATAGCAGCGTTCTCAGAACCTCTGCATGGTCAGTCCCTGGGGAAAAACAACCTTATCATTTGTTTTCTTAGAGGAGCGAGGAGGTTGAACCCTCCGCGACCTCCCATGGTTCCGGCCTGGGATCTCTCCACGGTCCTGGAGGCTATGAAGAGTGGTCCTTTTGAGCCACTGCAGTCAGTGGACTTACGGTGTCTCTCGTTCAAAACCATTTTTCTCTTGGCTCTCACTTCGGTGAAGCGAGTTGGTGACTTACACGTGCTCTCTGTGAGTGCGTCGTGCTTGGAATTTGGGCCTAATGATTCTAAAGTTACGCTCAAACCAAGGCATGGCTATGTCCCCGAAGTGCTCTCTACTCTGTTCAGAGCGCAAGTCATTTCCCTGTCAGCCCTTCCGGGAACTGGTGGTGAGAACGATGTAAACTTCCTTTGCCCGGTCAGGGCTTTAAGAGTTTACGTTCAACGAATTGCTGCCTTCAGGCAGTCGGAACAGCTGTTCGTTTCGTTTGGTGGCCGCACTAAGGGGCTAGCCACCTCGAAACAGAGCATTTCCAGATGGATAGTTGATGCTATCGCTTTGGCTTACAAGTCTAAAGGCCTTCAATGCCCTTTAGGTGTTCGAGCCCATTCCACTAGAAGTATGGCCTCATCATGGGCCTGGACTAGTGGTGTCTCACTCCATGATATTTGTAGAGCGGCAGGCTGGGCCTCTCCATCTACATTTATAAGGTTTTATAACTTGGAGGTCCCTGCTTTGCAGGCCAAAGTGTTATGCCCTTGGGCTTAATGTGAATGGCCTCAGCATACACGGCGCTTTAAACTGGGTTCCCGTAGCGTAAGCTAGCTTACGCAACACGAGAGTACTCTCGTAAGAGAACGACACTCGGTTACTAACGTAACCTCGGTTCTCTCTAGAAGAGGGAACTAGTGTTGCGTAACCCGGCCGTGTTAATGCTGTGTTGTTATTTCGCTTCAGTGTGAAAAACCAAAGAACACCCTATCTGGACTTGGCCGATATATAGGTAAGCCACACCTATTCTGGCGGGACGTGACGCACTAGGGCGCCCGCGCCCTTATTGGTGCTGACGTCACTATCAGTCCACCGATAGGTTGCAGCATCTTGCCACAGAGCAGCCAATAAGCGCATGAGCTGCTTAGTCTAGGACTGCTCTGCGCAGAATGCGTTTTAAATATGTGAAAATTAAAGGATAATTTTTTGGCTTCAGTATTCTCGAGAAAAGGGGTTTTCCCGTAGCGTAAGCTACGAGGTAGCGTAAGCTACGAGAGAACCGAGGTTACGTTAGTAACCGAGTGTCGTTTTCTCTATAGGGGATTGTATGTTGGTCTCATTTTACATTGGAAGACATCATTCATAAAAATGTTATCATATTTTAGTAATAACTGTAGGCTAAGCATTGGGACATAAAACCACACTTTAAGTATTAACTATTAAGACGAGGATATTATCCATAAATGGCAGGTTTGGGAAAGTCATGTTTTACCATTTATTATTATTTTAACCTAATGAACTAACCTCACAGTGTGACAGCTCAATTTGAATGAAGCGCCCATTACAGCTCCTCCTTTCAGAGGTGCAAATCTGCTAAATTAACCAGTTCCAGTTCTAGCCCCGAGTGTAAAGCCTAACGTGATTGGTTGTAGTGAGAACGTGCTACGATTGGTCAGCTCAGTGTGGCCGTTATCTGATTGGCTTGAGTAAACGGTGGGTGGAGTCTACTAATTTGTGGATTTGTCTGCATGTCGACGCTAGAAGAGTTTCAAAATCCAGTTGCGTGAGGGGATTTACAAATGCACAAGAGATTCACAAATGCGTGCAGTGATTTACAAACGCACAGAAAGCGGTACACAAATAAATGCCAGACAGAGTTGTGTTCGAGATATAAAAACACATTTGTAAAAAAAAAAAATTTTTTTTTGGCAAATCTCATTTTATTTTTTTGTGAATTAGACACATTTTTGTGAATCTCTTTACATTTGTTTGTGAATCTAAATCTATTTTTTGGAATAATGCAACAATCCTAACCCCATACGCTATCTTCCAGTTCTTCCAGTCTTATAGTTCCTTGTCACTGTCGCCTCAGTCTTGCTTAGTTAGGGACAATACATATTGAGCATTATTATAAATCTGACTGCAGTCCAAGCCTATTCATTTACACACACACAGTGTAACACCAAAACTATTCCTATATTAAAACACTCACCGGAGGCTCTCTGGAAGCTGACCGTCTTCAGTTGCTGCCCTTAGTTTCAGAAACGAATGAAAGAGCTCCACTTTACTGATTAAAGATCTAAACATGGAAAAAAATATGAAACAAAATACGCCTGGGCTCAGAGCTGGTTCTTGCGGTGACTGGATGTTATGTGATAACATTGACAACTTACAAAGTAACATTCATAATGCATACAGCACATCAATATGTTATTCTAGGAATGTCAGTTATTCGTTATCCTGAGATCACCTTGCTTGCAATGTTCCCAAAGCTTTCTTCGTCACTCCCTGTTTGTATCCGTTAGCAGTGACATCTAGAGGATGCTGGGACACTGCACACCAGCTGATTGCTGCAAGAATATTCAGAATTCTGTTAATCATTCACAGATCTAGGCTTTACTATACAATATCTGCAAAGAAAACGAATAAAACCAAACTATAACAGACCAAAGAATGACGAAACCTTCAAAAATGATTCTTCAGCTGAACTACTTTGGAGATTTATTGATGTTCTGTGTGACGGTATTTATTTTTGCTACATTTATTTTTTCCCTTTTATGCAAAGTCTTGGGCTTACTGAAAGGAGTTCTCTACAGTTGCAGCAGGGATGATGTATTTTTGTAGGCTAAAACCCAGAAACTACTTTGCATTTTACCATTTATATTTACATCATCTCAAAGACAATGAGGTTTTTGGTTAAATGCTGGAAAAAAAGGTCTGTGGTTAAAGGCAGGGTCGGTGATTTTTGTTATGCTGGTTGAAATCTACATCCTGATAGCAATCACTAAGTTAAAGCTCCAGTCGGCAAGTCTGGCCGATTGAGTGGACTAACGGTGCGTGCGTGTCCACTACAGCGGCAAAACTCCGCTCAGTGCCGCTGGCAACGCTATAATGTCTCCGCTTTGGGGTGTGTCTGTTGCGAGTGTGTTTAATCTATGTTTTTTTCAACATACACACAGTATAATCATCAGAGATGCACGAGATTACATTCGGAAATAGACAAGCTTTGTTTACATTTTGCCCCAAGCAAAGATATATCCCGTCAATTTTCTATTTCTATTTTCAATTTTCTTCTTATAAACCCAGCCAGTATAATCACAATGAACACATCCAAAATGAATTATTTAACATCTATAACAACTGCAAAAGCGTCTAATTTGTGGACAAAATTATTTACGCACTAAATCCAGCATAAACTCCGGCACAATTTGCATATTTTTAAAATCTCAAAACAGACGTCACATCCCGAACAGCACATCAATTGGCTGCCGACCGCGTTTTTCGCTTGATATTTGCATAAAGTCGAGAACTGCCCATCCTTTTGACGCTCTCAACGCTTTCTCCGGTCCGCTGTCAATCCCAAAATGCACTACGCGAGCGTGAAGCTCGACTTCCATAGGAATGAATTGAAAACGCTTGCAGCTCCGCTCGCTCCGTGCCAGTGGACACGCACCGTTAAGCCCCGTTCACGGTAGAGATCCACTTGTCCGTGCAACACTTCAGTCACGCCGCGCTCCGCTTTATTCCTATGGGTGACGTCACGCGACTTTAACGCGCCCGCAAAGCATTCCGGGAAGGCGGCGCTTCATTTGGAAAATTGTTGCGCGTCCAAAAGCTGGCCGATGCCCAGCTTTATGCAAATGAATCCGCCAAACGCGACGCGTCTATCCAATAGAAGTAGAGCATATGGAGACGGAGGGAAGTCTCTCGCAGGTCCTCTGTTCTAGACTGGCCGCTGGCTCAAAACCACGCTTAGAGCAGTAAACTTGAGGAACGCCCATCCATACAAATGTGGAGAGGCGTTGCGACACCACGCGACTGTCGTGTCGGACAAGTGAATCTCTACCGTCACACTACACGCGACCAAGCGACGCGATACCATTCATTTCAATGGTGAGCGGGCGACTTCCGGCGACACGCGACAAAGTTGAGATCTGTTTAACTTTATGCAAATGAAGAGCGACTTTCGGGAGCGACAACCAATAGGAGTGAAGTCAGTGGAGCGCGTCACTCTTCAGTGCTGAGTCTGACGGAGGCAATTAACGAGAAGCTCATTTTAGCAGTCAGAAACTGTCCTATAATGTATGATATATCTCCGTGTACATACAGTGGTATTCACCGTATACTGACTCCGTGCCTGGATGGTTTCGGGAACCCAGATAGACCGGTATTTGCCCGTTTGCTGCAGTTAAATAGCCGCGATGGCAAAGAACAATCACTGTTCTCGGTCATCTTTAATATTATGCATTTTATGTACTGATTCCATGTATATTTAGACTTTTCCTTCCAAAATGTGTGTTTGTAGCGTCAAGAAAACGTATTTGTTGTCTAACATAGAGTAACATCCGGGAATGTCACTCACAAACATTACTAGGCAACCAGTAGTGGGGGCGCCCTCCATCGCAGCCACTGGGACCTGCAGCGACAAAGTCGCGTGTAGTGTGAACGGGGCTTTAGGCAAAATTTTGAATGTATCCAACTCTCATTCCCCCTCCCCCACTATCAACGAATACCCTCCCATCTGAGTTTGTGCTCGTCAGTGCGTCTGCACCAGATTTTCTGTGAACGCGCCTTCTCATCAGCATACATCAACACCATGGAGTATTTGGAGGTATGCTGCCCTGGCTAATCTACCGATAGATTGCAATTAGACCTTATTTACACACGCCACTGCTCCACTGACCATACACTAGTTACTCCACTGCACACCTCGACCACTTCCTCCTCACTCTCAGCCTCAACCTACCTCAGAACACAACACACACTCCTCCACAGGTCACCTTTCGGCGAAACCTACGCTCTCTCTCACCCTCTCGCCTATCCTCTTTGGTCTCATCCACACTTCCTCCACCTGACAAGTTCTCAACACTTGATACTAACAGTGCAACTGACTCTTTTTTCTCCACTCTAACACACTGCTTGGACAACTTCTGCCCACTTTCTTCCAGGCCAGCCCGCACCACACCCTCTGCCCCCTGGTTATCCGATGTTCTCCGTGAACATCATTCTAAACTCAGGGGTGCAGAGAGGAAGTGGCGCAAATCGAAAGACCCTACTGACCTTGGTCTTTATCAATCCCTCCTCTCCTCCTTCTCTGCTAATGTCTCTACTGCTAAAATGACTTACTACCACAGCAAAATTAACAATTCTTCTGACTCTCGCATGCTTTTTAAAACCTTCTCCTCTCTTCTCAACCCTCCTCCTCCTCCTCCTCATCAACCCTAACAGCTGACGACTTTGCCACATTCTTCATTCATAAAACATCTACCATCAGCGACCAATTTAACAATCCACAAACTGACACACACATTTTACCAACTAACACACACATTCTACCCTCATTCTCTCTGCTTTCAGAGGCAGAAGTATCCAAACTACTCCTTTCCAATCGCCCTACTACCTGTCCGCTTGATCCTATTCCTACTAACCTACTTCAAGCCATTTCCTCCTCAGTCATACCCGCACTCACTCACATCATAAACACCTCTCTTCACACTGGTACCTTTCCCACAGCATTTAAGCAGGCTCGAGTAACCCCACTGCTTAAGAAACCTACTCTTAATCCAGCACATCTGGATAATTACAGACCGGTATCCCTTCTTCCATTCGTCGCGAAGACACTTGAACGAGTTGTTTTCAACCAGATCTCTTCCTTTCTCACACAGAACAACCTCCTGGACAACAATCAGTCTGGTTTCAAAAGTGGACACTCAACTGAGACTGCGCTGCTCTCAGTAATCGAAGCCCTGAAACTGGCAAGAGCAGCTTCCAAATCCTCAGTTCTCATCCTGCTAGATCTGTCTGCTGCCTTTGACACAGTTAACCACCAGATCCTCCTGTCAATCCTAAAGATGAAGGGAATCTCGGGAACTGCACTCCAACGGTTCAAGTCTTACCTCTCAGGTAGGTCCTTCAGGGTATCGTGGAGGAGTGAGGTGTCGAAGTCACAACATCTACCTACTGGGGTGCCTCAGGGCTCAGTGCTTGGACCACTTCTCTTCTCCATCTACATGACATCACTAGGAACTGTGATTCAGAAACATGGCTTTTCCTATCACTGCTACGCGGATGACACACAACTCTACCTCTCATTCCAGCCTGATGATCCGACGGTAGCTGCTCGCATCTCAGCTTGCCTGACAGACATCTCTGACTGGATGAAAGACCACCATCTTCAACTTAACCTTGCGAAGACTGAGCTACTTGTTATCCCGGCCAAACCAACACTTTGTCACAACTTCACTATTCAACTAGGCCCGTCATCCATAACTCCATCACGGTCAGCCAGGAACCTTGGAGTTGTTATTGATGATCAATTGAACTTCACAGACCACACTACTAGAACTGCCCGGTCCTGCAGATTTGCCTTGTACAACATTAGGAAGATCAGGCCCTTCCTATCAGAGTATGCTACACAACTCCTTGTTCAAGCGCTTGTTCTATCCAGACTGGACTATTGCAATGCTCTCCTGGCTGGTCTTCCAGCTTGCACGATCAAACCTCTGCAGCTAATCCAAAATGCTGCAGCTAGAGTGGTCTTTAACGAGCCGAAGAGAGCACACGTCACTCCTCTCCTCACAAAATTGCACTGGCTGCCAGTTGCAGCTCGCATCAAATTCAAGTCACTGACGCTTGCTTACAGAACAACCACTGGCTCTGCTCCCTTTTACCTAAACTCATTACTTCAGACTTATGTCCCATCCAGAAATTTACGCTCTACAAGTGAACGTCGTCTTGTGGTGCCACGTCAAAGAGGCACAAGATCTCTTTCTCAGACCTTTACCATGACTGTTCCCTGCTGGTGGAATGACCTACCTAACTCAACCAGATCTGCTGAGTCCGTAGCCATTTTCAAGAAACGGTTGAAGACGCATCTCTTTCGGCAGCACTTGTTCCAGTAATACTAACACTTTCTCTTCTCTTCCTTTCTATTATATAAAAAAAAAAAGAAAAAAAAAAAAAAAAAAGAAATTACGGATTCTACGTTGGATTAAACTGTGAAAGGTTATAGCACTTACATTTTGTTGTCCTGCTGTTAGTTTAACTGCTTCTATGGTTCTCATTTGTAAGTCGCTTTGGATAAAAGCGTCTGCTAAATGAAAATTAAATGTAAATGTAAATTGCTAATGTCATTTATACTCTAAATGAGCTTTTCCGCCATCAGTCTTCGTTACTGCGCGAACTTCAGGCGTGTGCATGTGATTGTAACGTGCTTGAGGGGTGGCGTGTGCCCGATCTGTGATTGACAGTTAGATCTCACACCCCCCTGCGTTGATTGGACCCGATGATGCGGGAGCTGTGGATCTTTGCAAAACAAATAACATGCTCCAGGTGGAGTTAGAAGCTCGGGTTTTTTTCTAAAACCACTTTATTTATGTTGTTCTGTCGGATTATAGTGTCGATTTCACTGAATATGATTAAAAAAATGTTGCAGACGGCAGCTTTAAGTGGTGTAAATGTATTAATATGTCGGTATATATCTTCTGTGGAAGGTGTAGGTCCATAAAATGTTCGTCCACTGTGTTCAGAGGGCAACGCTACGATGTCATACCTGCCTGACATCACTCGTCATCAGTGAGTTTCATGCTAAGCAGAGTTAGACAGACGTCAGTCACTGAGCACCGCAAACGAAACCGCAGCCTTCTTTTACAGTTCTGAACCAAAACAACAAGCATATGTTACGTTCACACCATAACTACTGTAATCTGGAAGACATGGAAACCTGTGATGTTATATATAGAATAACACAAGACTCGTCACTCGTATTGTTTTGAATGGGGAAAAGTGCAACGCTCAATATGGCGGAATAAATCCCGCCTTCTAAGAAGAGCCAATCGGCGATCGGTAAAGTCATCGCGTCACTGCAGCCGTTAGAAGCTCCGGTTCCTATAGAAACAGTCAGACACGCACTTCATCTGCGCATTAGCTTGATCCAGCCTGAAAAATTTAGTTTTTGTCATTATTTGAGTGTTGAGAAACAAAAAATATGAGATAAATGTTGTCAGATTTCATTGGTGTTTTCAAATATGAAATTTAATATAAAGCTTGGCGAACAGTTTTAAAGAATTTGATGTTTCCCCGTTCAAAGAGATAGGAGCTGCACTTACACGCCCGAGAGGCATTTCAAAGATGGCCGCCGAGTGAAATGACTTCCCAGATAGCATGTTGACATCAGGTTGACATTGATACAATGTTGAGTTTTGATCCAAACCATCATTTTGGTTGAGATTGACATTTCAATGTTTAAAGTGTGCTGGATCAGCATTGAAATTTTGATGAAAGCCAACAACACACATGGGTGGAGACAGTGACATTGAACTAACAGTGATTTGTAGTTGATGAGCACAAGATCATTCAGGCGTATATCTGCAGAACACTAGTGGGTGTTTCTCGATCAGTGGGGCGTTTTCAAACCACAATGGGCATTTTCAACCTCTTTACCCGAGTTGCTCTAATCCACTGGGGGCTTGGTTTAGGGGTGGGCCTTCATGATTTTAGCAAGTCTGTTGAAAAATGGTTGAAAAACATTTACCTGTATTGTAGTTTGAAATTGACCACTGATTGGTAAACGTTTTGCATATGCACTTCTCAGTAGTTTAATGCTTCCTCATTAGAGAGAAAACAGGTGGATCCTCTTGTTTGTTGAAGCACCTGACATTCTTACATGACTTCTCTAGCAGAGTTTTAAACAATGGTGTATCCACCTTATTTCTCTGTTCCTTTGTTTTGCATGCTTATTTGAGTTTGATTTGTGTTATTACTCACTGTAATTAGATAGATTAAAAAGTTATTAAAGTGTTTGAATAAAGCATCTATTTTTCTACATTTAAAAAAAATGCATCTTGCTTTAATAAAGTTTTTTAGGAATTTCTTGAATAAAGTTATTACGTCATTTAACAGATTTCTTAAGGTGCAGGAGACATGAACATGAGCAAGAATGTTAACATAGCCCATGTCTTGTATCGGTCAGTGCTTGCATGCAGAACACATTGCTCCTTTAGTAGGAGTGAAGGCAGATGAAGATGGACAATTAAAAAAAAGAGAAGCACCTCCTGATTATGCTGACATTGATTATACACTGAGTTGTTGTCGACAGCATAATCACCTTGATGATATCCTGTATCTTATCACTGCTTAATCAGGTAATCATTCATATTCCTGAATCTGTATTAAATTTGAGAAATAACTGATTTCCATTCAGTTTAGCTTGTTTCCACTGAAACAATAACAAAAAAAACATCTTGTGTTTATTAAGAAAGTGACTGACATGGCTATTTTGTGATATTTAAAGAGATTAGGGTATACATAAGGTGAATCTGCAGCTTTAAAAGGGTAGTTCAGTCTGAAATTAAAATTATGTCATCAATTATTTACCCTCAAGTTGTTCCAAACATGAATGTCTTTCTTCTGCTGCACACAAAAGAAGATAGAGTGAAAGATGTTGACAACCAGACAGTTGATATTAGCCATTGACTTCCATGGTATTTATTATGGAAATCATTGGCCACTGTCAACTTTCTGGTTACCGGCATTCTTTAAAATATCTTATTTTGTGTTCAAAAGAAGAAAGAAACTCATACAGGTTTGGAACAACTTGAGGGTGAGTAAATGATTACAGAATTTTCATTTCAGGCTGAACTATCTCTTTAATGAAATTTTTATTGAATAAAACGAAGATATTTTATTCTACAAGATAAACGTGTTATTTGAATGCTCTAGTTTGACCGAAAATGAACTGAGATGTAGTTAATGGCTATAGCCCAGAGGTGTTTGTTCCTCTTCATGACGAGTTTAGCTCCAGCACTGGAAGTATTAATTGATCTAATGACCTTGATTATCTGCCTCAGGTGTGTTTAATTATGGCTGGAGATAAAAATAATCGGACACCCCTGCCATAGTGCTTTATTTTGATATTGAAGCATTTATAGATTTTAGAAAAAATAAATGAAATAAACAGAATTTAAAGACACTATAATCGTAGTTTGAATATTTTGTTTTCCGTGACTTTTTTAAAAAAGTGAATCATATTGTGTTTAGTATATTAACATTCTTGAATGTGACTATGTATGACAACTGAATTAACTTGTTCTCGAGTAACATCATGCTTTCTTTTTCAGATTTCAGAGAACCCAAAGGAAAAGAGGCAGTAGTCTGATGCAAGACAGATCAGACTTCTGAAGCCAATTTTATTTTTAAAGGTTGAAATGCTTTTGTCCTATTTCTCCCCCTTTCTTTTTAAAAAATTATATTTTAATATATTTTTTGTCATTGATTGATTGAATAAAATAAATTGACTCAACTGCTGGAAAGGTGTCATTTGTGGTTTTCGCCAAATTTTGAAATTTTCAGGAATTTGTTGACGCACCATTGAAGTGTAATTGAAATATTAATGTTGTTTTAACATTAATTCAAAAGATGGCTTGTTTGAAATCTGTGTAAAATGTTTTGTATGATTATAATAATCTATAATGTTTAAACTGTGGTCTCTTGTTCTCTGCTGGTGCTGGAACCCAAGCAGATCCCAGAGAACGATAAGTAGGAACTAGATCCACCTCCTAAAATGATGCCATTGTCTCATTGGTCAGAATTCTCCAAAAGAGGTTGGACTAACTTTAAGTTAAAGACCCGAACAAAGGAGTTAGAGTGCAGTTCGGTTTTGAGTTCGGGTCGTGTTGAATTAAGTTTGCGCCTCTCTCTAGCAACAGCAAGAGAGTGTTCCTGTTCGTGCTTCTCTCTGAAAACAACAAAGAGCGTGTTCGCTTCTACATCGAGCAGACCAAATTAGACCAGCAGACAAATAACCCATCAAGATCGGGTTCAAAACAGCTCATTCAAGCCATCTAACTCGTCTTACTTTCATTTCTTCCTTTATTTTCTTTTTCGTAAAAGTCTCGGTTCAAAGTTCGTTTAAACGTCTCTCCTGCAACGCGCTTCGAACTGTAAAGACTCGCATTCGCCTGCCAATCACACGTGACCGGCAGTTCAGAAACTTCCATCCAGGCCCTTCAAAGACAACCAGCCACACGGACCCGGCCGGGAAACCCCTTTGAGGAAGCACCGCAAAAAGGGAATTCCCTAAGCAACGCAGACAAGCAAGTACTCCAGACTCTAACTGAACTGGTGCTTTAATGTAAATTGCTTGGTGGTTCGTTCAGGTCATGTCTTACAAAGTGCATCTCACTCTGAAAACTCACTCTTTCTCTCTCTTCCTCTGCGCCTTGTATGAATGTGTGTGTTTGTGATTGTGTTTAGACCTTAGTTTTATGTGTTTAGAATAGTTAATAAAGTCGTCTATATATTTGAAAAGATATTTGCCTTGTGTTGTGCTTGCACATTTAATGTCTTGTACTGTCGATCTAAAGTTACCTTGCTAATACATAGTCTTTCACTATAGATTGGATATTTATATCTGTTGCCAAGGTTATAATTACGGCCCGTAAAATGAACCCTAAACGAGTCATTTGCTCGGTTCCATAGTGATTCGGTCAAGATACATTGCAAATCGTTGAATCATTCCCTTTGGGCTAAATTGGCCTTCCGGCCCCCCTTAAATACATTTTATGTATATTATTATTGTGTAATTCGTTACAAACAATTGTTAGATTTAATCAGCGCGATTTACTGCAATGATTTTTTTCCCTTAGTTGGTCAGAATCAGAACAAAACTGGATGTTACTTGTTCAGATTACATTTTCCGGTGAAAATTATTATGTTGGTCATACTTCCAAAAATAATAATCTGTGATTCTGAATGACAGTCACAGTATCCACACCGGCGGCGACTGACAGCCACACACTCTCCTCAAACATCGGATTCATCCGTGCTGTGCCGTGTCGAGGCACAACTCACGTAAAGTTGATAATTCCGCGAATAACTGGAATTGCAGATTTCGAACAGAGATGGCGACAGAGGGAAAAACTGCGGACTGCAGCTTTAAGTGGAATCCGTATGTTCGTTTGGCTGGACAATAAAGCCAAAAGATAAGTTTACTTTACTTTATAAAGTTTTAAATTTGAATATTTTTCTTACACAAACGCATCGCTTCGCTTCAGAAAGCCTTAATTAACCCCCTGGAGCCGTGTGAAGTTTGTTTATGATGGATGGATGCACTTTTATGCACTTCAAAACAGAAATCAAGCCATTCACTGCAATTATAAACCTTGGAAGAGCCAGGACATTTTTTTTATAATTTGATATAATATATAATATAATGATGCAGCCGCTAGAGTTCTTACCAGAACCAGGAAGTATGACCATATTAGCCCGGTTCTGTCAACACTGCATTGGCTGCCTATTAAACATCGTATAAATTTTAAAATATTGCTGATTACTTACAAAGCACTAAATGGTTTAGCTCCCCAGTACTTGAGCGAGCTCTTAACGCATTATAGTCCTTCACGTCTATTGCGATCTCAAAATTCTGGCCAGTTGATAATACCTAGAATATCTAAATCGACTGCTGGCGGTAGATCCTTTTCCTATTTAGCACCAAAACTTTGGAACAATCTTCCTAACACGGTCCGGGAAGCAGATACAGTCTGTCAGTTTAAATCTAGACTAAAAACACATCTCTTTGGCTTAGCATACACATAACACATTATAGATTTCTATAATTCAATGTTAGGCTGCATAGATTAGATCAGCCGGAACCGGGAACACTTCCCATAATTCCTGATGTACTTTGTACATCATAAGAAGGATGGCGTCTACGCTAATATTAGTCTCTCTGTTTATCCCGAGGTTTACCGCAGACCGCCGGATCCAGGGCATATCCAGATCTGATGAAGGACCATCACATGGACACGACGACACGCATTATCAGGGCTGTGAAGGCCCATGGACACCTCACCACTCATCTCCTCACCGGCCGGATGACCCTACCCAACCAGATGAACTGGATAATATCGTGAAAGTTCTGATCCCATCTGACTCCTGACATTATGCTGCCTAACTCATAATCATACACTGTTCATTCGTTGGCCAAAGGAGGACTGGCCCCCCGACTGAGCCTGGGTTCTCCCAAGGTTTTTTTCTCCATTCTGTCACCTGATGGAGTTTTGGTTCCTTGCCACTGTTGCCTTCGCCTTTTGGCTTGCTTAGTTGGGGACATTTAATTTTCAATTGAACAATACTATTACAACATTGTTTTCCTGTTATCTCTGTAAAGCTGCTTTGAAACAATTTGTATTGTAAAAAGCGCTATATAAATAAAGGTGACTTGACTGACTTGATTGTGTTTGTCTGAAAGAAGAATGTCATATACAACTAGGATGACTTGAGGGTGAGTAAATTTTGGGGTAATTTTCATTTTTGGGTGAACTATCCCTTTAACACAGCCTGCACAATACAGTCCTAAGAATGATATATGACAGATCTGAGGGAAACGCCAGCAGCTGAAACAGATGGGCCATTATCTGCTGGAGAAACAAGCCGAGCTGCGAGATCGGCGATCAGCGCTTGAAACATCACGCGCCGATGCTCACAAGTCAGTGGTTAGTAACTTTTTGACTTTGACTCCGACTTCGTCTACTCCGTGCGTTTCTCTGCCCAGGAGGATGCGATCATCTCTGCCTTCAATCACTCCTGCACCCTGGGTCACGACACGAGCCAGGACCAGAGCAAGAACCTCTCCGCCCCTCCCGGTCTTCAAGATCTCCATCCGGAACCGCTTCTCCCCTCTTCGCAAGTCGGAACGCGACGGCGCCGTGATCATCTGCACTTCCATCCGTCATGTCCATGCTACCTCGGGTAAAGGTAAGGTACGCACTCACTGCTTTCCTGGTGCTCGTGTTCTTGATGTCGCTGCGCAGGTTCCCGAGATCCTGAACGGTGACGAGCGCGTCGGAGCTGTCGTGCTGCACGCGGGAACGAACGACATCAGGCTGCGGCAGACGGAGGTTCTGAAGAAGGACTACAGGAGCCTGATCGAGACGGTACAGTGGCGTAGCAAGCTTTTGAAAAGTGCGGGGGATGGATATGACATTGAAATTTTGCCATGTTGTATGGACCTCTGTCCCTCTAGGGGGGTTCGGGGGCCTGCTCCCCCGGAAGAAAATTTTGTACATTTTAAGGTTAAATGCATCAATCTGGTGCACATTGAGAGCTCAAAATTAAGAGCTTCAACCGGCTTCGACCCATGAATTGTGCACATTGAACAAAGAAAAAGCATTGACTTGTAGCCTACCTAAAGAGGGCTCAAACATCTTTTTAGTTATGATATAGAGTCTCTGTCTACATTACATTATATTTTGTATTACGCTATATAGAATAGGAAAATTGAAATGACTTTTGTCCTAATTTCTTCACTTGTAAGAAATAAACCCTTGAGCTTTTATTTAGGAGAAAACACCAGGGGCCTCATTTATAAACGTTGCGTGCGCACAAAAGAAGGCGTACGCCGCTCTCTACGCAATAATTGGTATTTATAAAAAGCAAACTTGACGGGAAAATGTGCGGTCCTTCACGCACGCTCTGACCCAGGCGTACGCACAAAAACGGGTGAAATGAGAAATGGCGACACCGTCGGCAGATGGAAGAAACACGTGAAAGTGTGAGAGAGTGTAGACCGTTATGTTAAAGAAATGGCAATACTGCCTCTCATAAATAAAATGAAGACTTCACAAAGCAAGTATTAGCCTACAATTAACAGCCTACTACACGAACAACCGTTTGATCGATCTGCAGTGTAAAACAAACAAAATCAAACGAAGATTACAGAAATGCAAATTAACTCATATTTGCAAAAAGAAAAGTGAAATATGTTCTGCAATAATATTGGCATGTTATGCAATTCATCCTCATAACACATCTGTAGCTTGTCAGATGCAACCAAATGGATGGAAATAAAATGCCATTAGGCCTATGCCATCACAATAATGGAGCGCTAGACGCTTTTTTGCATCGACTTTGATGTCCGACCATTTCTGTTTTATTTCGGCCACGGTCCGAGGTTGTGAGGCTGCAGCATTAACGGCGTCTGCAACCTTTTGCCACTCAAGTGCCTTTTTGGCATTAGTAAAGCCCACACTGTGCCCTCCAAACAACATTTTCTCCTCTTTTCCACCTCGGCAACGATAATTTCTACTTGACATTGAGTGAAGTTAAGTTTCTTGGTTTTTCCTCTCTGTATTTGCCATGATTTCGCAATCGATGCATATTAAATTGTGGGCATTTCACGGACTATTTATGGGCAACTATGGGCGTTTCACGGACTATTTATGGGCAGCTATGGGCGTGACATGAAGCCGCAAAAGCTGCGCTACATTTAGAATTGGTTGTGATTTATTAAGGGAAATCTGCGTAGGATGTGCGTGCGCACGGTTTTATAAATCCGAATATTTTTGTACGTACGCACGTCCTATGTTTCATCCGTACGCCACTTCTGACGCAAATCCTACGCAAAGTTTTATAAATGAGGCCCCAGATCACCATGCTGGTCGTGTGAGCAAAGAGCGCACTTTTCTTTAAATCAGGCAGCACAAACAGAATGCCTAACATTACTTAATTAAAGTCTTGTGCTGTTTAGCCAAAAAAAAACTAAATATAATACCGAAAACACTCGACATGTCAACAAAACATAAACATAACATCTTCCCTAACACATATCAAGCTTATTTAAAAACCTCGTTCAAAGCATAAACACTAATTCAAAGTACCTGGAAAAGGGAGATGTAACTATATAACCATAAGTCCCCGCTTCCTCAGAGCGAGCCG
Organism: Chrosomus eos; assembly: GCA_036326025.1. Classification (NCBI taxonomy): domain Eukaryota; kingdom Metazoa; phylum Chordata; class Actinopteri; order Cypriniformes; family Leuciscidae; genus Chrosomus; species Chrosomus eos. The sequence goes on from CM070842.1 coordinate 18,189,044, forward strand.
ACCGATAAAGGCGGGACTTAAGGCATAACAGCCAATCATCAGCCGCTCACACTCAAAGCCGGTGTCATGTTTGAGAGGAGGCAGCCGCAGCGAGCGCACACACAGAGCGCCAGAGAAAAAGAGGAGCGACTTTAGCAGCGTGTTTGTGCAAAACTGTGGAAAAACTGCAGAAAAAGTGCGGGTGTTGAAACCTCTCACCGGGAAAAGTGTGGGTGTTAAAACACCCACATCCCCCACGGGTGCGACGCCCCTGCGGTACGCAGCACATCGCCTGAAGCAATGATCGTCGTGTCTGGACCGCTTCCCACGTACCGACTTGGACAAGAAAGGTTCAGAAGATTATTTGCTTTAAATTAATGGTTAATGTCATGGTGTAATGAACAGAAACTGCTCTTTGTAAATAATTGGAATCTGTTTTGGGAGCGACCTAGGCTCTTCCGTCCTGATGGCCCAGTGGATGATCCCAGTAGAGTCGGAGCGGCTGTTCTGTCGGACAACATCTCCAAGACGCTACACACCATCTGACTAGTAAGTCAAAGTCCAAATCACAGTCTTTGCTGTCCCAACTTAATTGATATAAGTACCAATGTAGAACATTATATAGAAACTGTGTCTATTCCTCGCTTAGTGAGGCCAAACAATAAATCTACTGTAGGATCTAGCAAGAATATTATTGTAATTAAACCAGAAAATCTAAATATAAGTGAACAAAAACAATTTCTAAAGCTAGGCCTTCTAAACATCAGATCGCTCATTCCTAAGGCGGTTATTGTAAATGAAATGGTCACAGATAATAATTTCGATGTTCTGTGCCTTACTGAAACCTGGCTTAAACCAAATGATTATTTCGGTCTAAATAAACTACTCCACCAGGATATTGTTATAAGCATGAGCCCCGTCTGATCGGTCATGGCGGCAGTGTTGCAACAATCTATAGAGATATTCTTAATGTTACTCAGAAAACTCGTCATAGGTTTAATTTGTTTGAAGTACTTGTGCTAAATGTTACGCTCTTAGATGTAAGAAAGAAATCCTTATTATCTCTAGCCTTGGCTACCGTATATAGACCTCCAGGGCCATATGCTGATTTCCTAAAAGATTTGCAGACTTTCTCTCAGACCTATTGGTCAATGTCGATAAAGCAATAATTGTTGGCGACTTTAACATACACGTAGATAATACAAATGATGCGTTAGGGGCTGTGTTTACAGATTTATTAAACTCTTTTGGGGTGAAGCAAAACGACAGTGGTCCCACTCATCGTCTAAATCATACACTAGATTTAATTATATCATATGGAACCGATCCAACCGATATAGATATTATACCGCAAAGTGACGATCTCACTGATCATTACATGGTAACTTGCATAATACGTACTGCTGAAATTTGTCATGTTGCACCACGTTATAGACCAGGCAGAACAATCCTTCCAAACACTATAGGAAGATTCTCAAATAGCTTACCTGATCTATCTCAGCTGCTCAGTGAACCCAAACAAACAGATGAACTAGAGGAAATGACTAGCAGTTTGAGCAACATTTTCTCTAGTACTCTAGATATTGTTGCACCAATTAGATTAAAAAAGGTTAGAGAGAAAACTAAAGCACCATGGTACAACAGTGCTACGCATACTATCAAGAGAGAAACTCGTAACTTAGAGCGTAAATGGAAACAAACTAATTTAGAGGTCTTTAGAATCGCGTGGAAAGACAGTATGTCACGTTATAAAAAGGCTCTAAAAACAGCCAGGGCTGAGCATCTCCGCAAACTAATAGAAAATACCAAAATAATCTAAGGTTTTTATTTAACACCGTGGCTAGACTAACAAATAATCAGACATCTCCAGAGCAAAATATTCCGTTACAATATAGTAGTAATGATTTTATGAATTACTTCAATGAGAAAATAGAAAGCATCCGAAACACAATTGTAAATGTACAATCCTCTATGGTGTCTTATGAATCAGCCTCAATTATGGCCCCTCTAGAACAACTAAACCGTTTTGCAACTATAGGACAGGAAGAACTAAATAAACTTATCATTGCATCTAAACTAACAACATGTTTATTAGATCCAATACCCACTAAACTACTTAAAGAAGTGTTACCTGTAGTGGAAGAGCCTCTTCTCAATATTATTAACTCGTCTTCATTTTTAGGTCATGTTCCAAAAATATTCAAGCTGGCAGTAATAAAACCTCTCATTAAGAAACCGCAATTAGATCCAAATAACCTAGCAAATTACAGACCCATCTCAAATCTTCCATTTATGTCTAAAATACTAGAAAAAATTGTGTCCGCTCAATTGTGCTCTTTCTTGCAAGAAAATGATATCTGTGAAAAATTTCAGTCGGGATTCAGACCGCATCATAGCACAGAAACTGCGCTAGTTAAAATTACAGATGATTTACTTTTAGCCTCTGACCAAGGCTGCATCTCAATACTAGTTCTACTTGATCTTAGTGCTGCGTTCGACACTATAGATCATAAAATACTCTTAGATCGACTACAAAACTACACTGGTGTTCAGGGACAGGCATTAAGCTGGTTTAGATCGTACTTATCAGACCGTTACCATTTTGTCTGTTTAAATGGGGAAAAATCGAAGATAACATCAGTAGACTATGGAGTGCCGCAAGGATCTGTCCTAGGCCCTCTGCTATTCTCAATATATATGCTGCCACTTGGTAATATTATAAGAAAACATGGAATTAATTTTCACTGTTATGCTGATGACACTCAATTATATATCTCATCACGACCAGATGAAAACACTAACTTATCTAACTTGACAGAGTGTCTAAAAGATATAAAATGCTGGATGACGTGTAATTTCCTGCTATTAAATTCAGATAAAACGGGGGTATTACTTATTGGTCCAAAAAACAACCCACAAAATCCCTTACAATACAACTTTAATTTAGAAGGATGTCCTGTTACTTTATCCACTACAGTAAAAGACCTGGGTGTTATACTGGACCGCAACTTGACTTTCGAAAATCATATTTCATATGTTACAAGAACAGCCTTTTTCCACCTTAGAAACATTGCTAAGCTACGTAACATGCTATCTGTTTCTGATGCAGAAAAGTTAGTTCATGCATTCATGACCTCGAGACTAGATTACTGTAATGCTTTATTAGCTGGTTGTCCTGCATCCTCAATAAACAAGCTACAGTTAGTGCAAAATGCAGCCGCTAGAGTTCTTACTAGATCAAGAAAATATGATCATATAACACCAATTTTATCATCTCTACACTGGTTACCTATTAAGTTCCGTATAAATTACAAAGTATTACTATTGACCTGTAAAGCTCTAAATGGTTTAGCTCCTGTGTCAAGGGCGCCGTAAAGGGGTGGAAGGTTAGGACGATTCTAAGGGCCCAGGCTGATTTAGGGCCCAGAAGAGCAGACCCCCTTTTTCTTTTCTTATTTCTTTTCTCTTTTGTATACATACATTAAATGTGCTAGGGCCCATCATGCACTAAATGTGTATTTTGTCCGTTTTGACCATAGATTTAATATTTAAAAAACAAATAATGTATTTACTGTTTTCAGTCACACCCCTCCCCCTCACAATGGCTCATTCCACCTGCGCTGTCCGAGCTACGATCGCTAGTGTAGCGTCTCTGCTTATTGCACTTGCTATGATGCAGTGCAGACAGTGACACACGCAGGCATGTCACATCAAAAGTCAGGGCATCAAAAACGGAAAGAAATGAAGGAAAGAGAAGAAAGAGAAGACAGAGAACGCCGAAGTCGACAGTGGGCCTGTGTCAGTTTTTCAAAAAGAAAGCTAGCTTGCCCTATTCCTGTATTCCAACACTTTCAGAGTTTTAGCCTACTTATTTTTGTTGCTACATGACCCGCTTTTATCTAGCTATCTTAGTAAAATAATTACTGAATTATGAAACACAGATTCAGCGGCTGCTGCACACGTCCTCCCCCCCCCCCCCCCCCCCCCCCCCGTCGTCCCCGTCTCAGACGAACAAGGTGAGCCTGAGCGCGAAACTTCACGAAGATTGAAGCCTCTAAACACGACTTATCTACTGTGTTCGCCACATGATGATAACTTTACAAAACAAAAAGTTATCTACACGCTTCAAAAATTACAAAATCAGTTTGCCGTGTATGTGTCGTGTGTTCCAACGCAGTCTCATGAAAGTGCGTATCAACACCACGAATGTTATTTCTCGTGCCATTTATACGCCAAAAATGGTTTTTGCGTGCATGCTACTGTATTACACGCCATAAAGTGCGTATCATATGCACGCGAATATACACGCAAAAACTATTTTTGGCGTATAAATGGCGCGAGAAATAACATTCGTGGTATTGATATGCACTTTCATGAGATCGGGCTCTGTGTTCTATGAAGTCACAGTGCTGCTGCTACGATCGATGCTGTCAAACTTGACGTTCTTAATGTGAATAAAATGCCCCAGAAAAAAATAATATAAAATTGAATAAAACATGTGTCTGTAGTAACCATTGGCTATAAGTTTACAAAATAGATATTTTAATATTTTATATTAAGAAAACTAAATAGGGCAATAAAAATAATATGGTTATTATTACGTGTGTGTGTGTGTGTTTGACTTATACAGATGCAGAGTCAGCAATTGAGATGATAAATGTTCTCCGTTTTATGTAAACAAGTACATATTTCTAAAAAAAAATTCTTGTTTTTTTAAACTCATCTTTAGACATTTTAACTATGCAATGTGCTAAGTATCCTTTTTAAAGTATACTGGGCATGTTTATTGGGTTAAATTTTATCTGTATAAAATGTAGGGGGCCCAGAAATTTTGGTTTCCATAGGGCCCAGAATTTCTGGCGGCACCCCTGTCCTGTGTATTTAACAGACCTTCTATCGGCACACAATCCATCGCGCTCTTTAAGATCACTAAATTCGAGGCTTCTGGTCATTCCTAGGATATCAAAGTCCAATAAAGGAGGGAGGGCGTTCTCACATTTAGCTCCTAAACTCTGGAATAGCCTTCCTGATATTGTTCGAGACTCAGACTCGCTGTCCCAGTTTAAAACTAGATTAAAGACGCATCTCTTTAACCAAGCATTCACTTAATGCTTACCTTTTATACTACTTCTGAATCAGTTCGAATGCATTAATATTATGAACATCAGCTATGCTAATTATTTCCCATCTGTCTTTCTGCTGTTATCTCGGGACGCTAGTCCCGAGGTAAATAGCGTTCGTCAGCTCCAGTTTGTATCCAGCCTCTCACGGAGACTTCAGATGCCCCAACACCTGTGATGAGCCGACTAAACGCCTGTGGAGAGGCGACTTGACGCCTGTGAAGAGACGACTCAACGCCGGCGATATGTTATGCCTAAATTAATACATGATTAACTAACTGTATTTTTCTATGTACATTTCTGAAATGCACTTTCTGTAAAGCTGCTTTGAGACAACGTGTATTGTGAAAAGCTTTTTATTTGCTTATTTGCTTTTGACGTAACATGCCACTCATGATATAAGCCTGAAACTCCAGCTGAATTAATAGGACAAATTTGTGCAGTTACATAAAAAAAATGAATGAATATGTTTGCTTACCTGCCCCACAGGGAGATATTCGGCCCTGTGTGTGTGTGTGTTTGGACTCTGTGTGTGTGTGGTTGTGAGTAAATTCCAGACTGGCCTGCAGAAGCTCTGGAGCTTGTATGGAGAAACCGGACGGCAAACCCCTCACATGAGAACATCTGTAAGAGAAGATAAGTGAGGTTTGATTATTTCAATGGAACAATTTAAAGTCAGCATGCGATAGTCTTTACTTCCCTGTTGTGATGTATATCCGAGTAAAACGGCCTCTAGAATTAGATAAAATGTGGGGTGGGACTTGATTTTGTCCCAGGGATTTGATTGTATATATATATTAAAAATATGTGTTATTAAATGTTACAAATATTTATATTTATTGAATATTAATTTTGTGTTTTGATGTGCATACAGTGTTTGCATAATTCTCTAAAAGTTCTGTAAGTAAAATACTTTCTTCTTAATATGCAGACAACTATAATAAGTTGATTAAAAAGTAAATAAGTTGATTCTCTCGAAGTGTTCCACTCTGAGGTGCTTTAAAAACATTGCTCTATTTGTTTAAGCATTCTGACTAAACCAATTATAAAACTACTAGTATACTTCATGCAAAGTAGTATACTACATTACAGTAGTATACTGTAAATGTCTAATTTTGAAGTTGCTACATAAATATATATTTTTTAAATGTAACAAAACATTTATTTTCAAATTATAATTTTAAAAAAATAATTATAAAACATTTTTAAAGATATTTTAAACAAATAAGCAACATCTAAGAACAACAGTTTAGTTCTTTAGAATTCAGAATTTTGTGTATGGCAGCAAAAAACAAAAAGAACCCAGTTTCAATACAAGGCCCTCTGGAGCTCTAGCATGTGGAAAACTTGTGCTGTGAAACAGGGGGTTTTATAAGGTAATTTATGGCTTTTTGGGTGTAACTGGTTGAAAATCAGCATAAAATGAAAAATGGAAAATTAACAAAATGAACACCTGAACTAAGACACAATTCCAGTTTAAGCATAACAGCATTCCAAAAAACACAATCTGATCTCAGCTTTTATAGATGTATAGATGTAGATAGCCTGTATCCTGTATGTCTAGTAGACTTTAACTAAACACACACACTTAAAGCTATTACAGCACAAGTGTTATTTGAGCAGTGTGGAGGAAACTCTCATTTAAAAATGTATTTTAAATTTTAAATGTTAGCCTATATTACATGTGCCCAAACCCGTCTGTGTGTGCGTGCGTGCGTGACCATTCAAAGTAAACTTTGTCTTTGACTTCTAAAATACTGTTCTTTTATAATATCGTTTATGCTTAAAGTACTAAGCATAAGTGAACACACCCATGCTAAAGTTGAATAAAAAGAGGAATAAAAAAATCTTTTGGAAATTGATCTTAATGCCTTAATTAAAAAAATGAGGAAAAATTCAACCTTTAAGGACACCAATTTTCTTTGTGAATGAATAATGTATCGTAAATAAATAAATGTTTACTTATACTAAGCACTTTATATTACATCTGTTAATTCGCCAGTGGTTCCCTCAAGATTTTCCTATGGGTTTTTATAATGAGGTTTTTACAATTATGAGTAAAATAAGGCCTTTGATCAATTTAAGTTGATGACACTTGGGCATTTTGCTGTGAAGTGTAAATTACACAAACCCACATCGAAAATACAAATTTATGTTTTATGTTTGTAAAGTTCTCTTTCATAGGTTCACTCAACGCTGCGTAGCTTAAGACGCAGTAAGAACGCCCTCCGGGTGTGCCAATTGTCTGAAGCCCTAATAGAATCACGCCAATTCATTGGCTGATGGCGCGGGTCGCCGCCCTGACGCTCCTGCGTCATCATACTATATTATCGCGCGCGCCATCTGCTCCTCAGATTTCTCTGCCTTCACGAAGCGGCCATCTTAGCCCTTCAATTTCGTTTTTTCTGAGCCCATATATTTGGATTATCACCAGCTTCTTCATCTGCTTCTTCATCTGCACTTCAGCGACTGCGGTTAGTGGAATTCTGTTCTCCTTGCGGTGAAGTGCCATGGAGTTTCGTCGTTGCCCGCCGCCATGCGTTCGCTTTATTGCGAACGACGACCCGCACAGTAAGTGTGTCAAATGTCTTGGTTTTTCGCATGCACGCGAGGCTATTTTAGGCTCGTCTAATTGTAAATTCTGTGACAACCTCCTTCTCAAAATCCTCCGCTCTCGGCTCGTGGTTTTTGAAAAGGAGTCATTCGTCCCCCCTCGTCGCGCTCCCGAGGCTGCCGAGGCCTTGTTGGAATCCGCAACCTGGGGCTCGGATGTAGAGCTCGAGGATATTGAGTACAAGCAAACGGGCCAGGCCCTTTCTCCCCCTCCCTCTCCCGAGCACGCACGCGGTGTTAGGCCAGTCGAGTTTGCCCATGATTATTTATGCCCCAGCCCGAGAGCACGTGAGTCGGTTTCTTTCGGGCTGGAAGATATTATTTACACTAAAGCGTCCGACTCCAAGGATTTCGGGCCTGCTTTAGCTTCTGACGCTCTCCCGCCTAGCGGCCAAGAGGCGCGGCCTACTGAGGCCTACATGGAGCTTATCGACGTGCTTTCACGCGCTACTGAAAAGCTTTCCATCGACTGGCCCGATGAGCCCCGCGAGTCACAATCGTCTAAACTCGACGAAAGATTTTTAAGTGGCCCTAATTCTAGGCCTGAGCGGAGAAAGCTGCCCTTTTTCACCGATCTGCATCATGAGATCTCCAGATCCTGGAAGCAGCCTTTCTCCGCGTGCCTAACAAACGCGGCAGCCGCTGACTTCACCAACCTCGTTGGTTCTGTGGAGCAGGGCTATTCCGCTATTCCAGCTGTCGAAGACACGCTAGCTACGCACCTATCCCCGTCGTCTGCTCCGTCGTGGAAATCTCGCCCCCTCCTTCCCTCTAAACTTTGCAGGACTAGTTCCGCCTTATCGGAAAGTCCTACATGGCAGCTGGTCAGGCAGGCATGGCCCTTCACACTATGGCCATCCTCCAAGCCTACCAGGCGTATGTTCTAAAAGAAATGGACGAGGGAACGGGAAACACACCGGAAGCTGTCAAGGAGCTTCGCAAGGCCACGGATCTGGCCTTAAGGGCCACCAAACATACTGTGCGCGCTATAGGACGTTCTATGGCAGGGGCGATTACTGCAGAGCGCCACCTTTGGCTCAATCTCACGGAAATCCGTGATAAAGAGAAGGTTTTCCTCTTAGACGCCCCAGTGTCTCAATCCGGTCTGTTTGGGGAGGCGGTCAACACTGTGGTTGAAAAACTTCGGGCCGCAAAATCCCAGTCAGCTGCCCTCAGGCAATTCATGCCCAGGAGGGCTAGGAAATCCTCCAACCCCTCCCCATCTCAACCCAGAGTTCTTCTCATAGGCCGGATTTTGCCACTAGGAGAAGTGACTCGGCTCATCCCCCACCCGCTACGGTCTGGGGAGCCCGTGGTCGCCCCTTCCCTCGCCAGCGGCCCCATAAGCGTCTAGAGCTGAAGCGGTCTAACAAACCCTTCACCCCAGCCTCCTCGAATCATTCCTGACCAGCGGGTCAGAAAAAGGAGAGCCTCCCTCGATCTACGAGGTTGGGACAGACCGCGCAAGCGTTTCTGCCCACCTCTCACTTGCTCTCCTTCTCTAAACCTGTCACCTTCGCCATCCAGCGTGTTTCGAAGTGCAGTTACTCCTCAACTTTGTTCAAGCCGTCTGGCGCAGGAGAAAGGAGAAAGTTCAGCTTTCTCCCCTCGCACCCGACATGTTTGATACCAGCCACTCGCATCAGAAACACCTTCGTTTTCTCTCAGAAGCAGGCAGACCCTTTGGTCTTGGTCAAACAGGCAGTGGTGCCTCCCACTGCGTGTCAGGACGTCAAGTGCTTTTCTTCACGCTGGACCGCGCCACCCAACGGGAGACAGCAGGTATGTCCGCCGCATTGCATCACTCCACCTCCTCTATCTCACTTCTATCCAGAATGGAGGCGTCTGCCAGGGGTATCGCCCTGGATCCTCCGCACGGTTCGGCTCGGCTACACACTTCAGTTCTATCGCCCGCCCCCTTGCTTAACGGGGTCTGTCCAACTGTAGTCAACAGCGCCTCAGAGGCTTCTGTTCTACAGCGGTAGATTTCATCCCTTCTCCTCAAGGGAGCTATAGAAGAGGTCCCTCCGAAAGAAGTCGAGCAAGGCTTCTTCAGTCGCTACTTCTTGGTCCCGAAAAAGGGCGGAGGTCTGCGACCGATACTAGACCTGCACCGGCTGAATTTCTCTCTTTACAAAGGGAAATTCAAGATGTTGACGCTAAAAGCTATCATATCTCAGATTTGGGCAGGAGACTGGTTCGTGACAGTAGACCTGAAGGATGCATATTTTCATATTCAGGTCGTACGGCGACACGGGAGGTTCCTCAGGCCTTTGGAGAAAAAGCATACCAATACAGGGTTCTACCCTTTGGTCTCGCTCTAGCACCGAGAACATTTACAAAGTGTATGGATGCTGCTCTGGCCCCATTGCGGCTCCAGGGCATCCGTATACTCAATTACCTGGACGATTGGCTCCTTTTAGCCAACTCCAGGGAACTAGTGACTCACCACAGGGACATTGTCCTTCGTCACATTCAGTCTCTCGGCCTGAGGTTGAACACAGAGAAGAGTGCTCTTGCCCCAGCTCTATGCACAGTCTTCTTAGGGGTACGCCTGGATTCCATTCTGATGCAGGCCCGCTTGGCTCCTGTTCGGATTTCCAGTCTTCTGACATGTTTGGCCCGCTTCACGCTCGGCCATCATGTTTCTGTGGGCACTTGTCGCAGGCTGCTGGGTCTCATGGCCGCAGCATCCCCCGTGCTCCCCCTAGGGTTGCTCCACATCAGACCGTTTCTGTGGTGTGGTGGATGAAACTTTCAGGTTCCCGGTCCACAGGACCGGTTTTTCGCCTGTTGAAGGTGTCACGCAGTTGCTTTTTAATTTGGCGGGACCCTCTATTCCTTCAGAAAGGGGTCAGCATGGGTGCGGTTTTCCGTCGCCAAATGATTACGACGGATGCCTCTCTAACCGGATGGGGTGCTGTTTTCAAGGGCAGACCAGCATGTGGGGTCTGGACTGGAGAGACTCTCGATTGGCACATAAACAGCTTGGAGCTGAGGGCTGTTTCCCTAGCCCTTCTTCACTTTCTCCCCTTTCTCAAAAGGCATCATGTCATTGTCAGAACAGACAATATGGCGGTGGTGTCTCCTGTAAACCGACAGGGGGGTTCACGGTCGCGCACCCTGGAGAGGCATGCCAGCCGCCTTCTCCTATGGTCTCAGGACAAATTCCTGTCACTGAGGGCAGTCCATGTTCCGGGGGTCCTGAACCTCGCAGCAGATTTTCTGTCGAGGCAGAAACTCAGGTCGGGGGAATGGATGCTGAACCCCGAACAGTAGCCCTGATCTGGGAAGTGTTCGGAAAGGCAGAAGTGGACCCTTTTGCATCTCAGGTGTCATCCCAATGCCCACTTTGGTTCTCCCTGAGCCCCCCTGCGCCACTGGGGATAGATGCATTTGCCCACCCATGGCCGATGCGGAGGCTGTATGCATTCCCGCCTGTAAAATTGATCCAGGCAGTTCTGTCCAGAGTGAGGGAGAGCGGAGCTCGTCTCCTACTTATTGCCCCATTCTGGCCATCCCAGCCGTGGTTCTCGGAGCTGGTTCCTCTCCTGGAACTCCCTCCTTGGGAGATTCCAGTCAGGGAGGATCTGCTGTCCCAGCTTCAGGGCAGGATATGGCATCCTCGCCCCGAAATTTGGAAGTTATGCGTGTGGCCCATCAGGGGCCGTTAGCTTTAAACTTTGGTCTTCCTGCTGACGTCCAGGAGACTATTGCGAATGCGACAGCCCCCTCCATGAGAAAGTTGTATTCTTCTAAGTGGGGGGGTTTTGAATCGTGGTGTTCGGCACACGCTATAGACCCAGTCAACTGCCCAGTCGGTTCAGTGCTGGAATTCCTGCAGGAGAAGTTTGGTTCTGGAGCGGCCGCTACTACTTTGAGAGTGTATGTTGCCGCTATTGCTGCTCATAGAGAATCGGATGAAATCCCCCTGGGCAAATTGAGGTTAGTCTCGGCTTTTATGCGTGGGGTTAGGCGCCTGAAGCCAGTACGCTCCCCTGGAATCCCCTCCTGGGACCTGTCGGTCGTCCTGGAGGGCTTAACAGAGGCCCCTTTTGAGCCCTTAGAGTCAGCTCCAGAGTGGATTTTGACTCTAAAGGTTACTCTTTTGTTAGCCTTGGCCTCTTTGAAGTGGGTGGGGGATTTGCAAGCTCTTTCAGTTAGCGAGTCTTGTATTGACTTTGCCCCTGGCTTGGTCAGAGTGACTTTGAGACCAAAACCAGGATATGTGCCCAAGGTTTTGTCCACAACTTTCCAGTCTCAGGTTGTTAACCTTCGCTCTTTCCATCCTCCTCCTTTTGTCTCAGAGGAGGACAGAAAGCTTAACTTGCTCTGCCCGGTTCGGGCATTGAAGTTATATGTGGATCGCTCTGGGGGTTGGAGAAAATCTAACCAGCTCTTGGTATGTTTTGGTGCTGGCCGCCGCGGGCTTGCCGCATCAAAACAAAGAATTTCCCACTGGGTTACAGAGGCTACAGGCGACTCGCGAATCCACACTTGAAAGCATTTGTGTTTGTGAAGCGATCGTCATTAAAATAACGCGAACACAGCTCAAGGTTCGGCTATACCTGTGTGGTATAGTTGTAAATATAAACTCTAGCCACTGAGTCTTCACATGCTTGTCCCTGGGCAGTGAAAGAAAAATTTGCTTTTGATTCGCACTTCAGAACAGAGTCTCGTCGACATGTTGTTGTCAGGTTTCTCTGTCTGCTCGGCGCGCGCACTGAGTGGGCGTGTCGAATTCAAATAACTTGTACAAGTGACGTACGAAAGTGCATCGTTCGTCTATCGATTCATATCAGCGACTCAGAGTCGACTCTTACTTTTGAGAGACAATAACTTTGTATACGGTGAACTTTCATATTTAAAACTTTGCAGGATATTTTTGTTCACTTAGATCTATGTTACACACTACATGAAAGGTAATTTTCAAAATTCCATGATAGGTACCCTTTAAAAAAACGTATGTTTCTAATAAGTAACTCGATAAGAATTTTTGGGGTGTGAGTGTGTACAGTTTATGTTGTAAAGCAAAACGTCCAAGTATCGTCAAGTTATGTTTACGACAGACCTTATTTTTCTCATAAACTGAAAAACCTATTTTAAAAAATCATAGGAAAATCTTGAGGGATAGGGGTAATCACACCCAAAAATGTAGGAAATTAAAAATGGCAAAGCAACCTCTTGTAAAGTTTAAGCTGTAAACTCTTTGTAAGCCATTGCATTCCGTTCCACCCCCGATCCACCTCTGCCCCTGATCCACCTCCGCCCATGATCCACCTCCGCCCATGATCCACCTACGCCCATGATCCACCTACGCTACGTCCATGATCCACCTCCGCCCATGATCCACCTACGCCCATGATCCACCTACGCTACGTCCATGATCCACCTCCGCCCATGATCCACCTACTCCCATGATCCACCTCCGCCCTGATCCACCTCCACTCCTGATCCACCTACGCCCATGATCCACCTACGCCCTGATCCACCTACACCCATGATCCACCTCCGCCCCTGATCCACCTCCGCCCCTGATCCACCTCCACCCATGATCCACCTACGCCCCTGATCCACCTCCGCCCCGATCCACCTCCGCCCATGATCCACCTCCGCCCCTGATCCACCTCCGCCCCTGATCCACCTCCTCCCATGATCCACCTCCGCCCATGATCCACCTACGCCCATGATCCACCTACGCCCCTGATCCACCTCCGCTCATGATCCACCTCCGCTCCTGATCTACCTACACCTATGATCCACCTCCGCTCATGATCCACCTCCGCTCCTGATCCACCTACGCCTATGATCCACCTCCGCCCCTGATCCACCTCCGCCCCTGATCCACCTCCCCTCCTGATCCACCTACGCCCCTGACCCACCTCCGCCCGATCCTCCTCCGCCCCGATCCACCTACGCCCTGATCCACCTACACCCCTGATCCACCTAAGCCCCTGATCCACCTCCGCTCCTGATCCACCTCCGCTCCTGATCCACCTCCGCCCCTGATCCACCTCCGCCATGATCCACCTCCGCCATGATCCACCTACAGTATGCTCCTGATCCACGTCTGCCCCTGATCTACCTACAGTATGCTCTTGATCCACCTCTGCCCCTGCCCCTGATCCACCTCCACTCCACCTCCCTCCAGGACTTATTGTTATGTTTGTGGTGCATCTGGAAGCCGCTCACTTATTTGGGGGGGTGGCTCGGTAACATATGCCCAGAGTCAGTGTTCATCGATGTTGTCATATGGCTCTTCCTATGTTCTCTTCCTATGTTTAGTTCATGTTTGCTTTATTCGTCTCTGTAGTTACCCTCATTAGTTTCCATAGTAACTTATTATCTACATTTGTTCATCTTTAGCTTCCCTGTGTATTTATATCTTTGTGTTTCTGTTGTCTTTTGTCGGTCATTGTTTTTTCAAGTCTCTCTTTGTAAGCTGTTGCGCTTCTGGCAGAAAAATGGAGCGCAACTGGAAGAAAACAAAACTAGTGGTATTTCGGATTTCATGGAAGGAGAGCTCGATTGATTGATTGATTGATTGATTAATACTTTATTTATCCCGAGGGAAATTTAGGTATCCAGTAACATACAAAAACAAAAACATACATAGAAATATACATACATTAAAACCTATTAAAAAATAAAATTAAAATACAATTACCTTATAACACCATAGCCACAGTAAGCAGTGCAAAAACAATAAATAGTGCTAATGGAGTGGAGATGTAGGTAAACCATACAGATACAGATGGGAGTACAAGAAGTACAGCTGGAGGTAGAAAAATTGTCCAATTATATATTATCCTCCCTGTTGTACAGTCTGATGGCCAGTGGGACAAAAAAAAAAGTTTTTAAGTCTGTTGGTGGAGCTGGGCTGGGACAGCAGTCTGCCACTGAACACACTCCTCTGCCCAATGAAGGTGTTGTACATAGGGTGGTTGGCATTGTCCAGTATGAACAGCAGTTTGTCCAGGGTCCTTTTTTCTGCCACTATCGCCAGAGAGTCCAGCTCTGAGCCTACTACTGAGCCAGCTCTCCTTACCAGTCTGTCCAGTCGACTGGTGTCTCTCTTCTTACTGTTTCCTCCCCAACAGACTACAGCATAAAAGAGGACGTTGGCTTCCACAGACTGGTAGAACATCAGCAGGAGTTTTTTGCATATATTGAAAGACCTCAGCCTTCTCAAGAAGTACAGACGGCTCTGTCCTTTCCTGAGCAGAGTGTCCATATTTGCTGTCCGGTCCAGCTTGTCATCCATTTGCAGCCCCAGATATTTGTAGGTCCTGACCACCTCCACATCAACCCCATCGATGGACACAGGCTGTAGATGTGGTTTCTTCCTTCTGTAATCCACCACTATCTCCTTTGTCTTGGAGGGGTTCAGCTGTAGATGGTTGATCCTGCACCACCTCACGAAGTCCTCAACCAAGCTCCTGTACTCCCCCTCCTGTCCATCCTTAATACAGCCAACTATCACAGTATCATCTGAGTATTTCTGTACGTGGCAGAGCCCGGAGTTGTATTGAAAGTCAGATGTATACAAAGTGAAGAGGACAGGAGAGAGCACGGTCCCCTGTGGCACTCCAGTACTACTGACTACAGTGTCTGATGTCCAGCCCTTCAGTCTGACGTACTGTGGTCTGTCTGTGAGGTAGTCCGTAATCCATGTCACCAGGAGTGGATCCACCTCATCTCTATCAACTTGTCACTCAACAGGAGCGGCCGTATGGTATCAAAGGCGCTGGAGAAATCAAAAAACGATATTCTCACAGCTCCCTTCTCCTTGTCCAGATGTGAGTAGGCCCTATTAAGCAGATAGAGGATGGCGTCCTCCACCCCCATCTTTTCCTGTATCCAAACTGCAGTGGATCTTGTGCGTGGTGAACTTGGGGTCTGAGGACACAGAGCAGCAGCCGTTCGAAGGTCTTCATGAGATGTGATGTCAGTGCTACTGGTCTATAGTCGCCCGGCTCCCTGGGTGTTTTTTTCTTGGGAATCGGGATGAGACATGAAGTCTTCCAAAGCACTGGGACCCTCCCCAGCTGCAGGCTCAGGTTGAAAACATGCTGAAGTGGCTCCCCCAGTTAAGCAGAGCAGGCTTTAAGCATCCTTGGACACACTCCATCCGGGCCCGGTGCTTTTCTTGGTCGTAGCCTCCTCAGCTCTCTGCTCACCTGATCTTTGGTGATGGTGATGGGAAGGGTGTTGAGCTTTTCCTGTGTGTGGAGGGTGGTGGTGGTCTGCAGTCTGAGGTGGTAATGTGCATTGTGGTGGCATTGGGGGAAGTGATGGACATAGGAGCGTGAAGTGGGCTGTCGCTGGTTATGGGAGGTGGTGTATCAAACCTATTAAAAAACTGGTTCAGCTGGTTTGCTCTCCCAGCATCCCCCTCTCCTGTTATACTGCCCTTCTTCTTACAGCCTGTGATGCCATCCAGTAGGGATGCACCGATATGAACATTTTGGCCGATACCGATAACCGATAATTCTTTACATTTGGAAGCCGATAACCGATATATTGGCCGATAAATCTAAATAATTGTTTTAATATACTTTGATAGCCTGTATACATAAACAGAAGGCTCACAATTAAAAGCCTTGTCTCAAACACTTTTAACATAAATCAAACATATACTACAGTATAGCCTTTTGAACCAGTGTAAGATTCCTTAACTTTTAAAATTAATTTTACACTGGGCAACTTTCTTTATTAAAAATGGTAACACTTTATAATAAGGTTTAATTTTGTTAGCATTAGTTAGCATGAACCCACAATTGTATAAGACATTTTAAGAAAGTTTTATCTAACAATAGTCAATGCACTGTGAACTAACATGAACACACATATTTTATTAACTAACAATTAAGGCTATTGCTCTCTGTTACTTAATGCATTAACAAATGAGACCTTATTGTAAAGTGTTATCAAAAAATCTATTGCCTAACAAAAAATAAAATACCTAAATATTGCAAACAAGTCATTAGATAGGCTAACGTTGGGCTGCATATAAAGAAACAAAATGCATGTGCCATGGATCAATAAAACGGAATCACCTCCGCACGGACAATAAATAAATTATTTTAATCAAACCATATCGTTGATGAAAATAATACGAGAACAAAATAATGTTAGTTATTAATTATAACGCAATCTTTTTTAAAAAACATTGACTATTTTAATATTACAGTAGCCTAATAGTAAACATCTTTAATAACATTACTGTTTCAAATGACAGTGAGCTGCGCGCTGAAGCTGAAGAGAACAAACGTGCAACTGAATCGCTTTGCTAGAAGGTTAATCAACTCGACGGTTGCTGAAGAATGCAAACCCAAAGAATTCACAAATTTATTACAATGGTGAATATAATTATATGACAGTGTAAATCATAGCTTCTAATGTTTTGCATTGTTGTTTAATCTGCGCGAGCTGAAGCTGAAGAGAACGAGCACCGGGAAACTGAAGAACTTTTCTAGGTTGTTTAAATCCACGAAACGCATCATATGTGAGATTAATCAGATATTTATATTACATCAACTTTATATTACGACTTATCTGCACAAAAGGACGTGAATGCACAATCGAACTTGTGCTGGTCATAATGTGTAGGCTAATCCCTGTTCTGGATGCGCTATTCCCACAACAACGCGCTGACGGCAACTAAACCCAGAGAATTCACAACGTTTTATTACAATAGTGTTCTCATTATAATGGCATGTATATGATAGTCCCAATTATAGTTATAAAAGTGCATTGCTGTTTGAGCGTGCTGCGCCCACGCACCAAGATGATCACCAGACAAACGAGCCTGCGCGCGTCGTTCATTAACTCAACCAAACGCATCCTATATTAGATTAATCAGATATATAGGCCTATATACACAAAATAAACATATTACAACTTACAATGGCACAGAATGCTGCGAATGCTCAAGAGAACTTGACTGTGCTCGTCATGAAGGCTTGACTCCATAGACGCGCTCTTTCCGCCTCAACGCGCTCGTCGCGCTGAAACACTGGCCAACACGAATTCACAACATGCTTTTACAGTCGTGCTCTTATTATAATGTTATGAAGCCTATGTGACAGATTTGTGCTGCACATGTTGCACTGAACTGTATCTTCCTTTTCGAAGTGAATCCAATCATTCAGAACCATCATGGCGAACCGCACGCATCTCTCAACTGAAATAAATAATGTATTATTTATCGGCTTTGTTATATCGGCCCAATTTTCTTATCGGATCGATAACGATAACATCAAAAAAGACCATTTATCGGCCGATAACGATATGTGGTCGATATATCGTGCATCCCTACATCTCAGACATCCTTCATGTTATTGTGCTGCAACTTCTGTTCTATCTTCCTTCTGTAATCCTCCTTCGCTTCTCTCAAGTGGACCTTGAGTTCCCCCTGTACACGCTTCAGCTCCTCTCTGTTACCATCCTTGAATGCCCTCTTCTTCCTATTTAGTATGTCTTTGACATTACTGGTGATCCAGGGCTTGTTATTGGGGAAGCAGCGTACCGTTCTAGTGGGGACCACAACGTCCATGCAGAAGTTCAGGTAATCAGTAGTGCAGTGTGTGACCCCCTCAATGTCCTCACCATGTACTTCCTGCAAGACGCTCCAGTCAGTACATTCAAAGCAGTCTCTCAGAGCCTCCGCTGCCTCTGGAGACCATTTTCAAAGGAGCGTTTGGTCGTGGGCTGTCTCTGGATATGTGGTTTGTACTGTGGTGTAAGAAGGACCAGATTATGATCAGACTTTCCCAGTGGAGGCAGAGGAGTGGCGATGTAAGCTTCCCTCACGTTGGCATACAGGAGATCTAATGTCCTATTTTTCCTTGTGTGGCAGTTTAAAAACTGGTGAAAGTCGGACAGTGTGGAGTCCAATGTCACGTGGTTAAAGTCCCGGAAATGGCGATGAATGCATCTGGATGTTGTGTTTGCAGTCTCGCAATGGTGGAGTGGATTACGTCACATGCGTTCTCTGTGTGCGCATGCGGAGGAACGTAAACAACAACAGCAATGGCGTGGGAGAACTCCCTAGGCATGTAATACGGTCTGAGACCTACCGCCAGCAACTCAATATCTCTGTTGCAAACTATCTCCTTCACCGTAACATGCCCCTGGTTGCACCATCTGTTGTTAATAAACAGTGCGAGTCCCCCTCCTTTGCTTTTGCCGCTGCGTCTACAGTCCCGGTCTGCTCTCACTGTAGTGAATCCAAATAGATCCACATTAGCATCCGGAGTGTTCTGGGTTAGCCAGGTTTCAGAGAGGCAAAGTAAACTGCACTCTCTGAACGTCTTGTTCGTTCTTACAAGGGCAGCGAGCTCATCCGTCTTGTTGGTCAGACAGTTCACATTTCCCATCACTATCGACGGAACTGCGGGCTTGTACTTCCACCGCTTAGCCGCTTGTCTAGCCTTCACCTTCACTCCGGCTCTGCATCCTCGGTGCCTCTTCCTCAGCTCCTCAGGTATGTGGTGAAAAATGCCGGCTCGTCGCATTGTTTGGAGTGAAAGCAGCTTCTCCCTTGAATAAACAAGTTGTCCACCACTGTATTGTCCGTAAAAAGTCATTGTATCCATAGGATATATAAGGTTTAAAGAGTTAAGTGCTTTAAACCACTTAAAAGTATTAAAAATAACACACACGTACGGAGCTACTGGATCTGCGTCCTACTCGCGCTGGCGCATATCAGTGGTATTGCTTACAGATAGGCTTTAAAAGCTGCTAGATCTGCTTATTTTTCAACCCTATTAGAAGAAAATAAACATAACCCTAGGTATTTATTTGAAAAAGTGCCTAAACTAACAAAAAAGAAAGCTTCAAGCCCAGAAGTTTCCAAGAAACACAGCAGCAATGACTTTATGAACTTCTTCACTTATAAGATCGATAATAACCAGGGACAAAATTATATCTATGCAACCGTCTACTACAGTATCGCATCAGGGAGTGCATTGTAGTCTCCATGAGGAACATTTTGATTCATATGTTGCTATAGGAGAGGAAGAATTTTGCAAACTTGTTAATTCATCTAAATCGACAACTTGTATGTTAGACCCTATACCGACTAAGCTACTGAAAAAGATTCTTCCAGAGGTCATAGATCCTCTTCTAAATATCATTCAATTTGTCTTTGTCTCTAGGATACGTAACAAAAACCTTTAAGCTGGCTATGATTAAACCGCTTGTTAAAAAAACGCAACTTGATCCTAGAATTAGTCAATTACAGGCCGATCTCGAATCTGCCTTTTCTGTCAAAGATATTAGAAAAAGCAGTAGGCTATCCTCACAACTTTGTTCCTTTCTTGAAAGAAATGATATCTGTGAGGATTTTCAGTCCGGATTTAGACCGTACCATAGTACTGAACCTGCTCTCATTAAGAGTCACAAATGATTTGCTTTCACTATAGCTTTCACTGTTATGCTGATGATACTCAGCTGTATATTTCTTCAAAACCTAATGAAACTTACCAATTCACAAAATTAATGGAATGCATAGCTGATATAAAAAATTGGATGACTAGTAATTTCCTACTACTAAATTCTAAAAAAAACAGAGATTCTAATTATTGAACAAAAAACTTCCACACGTAATAACCTATAATACTGTCTAACACTTGATGGCTGCTCTGTTAAGTCTTCGTCGTCAGTTACGAACCTGTGTGTGCTCTTTGATACCAAAAAATATAAAAAATCATTAAAAATATATCTAAATTACATCATATGCTCTCACTGACAAATGCGGAACAATTAGTTCATGCGTTCATGACCTCATTATTGTAGATATTGCTAGATTATTGTAATGCTTTACTGGGTGGTTGCCCTGCACGCTTAATAAACAAACTACAGCTGGTCCAAAACGCAGCCGCTCAAGTTCTTACCAGAACCAGGAAGTATGACCATATTAGCCGGTTCTGTCAACACTGCATTGGCTCCCTATTAAACATTGTATACATTTATAAATATTGCTGATTACTTACAAAGCATTAAATGGTTTAGCTCCGCAGTACTTAAGCGAGTTCTTAACGCATTATAGTTTTTCACGTCTATTGCAATTTCCAAATTTTGGCCAGTTGATAATACCTAGAATATTAAAATCAACTGCTGGCGGTAGATCCTTTTCCTATTTAGCACCAAAACTTTGGAACAATCTTCCTAACATTGTCTGGGAAGCAGATACAGTCTGTCAGTTTAAATCTAGACTAAAAACACATCTCTTTGGCTTAGCATTCACATAACACATTATAGATTTCTATAATTCAATGTTAGGCTGCAGTTTAGATCAGCCGGAACCGGGAACACTTCCCATAAATCCTGATGTACATGCTAAGTCTATGCTAATATTAGTCTCTCTGTTTATCCCGAGGTTTACAGCAGTCCGCCGGATCCAGGCCGTATCCAGATCTGAGGAAGGACCATCACATGGACACGACAACAACGCATCCCTGAAGTGCCAGCCTCATCAACACTGTGAAGGCCTCATGGACACCTCAACAAACTCGTTTCCACACCGGCGTGATGACTCCGACCCCCAACCAGATGAAGTGGATAAATATTGTGAAAGATCTGATCCCTTCGGACTTCTGACCTATTATGCTGCGTAAATTATAATCATACATATTCGTTGTTGACCAAAGGAGGACTGGCCCCCTGACTGAGCCTGTGTTCTCCCAAGGTTTTTTTCTCCATTCTGTCACTGATGGAGATTTGGTTCCTTCCCACTGTCACCTTTTTTGCCTTTGTCACCATTGGCTTTTGGCTTTCTTAGTTGGGGACATTTAATTTTGAATTCAACAATACTATTACAACATTATTTTCCTGTTATCTCTGTAAAGCTGCTTTGTAACAATTTGTATTGTAAAAAGCGCTATATAAATAAAGGTGACTTGACTGGTTTCCATCTGGATTATGTCTCTGGTTCCCCTGTTTGAATTGTGTTGTCTGAATTGTATCTCTGTTTTTTAATAAACTGTTGCTGCACTTGGATCCTCACCTCTCCTCATCCCTGCTTAAAACATAACGCCTCTACTTGACCTCTTGAGATGAACCAAATGTAAAAATACTAACTTTCCCTGTAATGCAGAAATGGTAAGAGTAGTATGTTAGTCTGGTATTTAAACATAGCAACAGTTACCGTGTTCTCAGTGCTCTCTGCATTGCCTGATGGTTGTATGGACCCTTTCCAACCACCACAGCACTGAAATAGATCGGTCCTTGCAGGTAGTGAGACAGCAGGGCACCCTGGAAGCCTAGAATGGCCCAGCGGGTAAGTTTATCACTGCACGAGAGAGAAAGTGTGCGTTCGCCACGGCCTGGCTTAACCCTCAAAACCCCAACATTGTGATAGAGTAATTCAGGCTTGAGAGGGTCGGTTGGGCCATCAGGGACACACTTTGCCCCGGTGCGATGGAGGTCAGGCGGGGAGACTTTCTTTACATCCGGTTGATAGTATGAGACTTCTTGATTATGCTCTTTGTTTTCTGTTATAACTTCATGCTCATCGGCATCCCCTGATTTTCTGAATGATAAATGGTTGTCACTTGTCTTCATTGCAGGACCCTGTCTGGTCTCCTCTAATTCACTCTCAGCGTGCGCTTCAGGCCTCGTCTTTCTGACTCTTTGTTCTCAACGGCCTTTACTGGCTCACAGGGCTGCGGTTGGCTGCCAGTCATAGGGAATATGGAGGCATCACCACCTGAGGATACATTAGCAAAGCACAATATTATATATATATATATATATATATATATATATATATATATATATATATATATATATATATATATATATATTTATATATTTATATTATATATTACACTCACCTAAAGGATTATTAGGAACACCATACTAATACTGTGTTTGACCCCCTTTCGCCTTCAGAACTGCCTTAATTCTACGTGGCATTGATTCAACAAGGTGCTGAAAGAATTCTTTAGAAATGTTGGCCCATATTGATAGGATAGTATCTTGCAGTTGATGGAGATTTGTGGGATGCACATCCAGGGCACAAAACTCCCGTCCCACCACATCCCAAAGATGCTCTATTGGGTTGAGATCTGGTGACTGTGGGGGCCATTTTATTACAGTGAACTCATTGTCATGTTCAAGAAACCACTTTGAAATAATTTGAGCTTTGTGACATGGTGCATTATCCTGCTGGAAGTAGCCATTTTGTTATGCCTAAATTTATACATGATTAACTAACTGTATTTTTCTTTGTCCATTTCTGAAATGCACTTTCTGTAAAGCTGCTTTGAGACAATGTGTATTGTGAAAAGCGCTATACAAATAAACTTGAATTGAATTGAATTGAATCAGAGGATGGGTACATGGCAATGTTGTTTTCGTCAACGATGACGATAACGAAATTATTTCGTTGACGCACTTTTTTTTATGACGATAACGCGACGATGACTAGCTAAAAATGGCTCTAAGGTGACTAAAATCTGACGAGACGTTTTCGAGTTTTCGTTGACAAGACGAGACGGAATGAAAATGATTATAAGTCTGACGTTCACAATGCATGTCATTTCTGCCTATTTTGCGTGAAATCTGTCTGTTTTGAGCTAAAAAAAAAAGTATCAGCAATGCTACCGCTTCCTATCCTTGTTTTGGGTACGCCCACCACCCATGCCGCGCGCGCACCAGATTCCACACAACAACAACACACCTGCGGCTGCGGCTAGTCACTCACCACACATCTTCGAAGGATGGCGGCGAAGCCAATAAACGGGCTTGGTGGTCGGAAACGACAAGATGATTTATGGACATATTTTCAGTTTCAGTATAATCCAGCGGTTCTCAAAGTGTGGGGCGCGCCCCACATGCGTGACAGGTCTCCTCCAAACGGGAGGAAATTTTCCGTTTTATGCCTTTATATCTTTATTCATTCATTGCGAGTCCACATCGTCAACTTCATCTTTGCTGCGACACCGAAAACACCAGTTTATTAATAAACAATTAAATGTCTCCTTTCTATTTTTTTACACATTCATAATCATTACTTTTGCCGGTTCTTTGTGGCAAGCTTTATGCGTGCGGTCGTGCGCTTGAGTGCGGCTATAACGCTCATTATCCTGTATAACCTATTTAAGTAATTAAATTAATATAAAGGGGCAATTTGTCCACTAATGGCTTAAATGAACAACTACTAGTCGAGTAGAATAAAAACTTTAGTCGGAGGCAGCCCTTATTCCACATATTCTCGAACCAGCAGGCCATTCTGGGTTGAGCGCGTGACCCTGAGAAGAATGAGCGAGCCGAGGAATATCGGAACAAAGGAATAATAATAATTAATCATTAGTTTATATCTTATACACTGCCCATACACTACCCATCATTTTAATCCCATATCAAACACAGTATGTTATGTCTATTTTAGATTTTTTTTTAAAAAATCACATTTTTAAGTAGGCTAAAGGCAGAGCTGTGTGCATTCTTCCTCCCATTGCCACATCATATCTCTGTGAGATGGGCTTTTCAGCAGTTTCAGTTTCACTGAAACAAAGTACAGATCTCAGCTGAACATTGAGCATGACTTTTGAGGAATTGTGCAATCCAAAACAGGCTCATTGCAGACACTAATGTAGGGATAAATAGACCTGTCTTGCCAAATGGATTTCTATTCTTTTCTTTTTTTTAACAGATTGCAAAGTGGCACTTTTATTTCTTTTCTATTTTTGAACGATAAAATTTTTGACACAGCTGCACTTTTATTTTCTCTATTTTTTAAAGACTACTTTTTTTTTTACTAAAATTGACTAAAACTTGACTAAAACCTTCTTGCGTTTTCGTCGACTAAACCTTGACTGAAATCTTTTTTTGTTTTCGTCGACTAAAACTATTAAGTTTATAAGTGACTAAAATGTGACTAAAACTAAAAAGCATTTTCGTCCAAAAGACTAAGACTAAAACTAAAAGGACTGCCAAAAACAACACTTGTACATGGTTGCCAAAGGGATGGACATGGTCAGAAACAATACTCAGGTAGGCCGTGGCATTTAAACGATGCCCAATTGGCACTAAGGGGCCTAAAGTGTGCCAAGAAAACATCCCCCACACCATTACAGCACTACCAGCAGCCTGCACAGTGGTAACAAGGCATGATGGATCCATGTTCTCATTCTGTTTACACCAAATTCTGATTCCGCCATCTGAATGTCTCAACAGAAATCGAGTCTCATCAGACCAGGCAACATTTTTCCAGTCTGTCCAATTTTGGTGAGCTCTTGCAAATTGTAGCCTCTTTTACCACGTGTAACGAGTGGTTATTTCAGTCAAAGTTGCTCTTCAATCAGCTTGAATCAGTCTGCCCATTCTCCTCTGACCTCTAGCATCAACAAGGCATTTTCGCCCACAGGACTGCCGCATACTGGATGTTTTTCCCTTTTCACACCATTCTTTGTAAACCCTAGAAATGGTTGTGCGTGAAAATCCCAGTAACTGAGCAGATTGTGAAATACTCAGACCGGCCCGTCTAGTATCAACAACCATGCCACGCTCAAAAACTCCCACGCTTAAATCACCTTTCTTTTCTGACATTTAGTTTGGAGTTCAGGAGATTGTCTTGACCAGGACCACACACCTAAATGCATTGAAGCAACTGCCATGTGATTGGTTGATTAGATAATTGCATTAATGAGAAATTGAACAGGTGTTTCTAATAATCCTTTAGGTAGGTGTGTGTGTGTGTGTGTGTATATATATATATATATATATATATATATATATATATATATATATATATATATATATATATATATAAAAACAATAAGATAACACATAAGAAAGAAAACACATACTGACGTATTCAGTTACAATCAAACCCACTGCCACAGGTGTAAAAAAGAAAGAAAAAAAACGTAGCCATGCAGTCTGCATTTACAAACATTTGTGAAAAAATGGGTTGTCCAAAAGAGCTCAGTTAATTTAAGAATGGTGCTGTGCTAGGATGCCACCTTGGCAATAAGTCAGTTTGTGAAATTTCATCCCTGCTAGATATTCCACGGTCAACTGTAAGTGATTTTATTAAACATTTATAAACAGCAACAACTCAGCCATGAGAAGCAGAAGACCACGTAAAGTCACAGAACGAACTGGTCATCGAGTGCTGAGGCGCATGGTGCGTTAAAGCCACCAACTTTCTGCTGATTCCACTGCTGTAGAGTCCAAACTTTTATTGGCATTAATATCAGCACTAAAAACTGTGAGGCAGGATCTTCGTGGAATGGGTTTCCATGGTCGAGCAGCTGCATGAAAGCTTCACATCAACAAGTTCAATGCCAAGTGTCGGATGGAGTGTGTAAAGCACATCACCACTAGACTCTGGCGCAAGTTGTTCTGTGGAGGGATGAATCACACTCTTCTGTTTGGCATACTGAAAGGTCTGGTTTTGGCATATGCCAGGAAAACGTTTCCTGCCTGACTGCATTGTGCCAACTGTAGAGTTTAGCGGAGGAGGGATGATGGTGTGGGGCTGTTATTCAGGGGATAGGTTTGCTTAGGACACTTACTTTCAGAGAAGGGAATCTTAATGTTTCAGCATGCCAAGACATTTTGGACAATGCTATGCTTCCAACTTTGTGGGACAGTTAGGGGAAGGTCCTTTTCTATTCCAGTACACAAAGCAAGGTGAATGAAGACATGGTTGGATGTGTTTGGTGTGGAAGAACCTGATTGGCCCACACAGAACCCCTGATGAACCGGATGAACTGGAACAGAGATTGTAAGCCAGGCCTTCTCTTTATAGGCGGAGCGTGTGTAAGGCTGGGGAAGGCTTAGCCAAAAAAAACTAAATCTAGTAATAAAGTGAAAATGAAAATTAAATAAAAGTGTCAAATTTGCGAGCTTGCAGCATTACATTTAGATCTGCTTATGTTGCATCATCCTTTTTATGCGTTTTATAGCATTGCACACTATAACCAATCATAAACTATGTTGAGATGCAATGGCCAATCAGAGGCTAGATAATTGCTGAAACACTGGAGTTTTGTTCAGTGCACGAGCTAGCTCTGAATTATGACTATGTATACTTTCATCATAACCCGATAAACAGATTTGGTGATATTGCTATTGAGAGAAATGCGCTGAAACTAATATAAATATGTTTTTTTTTTATTTACAATGTATTTTTGCAGCATTGACCAATGTAGCGAATCACAAACATATCTGATGATCTCTTGAACAATCAGACGCGTTTAAGTTAGAATCCCCTCAACACTTAAAACGCCGGCGTTTTTGTCCAGTGCTGAGATCTGCACACTAAAATTCCCTCGTTATAATTTAACTTGTAAATTTAAAATGGCTCTAAATAGCTCTAAATGGTTTAGCTCCAGTCTATTTAACGGATCTTCTATTGCTCTATAATCCATCACGCTCTTTAAGATCACTAAATTCGAGGCTTCTGGTCATTCCTAGGATATCCAGATCCACCAAAGGAGGCAGAGCATTTTCACATTTAGTTCCGAAGCTCTGGAATAGCCTTCCTGATATTGTTCGTTGCTCAGACTCGCTCTCCCAGTTTAAAACTAAACTAAAGACGCATCTATTTAGCCAGGCATTCATATAAATTTTTTATCTTACAGTTACTGTAAATTCGGCCTCTAGTTCATAAACGCCAGAGGAGAACTGGCCCCCGACTGAGCCTGGGTTCTCCCAAGGGTTTTTTTTCTCCATTGGGTCATCTGATGGAGTTTTAGGACACCATTAGGTCACTTGATGGAGTTTTCGGTTCCTTGCCACTGTTGCCTTTGGCTTGTTCAGTTGGGATATTCAAATTAATTAACCAACCATTAATACCATTGATCAGCCCTAACAAACTTGGATGTATATTTTCCGGTAATAAACAAACATTGTTAAGTTGTTTTGATTGATACTGTGAAGCAGCTTTGATACAATCTGTATTGTGAACTTGACTTGACTTGTAGTTTTATTGTATAACTTGTATAAATTATGTAGACTGAATAAGATATTCATTGTACAGTCAGCTTGATCGTTTAGCAGAACTATTATCTTTGTGTTAAGAGGAGTGATATCTTAGTGATTAGCGCTTTTATGCACGCTTAAATGATATATATAATCCATTCAGAATTTGAAGAAAACGTATGTTTTGATCAAGCGTGCCGCACAAGCCCTCAAAAGTGAAGCCAAAACATCTCGATCGCCCCCCGGTGACCGGTCCTAGTATAGGTCATAAGCCCCGCCTCCCCATGTTATTCAATGGGACGTGAGACCAACTAAACAATTAAATTACACTTCACGTATCTTTTTAGACTACATTTACATTAAACTACATTTACTGTAGTTTCTATCACATTGATGTAATTTCAAGTGTTTGTTTTTAAAATAAGTTAGTTTTTGTATCCAGCCTCTCACGGAGACTTCAGATGCCCCAACACCTGTGATGA
The DNA here is from genome assembly GCA_036326025.1 of Chrosomus eos. Classification (NCBI taxonomy): domain Eukaryota; kingdom Metazoa; phylum Chordata; class Actinopteri; order Cypriniformes; family Leuciscidae; genus Chrosomus; species Chrosomus eos. The sequence goes on from CM070842.1 coordinate 18,217,179, forward strand.
GATGACTAAACGCCTGTGGAGAGACGACTCGACGCCTGTGAAGAGACGACTCAACGCCGGCGATATGTTATGCCCTAAATTAATACATGATTAACTAACTGTATTTTTCTATGTACATTTCTGAAATGCACTTTCTGTAAAGCTGCTTTGAGACAATGTGTATTGTGAAAAGCGCTATACAAATAAATTTTAATTGAATTGAATTGAATTTTTAGTTAGTTATTTGATGCTATAAAAACGGTGCTGTGACATCAGGATTGACAGCTGTGATTGACAGGTTCGCTGTGCGAAGTAATCACTGAAGCACCAACGGACTTTTTTTCATAATGTTTACTATGTGGTTAGTAGTTGTATTTAAATTATTTTAACGAGGTACTGCAATCAGCAGACATCATTGGAGAGGAACGGAGCAGACAAGGTCACTTAAGAAAAGTGCAGGGCGTGTGCTTGCGATTGATTCAACGAGCGTGAGGGTGGGGCCTTGATTTCGCGGCTTTACTTCCTGCTCACGACTGCGCATGACTGGTCCCGAAAACGCTAATGCGCAGACTCAAGTTCCAATATGTCAGCGCCATATCGGGACACTGGCGGCTTCAGTTCTCTCCAATGGAAAAGAGTGAAGGGGCGTCTCCATCTTTTTTTTACAGTCTATGGTTTTGATGCATTAGGGAAGGGTAAGGCAATGGTTAGGCTATTTATTATTCGAACTGGCTGCCATAGTTGTTGATAGGTGACACTTAACAATTTCATGGAGGAATCGCATCTGGCCTTTTCTCTTTTGATTTGGCTCTCTTCCCTCTCTTTCTACATCTAGCCTAGAGTTGGTTCACTCTCCGCCTATGCTTCTCGTCCATGATCAGTGCCTGACCTCACAAATGCTCTACTGGATGAAAGGGCAAAAATTCCCACAGAAACACTCGAAATCTTGTGGAAAGCAGTCCCAGAAGAGTGGAAATTGTTATTGCTGCAACGTGTATATACACTCACCTAAAGGATTATTAGGAACACCATACTAATACTGTGTTTGACCCCCTTTCGCCTTCAGAACTGCCTTAATTCTACGTGGCTTTGATTCAACAAGGTGCTGAAAGCATTCTTAAGAAATGTTGGCCCATATTGATAGGATAGCATCTTGCAGTTGATTTGTGATTTGTGGGATGCACATCCAGGGCACGAAGCTCCCGTTCCACCACATCCCAAAGATGCTCTATTGGGTTGAGATCTGGTGACTGTGGGGGCCATTTTAGTACAGTGAACTCAATGTCATGTTCAAGAAACCAATTTGAAATGATTCGAACTTTGTGACATGGTGCATTATCCTGCTGGAAGTAGCCATCAGAGGATGGGTACATGGTGGCCATAAAGGGATGGACATGGTCAGAAACAATGCTCAGGTAGGCCGTGGCATTTAAACAATGCCCAATTGGCACTAAGGAGCCTAAAGTGTACCAAGAAAACATCCCCCACACCATTACACCACAACCACCAACCTGCACAGTGGTAAAAAGGCATGATGGATCCATGTTCTCATTCTGTTTACACCAAATTCTGACTCTACCATCTCAATGTCTCAACAGAAATCGAGACTCATCAGACCAGGCAACATTTTTCCAGTCTTCAACTGTCCAATTTTGGTGAGCTATTGCAAATTGTAGCCTCTTTTTCTTATTTGTAGTGGAGATGAGTGGTACCCGGTGGGGTCTTCTGCTGTTGTAGCCCATCCGCCTCAAGGTTGTGCATGTTGTGGCTTCACAAATGCTTTGCTGCATACCTCGGTTGTAACAAGTGGTTATTTCAGTCAAAGTTGCACTTCTGTCAGCTTGAATCAGTCGGCACATTCTCCTCTGACCTCTAGCATCAACAGGGCATTTTCGCCAACAGGACTGCCGCATACTAGATGTTTTTCCCTTTTCACACCATTCTTTGTAAACCCTAGAAATGGTTGTGCGTGAAAATCCCAGTAACTGAGCAGATTGTGAAATACTCAGACTGGCCCGTCTGGCACCAACCACCATGCCACGTTCATAATTGCTTAAATCACCTTTCTTTCCCATTCTGACATTCAATTTGGAGTTCAGGAGATTGTCTTGACCAGGACCACACCCCTAAATGCATTGAAGCAACTGCCATGTGATTGGTTGATTAGATAGTTGCATTAATGAGAAATTGAACAGGTGTTCCTAATAATCCTTTAGGTCAGAGGTCTTCACTCCTGCTCCTGGAGAGCCACTGTCCTGCAGAGTTTAGTTCCAACCTGCTTCACCACACCTGCCTTTGAATACTCAAGCGATTCTGAAGTGCTTGATGAGCTGATTCAGGTGTGTTTGATTAGGGTTGGAACTAAACTTTGCAGGACAGTGGCTCTCCAGGAGCAGGAGTGAAGACCTCTGCTTTAGGTGAGTGTATATATATATATATATATATATATATATATATATATATATATATATATATATATATATATATATATAGAACATATTCTGATTAAGCTATTTCATATATTTACATATTATTCCAAAGGTTGGTTATGTTGTTTCCTTCCTGATCAATGAAAGTAATGTTTCTATGTCCGAAGAGCACAACTAAATATGATTTTTTTTATCCCTTATATTTTAATGAATTCTAATGATTCTTCCTTTCTGCTCGCTCTCGCAGCGCGCACTCGCTCGTACGTGCACACTTTATGTTTACAGAGGCAAGAACAGTCAAATACATATATTGTTTGAGATAAGTTTGCGAGTGTAGGCTACTTGCTGACTAGCGGTGGTGGCAGAGTGATCATGTTAAACGTTTAAAGGATTTTTAAGCATTAGTAGTATTAACATATACCATGTGTCACTTTTTTATTGATTTATGGTTCTAAGTTGTGCTGCGCTTCTGATTTATGATGGGTAGCTGACAGGTTCCGGTATGTCTAGGCTGCGTGACGCCATGTGACATCCTCCTGCGGTGACATCCTGGTCGGAGGTGTAAAAGAAAGGTGTCTGGCCCATGGCCTTCCGGGTTTATTGGCCGCCTACCTGGGCGATAGGTGTTATGTCCGTGTGTATTCTGTCTGCTGGGGAGACCCGTGTTCACACTTCGCCAATGCAGCGTGTATAAAAAGCCGGCTCCCTGAGTGCACATTCACATTCGCACACTGAACCCCAAAATAAACAATTTCAAACAAAAGAAAGAGTCCGTGAAAGTGTTTGGTGTTTGTGTGTGTTCCTCAACGTATGTATGGTCGTTTTCACTACCCGGGTAGGTTTATATGTTCTTATCTGTATGTAAAGAAGGCACAGGATGAAGATGGTTCCGCAGATGCCACGGCTGGCCACGCCAGGCTCTCGGTCCGCTCAATGGTTTCTTTGGTTGGCTCGCCACTGACCGTAGGTCAGATTCGGATGAAAGAAGAAAAGAAGAAGAAGAAGAAAGCCGCGTTTTTTTTTTTTTTTCAAAACTCCCTGGAGTGTACGCCCCACCCCCTGGTGGATTAGAGGGTTTGCACTTCAGTAACCGTGTGTGGGTTACACTCTCCCCTCCAAACTTATGCACGTCCCTGTGCATTACAATGTTCAGACGGTTATCACCGTTGGGGACAAAACAGGGGAATGCTTTGACGTATCACTATCACTTATGATGTCATTCCACACAGTAGTCAGCCCTTGAAAGAGTGACTTCACCACTGTAACTAAGGGAGTTCCCAATTCAGTGTAGTCCAGCCGCCTAGGTGGCTGATGATTCCTCTCAGATCTCCTTAACAGGTCATCAGTATTTGCTTGTTCCTCTAGCTCCTTAATCATCTCTTCTCCTTTCTTTTCAGGTACAGGTGTCTCATCACATTCTGGTAAGTCGGAGATTAACATCGGTGGATTTGAACTTTAACTGAGGCAATCTCTCACGACACATTAGAGCCGCAAAACGGTAGGCCTATTTATTGTTTTCTTTGACTGACCAAATTTGAAAGTTGAGACTTTGTTTCGTATTAAATATTACCTGCTCGGTCCTGTCTGTCAGCACGTTGTCAGTGTCCTTATAGGCTACGTGAGTTGCACGTAAAAAAAGAAGTTAATGAACAACCTCGATCCATCAAGAAACGCCATATAGGTCGCTGAATTTCACTGCACTTCATGAAGAGTTTTTCTGTTGCGTGAAGAAGCCGTTCGCCGGAGATGTGTTAAAGATAGCGGAGTGCATTCATGATTATTAGGCTACCGGTATAATAATCCTCCTGGCTCCGGGTCTGAGTGAATCATTCTCTTACCTTTGTTCTTTGATTAACTTTAATGACACTTTAAGACTAGCTGCTAACGAGACGCGATCGACACGCGTCCCATTTTCTCACAAATCTCTAATTTAAGATTTTATTTAAATCATTTAAGACTGCTTTTATGAGGACACTCGACAAAACTGACATTTTGGCATAATTTGTGTGTGTTATGGGTGTTATGGTTCAAGCCCGAAAGAGAACTCGATACTGCACGCGCGTCTTTTCTTTTTTTTATACAAACGTCTTTTTTATTAAAGCATATGATTTAACATACAATTCACATGTACATTCGGAGAGTTTTTTTATAACAAAAAAAATAATAAAAAAAATAAATAAAATAAAATAATAATAAAAAAATAAAAATAAAAAACAGTAAAGTTAAAGTGATACAACATTAAAACAAGACAAAGCAAAGCAAGACAAGTAATGACAATACAAAAAACAAAAACGATGACAAGAACATCCCCAGGCTGACCACGACCCCCCACACTATCCCCACCCCCTATCCGCCCACCTAACCCCTTCCTATGCATCTCCACCCCATCTACCCTTCCTCATAGAGACCTTCACTCAAAAACCATTACAATTGGCATATATCATGTTAGGATGCGGACTGTTGTACTGGATTTTTAGTTTTTAGGTATGATATGAGGGGTTTCCATGTTTTATTGAATAAGTTGAGCCTGTCTCTTAGCGTATACCTTATCCTTTCTAAATGAAGTGTGTTAGTTAAATCCTCTAACCACATCTTGGAGGTAGGTACAGCTGTGCTCTTCCATAAGATAAGGATTAATCTCTTTGCTATTATGAGACAATAAGAAATAAAGCGCTGCTGTGCCACACTTAGTTCCCTGCAGGTCTCAGATATTCCAAGAATGATGAGCATGGGCTCAGGTTCGATTAAAGTATTTATGACCTCAGACATAATGTTACATATATCAATCCAGAACAATTGGATCCTTGGGCATAGAGCAAAACTATGGAGAAGTGTTGCTATGGAAGAGTGGCATTTATCACACGTAGGTGACACCTCTGGGTATATGTTATGTAGTTTCTCCTTTGAGTAATGAAGCCTATGTATAATTTTAAATTGGACAAGACAATGTCTTGCATTATCTGAACAATTATGTATGTTTTCAAGACTTTCTTTCCATAACTCATCTGGAATAGATTCACCAAGTTCCTCTTCCCACTTACGTTTATAATTTTCAGTCGATGGGGAGCTTATTAATAAGAGATTATTATAGACGCGGGATATGAGTTTACTTTCATTAGGGGACAATTTCAGACAGTCATCTAATTTAGATTGTGGTTCAGTCTCAAATTCTTTTAAGTATTTCCGAATGTAGTCCCGAACTTGTAGGTAACGAAAGAAGTTATTATTCCCCAGCTCATACTTCCTCTGTAGTTGTGTGAATGAAGCAAAGACGCCTCCCACGTATAAGTCACCAATACATTGGACACCCCTCTCACTCCATGTAGAAAAGGCTCCATCCAGACTGGAGGGGGCAAATGTGGGATTTCTAGTGATGGGTAACAGAAGAGAGATTGGTTTAATATTAAAGGTGGTCTTGATTTGTTTCCAGGTACAGATCATGCTATGTATGATGGGATTGTTATTATACAGGGACTTATTAACCGCGGCTGGAGCTAGTAGGATCGCGGCCAAAGAATACGGCCGGCAATCCTCCCGCTCCAGCATTAGCCAATCAGACATTGGTATTGATTTGTCCAACCAAAAGGTAAACATCTTAATCGCTGAGGCCCAGTAATATAGCAAAAAGTCTGGGAGCGCCAATCCCCCGTTTGGCTTTGTCCTACAAAGATGCTTTTTACCTATTCTGTGAACCTTGTGTCCCCACAGGAAGGGAACTATTAAAGAATCTAGGTGTTTAAAAAAGAATTTTTTTTGAAACATTGGGATGTTTTGAAATAGGTATAAAAATTGTGGAAGGAAAATCATCTTTATAGCATTAATTCATCCAATTAAAGAAATTGGTAGCGTGTCCCAGAATGATATTCTAGTCTGTAATCGCTCTATTAGAGGGGGGAAGTTTGCCTGGAATAGAGATGAGTATTGCTTTGTCACTTCTATCCCCAAATAAGTAAATTTCTCTGGAGAGACTGTAAATGGAAAGTGATCTAGGTGTGCTAAGTCACTCATATGAACTGGCATTAAAACGCTTTTAGTCCAATTGATCCGATAACCCGAAAAGGTCCCAAACAGGTTGATTTTGTCGAGAAGATTTGGGATTGTAGTTTGAGGCCGTGTTTATATAAGAGGATGTCATCTGCATATAATGATATCTTATTATTTGTGTCTTTGGTGGAGTATCCATAAATCTGGGGTTCCATTCTGATACATTGGGCTAGAGGTTCGATAGCCAGCGCAAAAATTAAAGGGGATAATGGACACCCCTGCCTTGTCCCTCTATGTAAGTTAAACGAAGAGGATATTGTCCGGTTTGTTAGGATTTGAGCCGTGGGATTTTTGTAAATGAGTTTAATTAGTGACAGGAACTTATTTCCGAAATTGAACCTATTAAGAACTTCAAATAAGTAACACCACTCAATCTGGTCAAATGCCTTCTCAGCATCAAGAGCAAGTATGACAAGGTCAGTATTTGGACCTCTCTTTGTGTATATAATATTGAAAAGACGTCTAAGATTGAAAGTAGCACTCCTATTTGGTATGAAACCTGTCTGGTCCATATGAACTAGCTTTCCCACTAGAGGATTCAGCCTGTTAGCCAGTATCTTGGCAAATAATTTCCAATCTACATTAAGGAGGGAGATAGGACGATAAGCGCCTACTTCCTATGAGTCCTTCCCTTTTTTGTGAATTAATGTGATAACAGCCTCAGTTAAGGTGGGGGATAAATTACCCTGTATCTGGGCATGTTCATATAATTTCAACAGGTAAGGGGATAGATTTTCACTGAATGTTTTGTATAATTCCCCAGGAAGTCCATCAGGACCAGGTGTCTTATTACTCTTAAGGGAGGCGATGGCGCTCCGAACCTCTGCAATTGTGAGGTCAGAATTCAAAGAATCACAATCTTCCTCGCTAAGTCTGGGAAGCTCACACTTGTCTAAAAAAGCATTAATAGTTACAGAGTCTGAAGTGGTCTTAGAGGTATACAAATCAGTATAAAATTCAAGAAACCTGTCATTGATATCTTTAGGTTTTGTAAGTATTGTATTATTGTGGGCTTTTATCTTGTGTATTGTTCTGTCGTTTTCCATTTTCCTGAGTTGTCTAGCGAGTAGTTTGTGTGGTTTGTCACCAAATTCAAAATATTTTTGCCTAGTATAGAGGAATGCTTTACTTAGTTTTGCAGAGATAATTTTGTTATATTCATACTTAAGTGTTGCTATTTTCCTGTGCAATATAATAGAGGGGGAGTGTGCATTTTCTATATCAAGTAATTTAATTTGATCTTCTAACTCTTTTAATTTAGCCTTATTTACTTTTCGCCTAGACGCTTCAAACGAGATGATACAACCTCTTATGTAAGCCTTGAATGCTTCCCAGAGGATGGAAGGAGAGGTATCAGGGTTGTCGTTTATTTCAAAGTATAAAGAAATCTGGTCTTTTAAGTATTCGCAAAATTTATTTTCAGTGAGCAAGTGCGAGTTCAGTTTCCAAGAGGTGTGTGGCTTATCTATATGATCTAAACACAACGAAAAGGTGAGTGGGCTGTGATCTGAAATCACAATGCTGTGGTATTTAGCATTCAACGTGGACGGTATGAGTCTGGCGTCCACCAGGAAGTAGTCTATCCTACTGTAAGAGTTGTGTACAGGTGAATAAAAAGAGTAGTCTCTACCCGATGGATTCATTGCTCTCCATATATCCAGTACATTTGTATTATTAATGAACATATTTAAAAATTCACTAGAGGCATTTCTTGGAAGTCTCTTCGTGGAGGACCTATCAAGATATGTGTCGAGGACCGTATTAAAGTCGCCCCCTATTATCAAGTGTGTTTGTGAAATGTCTGGTATCAGTGAAAAAACCTTCTGAAAGAATATGGGGTTATCTATGTTGGGAGCATATATATTTACTAGAGTGAGGGAAATGTTGTGGATTTCACCAATAACTATAATATAGCGGCCCTCTTTGTCAGTGATTGTTTTTTTCTGTAAAAAGGGCACACCTTTTCTCAGTAGAATAGCCGCACCTCTTGCTTTGGATGAAAAGTTTGAATGGTAAACTTCCCCTATCCAATTTGCTTTTAACCTGCCATGCGAGCCACTCTTCAAATGAGTTTCCTGTAAAAACATAATGTCTGAGGTCAGTGACTTTAGGTGGGTCAGAACTTTACCTCTCTTAACTGGGTTATTTACTCCACGCACATTCCAGCTGGAAAATGTGAGACCCCTCATCCCTCTGCTGTCATTATTTAAGCTATCATACATCAGGAATCCGTGATCAGTACAGTATCGGTAACAGTACAGTTGTCAAAGTGCAGGATTTGAGTGAATGGTCTTCCTATCCCTCCCCTCCCCTCTACCCCAACCCGCCCCACCACCGTTATCAAGGGCAGCCCAGTCCCCATAGTAACAAATAGAAATAAAATTACTCTAGCCAATTCGAAGTGAATGTGGCGCGAGCCTTCTTAAGGAAGTAAGTACAAATAAACCAGTAACTTAAGTTACTTCCCCACACCTTCTGGTGGCCTGATGCGAACTCCTATCTGTGATCCCATAGCTTGGTAACGTACACAAAATGTATAGGTAGTTTAGTGAAAAGAAAATATGATTATTTCAAAAATATATGATTAGTAAGAGTGCCATAGTAATATAATATCCATGGGTACACACACACACACACACACACACACACACACACACACACACACACCCATATATCCAATATCTATTAACTAAAACGGAAAAAACTGTAATCAGATTCGCATCGTCTGTATAATATATATATATATATATATATTATATATATATATATATATATATATATATATATATATATATATAATATATATACATAAAAAATAAAATAAAAATTAAACACATATTTTTAAAATAAAAGTATGAGAGTATGTATGACCAAAAACTTAACTGAGTTGCAACTCCAACGGAGGCGAATAACTTCGATAACAGTGAGCCATTTCCACACTTTAAAGAAACTAGCTGAACAGTTGTCAGGGCTCTAACTTAGGCAAGATATTAGAAAGAAAGGAAAAACAACAACAGTGCAAACCTCGATCTTTGAGGCAGGACATAACATTTTCCCATTATTATTCAATCTAAGGAGAATGGTGATTTTACAGTCAGATGGTGAGGCACCAGCTGTGTGTGTATGAGTGTGCAACTCACGTAGATGGGTGACAGCTAGTGTTATGCTTGCGCTAGCGTTAAAAGCTAAGCACCAGTAATTTACATAACCACCTCTCTGAATATCTTGATTCTCCACATCAGCAGCGATTGCATCAGTTTAAGCGTCCTCCTGTCTCACTTCAGTCGAGAGGCGTTCGGCATATTCCTCCGCTTTTTTGGCATCCATGAACGAGATCTGCGTGTCGTTGTGGGTTATCAGGAGTCTGGCAGGATAGAGGAGGCTGTACCTGACCCCGGGTCTGCCCCGTAGCAGCTCCCTGGTGCGGTTGAATAATGCCCTCTTTTTGGAAAGATTTGGATCCTTTTACCTCCATGGTAGAGCTGTTTAGCCGCTGCAGCCTTGCGTAGGATGTCCTCAAGCGTGTGGAAGTAGTGTAGCCTCAGTACAAAGGGTCTAGGTGGCTCATGAGGATCAGGCCGCCTTCGGAGGGTCCGGTGCGCTCTATCAATAAGAGGTTTCTCATCCAGGGATAGCACCTCTTGCAGCAACCCGGCGATAAAGTCTCTCGGCTTGGGTCCCTCAGTCCCCTCAGGAACTCCGATGACCCGGATGTTGTGTCTCCTCGAGCGCCCTTCTAGGTCTTCGCATTTCTCAGTTAGTTTTTCTACTTCAGAGCTCAGGCGGGTGACTTGACGTTGAAGTGCAGTGACATCGTCCGAATGGTGTGAGGCGGACTTCTCTATCTCTCCAATAGTGTTAGCATGCGATGTCGCGGTTTTCTCCAGGGACGTAATGGAAGTCTGGAGCTCCTCTTTAGCTGTAGCCAATTCGCCTCTAAGCACGGTGTACACCGTCTGTATACGGACATCGATAGTGGCGCATATGTCATCTTTAATCTGGGTAATTTCATTTCGCAGCGCAGCAATAGCGGCCAATACCGCCCGGTTGGGTGGGTCTGCCTCCTCACTCAGCTGGTCGGCGGGCTCCAAAACCACCTCAGTTGAGTCCGAGGGTTGATCAAGGCCTAATTCTTGTTGGTCGTTCTTTTTGGATTTACTCTTTTTTTACATCGTTCTCTCCTTTGTAGGTTTATTTTACCACTTGCTTGTGTCTTCGTATGTCACTCCAAAGCACTTTTAGGCGGATATACAGGTGTTTAGTGTATTAATAAAAGAAAAGTTACCGGAGCTATGTAAAACACGTCTCACTACTCCATTGCTCAGCAGCGCCCCCCACGCGCGTCTTTTCTGTGGGTCGCGCGCGCGCCTTTGTGTGTGTAGGCAGGACAGCGCGGTCTCTTTAAGCTGGTCGCACACCGAACGCGCAGCTCAGCGCCACGCCACGCCACGTCTAGGACAACTCTCACCTGAAAATCTGATAACATCAGCAATTTTCTGATTTCTTTAAATAAATATAGAACTAAATGTATATTCCAGCACAGGGCTAAGTCCGTATATACATTACTACTATTTGAGACACATAAATGTAAATTTAATATATAACTATGTAAATGGCGCCGTGTGGCGCTGCAGGATTTTGAACACGGTCCAGAGCCGTTGCTGGGCGCCGCGGACAGACGCCGCCGGTGTGTGTACTCTCATAGAGAATAATGTGTTCGAATTTAAAAGACCTGGCGCTGCGTGGCGCGGCGCCGAGCTGCGCGTCCGGTGTGCGACCCCCTTTAGTCTTGTCGCGCTTAATATCATTCACATTAATAAGAGCGTGATTATACAACGGTAGTCAACGGGTGACAGGAAAAACAGATACTGCGTAGGCCTAATTGCGTTAAATATATAAATATATGCCTTTTTTTTTGCGGTGTCGCGGTGGACAAGTGATGAAACCGGTGTTGCACCTGAACACCGGTAACACGTCACCGACTACCGTAGCAAGCCTATTATTATTATAATATTAACACACGTTTGTACTAACTTTTTTGTTTTGCACCCTTTTCTACTTCTTAACAGATGTGGTCGTAGTTCCCGATATAAATGATGTTCAGAGCTGGAGTGATGGTCTGATACAATCGTGGGACGACTGTGTATTTACAAACGTCCCTAAAGAAACACCCCAGTCTGTCCCATCCAGCGAACGTGTGGTGGCCGTGGAAGAATCCGACCCAGAACATCTGACTTCAAATCAGGAGGCTTACAAACGGGAATCACAACCCAATATTCATAGATTTCATGTGACGTCACACAGTGGAGCGGCCGCCATTTGTAGGACCGAATTGCAACATGCCGTCTATCTGCTGTGCTGTAAACTGTGATAATAGGGCATAACTGGGGCATTTAATACAACACTAAATCATAAATCAGATATACCTATACAACAGTGTTGTGCCTGAACGTGTTCAATTAACGATAGTTCATGAACTCGTTCATATTTTGGGCGAACGTGAACTGAACGTACTGAATTACTGCCTGATGAACGTTACTGTGAACGCACGCTCGCTCAGTTTAACTTCGTTAGGGTGCCAGATTTCTATATAGCCTTCCAGGCGAAAACCCGGCTAAAACAGACCGTAAACAGGCCTTAAAGGGTACCTATCATGGAATTTTGAAAATTACCTTTCATGTAGTGTGTAACATAGATCTAAGTGAACGAAAACATCCTGCAAAGTTTTAAATATGAAAGTTCACCGTATACAAAGTTATTGTCTCTCAAAAGTAAGAGTCGACTCTGAGTCGTTGATATGAATCGATAGACGAACGATGCACTTTCGTACGTCACTTGTTCAAGTTATTTGAATAAGATACGCCCACTCATTGCATTAGGAGACACCAGGGAAAACATCATGTCGACGAGACGCTGCTGTGTTTTGAAGTGCGACGCAAAAGCAAACTTTTTTCATCTGCCCAGTGAGGAGCATTTGAAGACAGTGGCTACAGTTCATAACTATACCACAGAAGTATTGTAGCCCGAACTTGTTCTGTGTTCGCGTCATTTTGAAGATGATTGCTTCACAAACCTAAATGCTATAAAGTATGAATTTGCGAGCCGCTTCACCACTGTAACTAAGGGAGTTCCCAATTCAGTGTAGTCCAGCCGCCTAGGTGGCTGATGATTCCTCTCAGATCTCCTTAACAGGTCATCAGTATTTGCTTGTTCCTCTAGCTCCTTAATCATCTCTTCTCCTTTCTTTTCAGGTACAGGTGTCTCATCACATTCTGGTAAGTCGGAGATTAACATCGGTGGATTTGAACTTTAACTGAGGCAATCTCTCACAACACATTAGAGCCGCAAAACGGTAGGCCTATTTATTGTTTTCTTTGACTGACCAAATTTGAAAGTTGAGACTTTGTTTCGTATTAAATATTACCTGCTCGGTAAAAGTAAGAGTCGACTCTGAGTCGTTGATATGAATCGATAGACGAACGATGCACTTTTGTACGTCACTTGTCCAAGTTATTTGAATAAGATACGCCCACTCATTGCATTAGGAGACACCAGGGAAAACATCATGTCGACGAGACGCTGCTGTGTTTTGAAGTGCGACGCAAAAGCAAACTTTTTTCATCTGCCCAGTGAGGAGCATTTGAAGACAGTGGCTACAGTTCATAACTATACCACAGAAGTATTGTAGCCCGAACTTGTTCTGTGTTCGCGTCATTTTGAAGATGATTGCTTCACAAACCTAAATGCTATAAAGTATGAATTTGCGAGCCGCTTCACCACTGTAACTAAGGGAGTTCCCAATTCAGTGTAGTCCAGCCGCCTAGGTGGCTGATGATTCCTCTCAGATCTCCTTAACAGGTCATCAGTATTTGCTTGTTCCTCTAGCTCCTTAATCATCTCTTCTCCTTTCTTTTCAGGTACAGGTGTCTCATCACATTCTGGTAAGTCGGAGATTAACATCGGTGGATTTGAACTTTAACTGAGGCAATCTCTCACGACACATTAGAGCCGCAAAACGGTAGGCCTATTTATTGTTTTCTTTGACTGACCAAATTTGAAAGTTGAGACTTTGTTTCGTATTAAATATTACCTGCTCGGTCCTGTCTGTCAGCACGTTGTCAGTGTCCTTATAGGCTACGTGAGTTGCACGTAAAAAAAGAAGTTAATGAACAACCTCGATCCATCAAGAAACGCCATATAGGTCGCTGAATTTCACTGCACTTCATGAAGAGTTTTTCTGTTGCGTGAAGAAGCCGTTCGCCGGAGATGTGTTAAAGATAGCGGAGTGCATTCATGATTATTAGGCTACCGGTATAATAATCCTCCTGGCTCCGGGTCTGAGTGAATCATTCTCTTACCTTTGTTCTTTGATTAACTTTAATGACACTTTAAGACTAGCTGCTAACGAGACGCGATCGACACGCGTCCCATTTTCTCACAAATCTCTAATTTAAGATTTTATTTAAATCATTTAAGACTGCTTTTATGAGGACACTCGACAAAACTGACATTTTGGCATAATTTGTGTGTGTTATGGGTGTTATGGTTCAAGCCCGAAAGAGAACTCGATACTGCATGCGCGTCTTTTCTGTGGGTCGCGCGCGCGCGCCTTTGTGTGTGTAGGCAGGACAGCGTGGTCTCTTTAGTCTTGTCGCGCTTAATATCATTCACATTAATAAGAGCGTGATCATACAACGGTAGTCAACGGGTGACAGGAAAAACGGATACTGCGTAGGCCTAATTGCGTTAAATATATAAATATATGCCTTTTTTTTTGCGGTGTCGCGTTGGACAAGTGACGAAACCGGTGTTGCACCTGAACACCGGTAACATGTCACCGACTACCGTAGCAAGCCTATAATTATTATAATATTAACACACGTTTGTACTAACTTTTTTGTTTTGCACCCTTTTCTACTTCTTAACAGATGTGGTCGTAGTTCCCGATATAAATGATGTTCAGAGCTGGAGTGATGGTCTGATACAATCGTGGGACGACTGTGTATTTACAAACGTCCCTAAAGAAACACCCCAGTCTGTCCCATCCAGCGAACGTGTGGTGGCCGTGGAAGAATCCGACCCAGAACATCTGACTTCAAATCAGGAGGTTTACAAACGGGAATCACAACCCAATATTCATAGATTTCATGTGACGTCACACAGTGGAGCGGCCGCCATTTGTAGGACCGAATTGCAACATGCCGTCTATCTGCTGTGCTGTAAACTGTGATAATAGGGCATAACTGGGGCATTTAATACAACACTAAATCATAAATCAGATATACCTATACAACAGTGTTGTGCCTGAACGTGTTCAATTAACGATAGTTCATGAACTCGTTCATATTTTGGGCGAACGTGAACTGAACGTACTGAATTACTGCCTGATGAACGTTACTGTGAACGCACGCTCGCTCAGTTTAACTTCGTTAGGGTGCCAGATTTTATAGCCTTCCAGGCGAAAACCCGGCTAAAACAGACCGTAAACAGGCCTTAAAGGGTACCTATCATGGAATTTTGAAAATTACCTTTCATGTAGTGTGTAACATAGATCTAAGTGAACGAAAACATCCTGCAAAGTTTTAAATATGAAAGTTCACCGTATACAAAGTTATTGTCTCTCAAAATTAAGAGTCGACTCTGAGTCGTTGATATGAATCGATAGACGAACGATGCACTTTCGTACGTCACTTGTTCAAGTTATTTGAATAAGATACGCCCACTCATTGCATTAGGAGACACCAGGGAAAACATCATGTCGACGAGACGCTGCTGTGTTTTGAAGTGCAACGCAAAAGCAAACTTTTTTCATCTGCCCAGTGAGGAGCATTTGAAGACAGTGGCTACAGTTCATAACTATACCACAGAAGTATTGTAGCCCGAACTTGTTCTGTGTTCGCGTCATTTTGAAGATGATTGCTTCACAAACCTAAATGCTATAAAGTATGAATTTGCGAGCCGGCTGATACTGATGGAGGGAGGTTCAGTACCGAGTTTATTTGGATCAGCTTCCTTCTCCGAATCACAATCTGTAAGTAGGCTGTTGCTTTTATGTTTGTATCATGTTTTATAATTATTTTGTGTGTTGTGTACGCACAGGCACAGCGCAGCTTCTAGCAGCTAACTTAGGTCTTCAATGTCAATTGTATTGAAATATGTGAAGTGTTTGTCGTTGTTAATGGAGTTGTCACAAGGCTCTCGAGTGTCACGCGTCACGCATCACGCATTGAGCGTGACAGTCACTCATTTCGGTCTTTTGTCACGCTCTCCGGCCACACATTGTATTTCTCATGCTGAAAAACTATTTGTAATATATTTAATATGCCGCAATGCCCAAAACTCACTCACTGTGGAACCGGCAGGATGCAAGCGCGTCTCCTCCAGTGTTGCCAGGTCCGTATGCCTGCACTGTTTCCGCGGGTTGTTTGTGTAGTGCACGCTGGTTGACGCGATTGTTTTATCCACTGGAACATGATTGTTATTGAGGAAACACCCGGGAACGCTATTTGAATATTTTTGGCCGTGATTGGGTTAGTTTGATGAGCAATTGGGCTGGTTTTGTTGTGCAGACCTGGCAACCCTGGTCTCCTCTGGTGTTGTTCGTCTGGTGTTGTTAGCCAATCAGAAAATAGCACTGTTGTATCTGGGTAAGATCTAGCGCAACAACCAATGACACCCCGTCGGCTGGGTGTCTAACATATCACCACAGATTAGCGTCACGCAAAGGCGGGGTTTGGAAAAATGACTCGCTAAACGATTCATATGGGAGTCGGTGAGCAAATCAGGTAAAAATAAATGCATATTATAAGACAACAAAAGTGTTTTTTGTCATTGCATGCTTGTAAAACTGTTGTTGGGGACTCCCAGAACAATATTAGGAACATTTTAAATGCCATAATAGGTACCCTTTAATATGTAGCTAAAAAAACACCCAATCTGGCAACATCAGCCACAGCCACAAGACTGTGCGGTGTGCGCGAGTCACGAGAGAACACTGTTTCTGCACCACTGATCCAGAGTCAACAAGCACTTTCATCACTTGATTTCAAAAACAACACATTTCAGCGTGCTAGATCACCTCTTATTTTACCTTTATTTATTTGTATTGGTACATCCGTGCCGCGAGATGTTTCAAAAGTGGTGGGGACAGGGAGAGGTATAGTGTAGATGTAAATGTAAATGTCAGCAAACGTAAAATTTGGCAAGTTTTTACTAGACTTTAGTGGAGTCAGCAGTTCGTTTAACAGTAAATACGGATATATACCTAAAGTATCTATTTTATTTAAATACCGTTGCTTTTCATCTGTGCTATTTAAGTGTGCAACATATTTCCGATCAACAGGGAGAGATTATGCGATTTAACGCAAAGGTCCTAAAGATGGCGGCCACAACAAAAAAGTCACGTGACTGAAACCCATGAATAGACAATCAACACATAGCCGGACTGATACAGGACTCTGTCGAGACCGCGTTGAATGCCTTCGAGGTACGTTTTGACAAACGCCTTAATGCCATTGAGAGACGTTTAGATGCTTATGAGTCAACACAACAACAACATGATATTTGGATTAAACAAGGCATAGCACAGCAACGGTTGCATAGTGGCACTATTCAAAAAGTAGCCAGAGAACAAGAACTGACTATATTTGTTAAAGCAACTTGTGCTCATGCTTAAAAAGAAACTTGGGTGAGTTGACAACGTTTTATATATATATATATATATATATATATTATATATATTATATATATATATATATATAATATTTAGGGCCCGAGCACCCGTGCAAGGACCCTCTTGAAACTGTTAGGATTATTTTTTTCTTTTTAGGGCCCGAGCACCCGTGCGAGGTCCCTCTTGAAACTGTTAGGATTTTTTTTTTTTCTTTTTTTTTTTTTTTTCTGCAAAGTAAGCCCCATTTTCGAGGCCGCAACATGCTCGAAAGGTCACCAAATTTTGCACACATGTCTGGACTGGTGAAAATTTTTGTATTTTGTGGGTTTCGCGGATGGGCGTGGCAAAATGGCTCGCTAGCGCCACCTAGAAAATTAGAAAAAATTAGCCCCTCGTCCATGTTCGACCTACATGCACGAAATGTGGTGAGGACGTGTATCATATCAAGACACACAAAAAAGCCTCAAGAACCCATACCCTAAACTCGACAGGAAGTCCGCCATTTTGAATTTGGCGGCCATTTTGGGACGATTTACACACTCCGTACTTTGACGGGACTCCTCCTAGGGATTTAGTTGGATCGACTTCAAATTTCTGCTGTGCCTTCTAAAGGCATTGACGATGAAAAGTTGTGCTATCTGCGCGTTTTCGTCAATGGGCGTGTCCGTGGCATCGATGATTCGCCATGAAACAGGAAGTTGGAGTAACTTTGCTGTACATGCTCAGATCTGCACCAAATTTTGCACGCTTGACAAGAGTCTCGCCCTGAACACATGTACATGCCGACATTCACCCCCAGTCATAGCGCCACCTGCTGGCAACAGGAAGTGACCTTTAACGAAGCAGCCCCCGCCGCACGTTTGACTTACATGTATGAAATTTCTGTGGCACATCAACCATGTCCAGACGCACCAAAAAGCCTCTTGGAGCGATGCCCTAAACCCAACAGGAAGTCGGCCATTTTGAATTTTCCGTCAAATTTTGGCTGATTTACACACTCCGTACTTTAACGAACTCCTCCTAGGGATTTAGTCCGATCGATTTGAAATTTCTGCTGTGCCTTCTAAAGGCATTGACGATGAAAAGTTGTGCTATCTGCGAGTTTTCGTCAATCGGTGTGTCCGTGGCATGGCATCAAAGATCAACTCATCGCCATGACACAGGAAGTGGTTGTAACTTCAGTGTACATGCTCACAGCTGCACCAAACTTTACATGTAGGATAAGAGTCCCGCCCTGAACTCATGTACATGCCCACATTCACCCACAGTCATAGCACCACCTGCTGGCAACAGGAAGTGACGTATAACACCTTCATGCAGTGTCTGAAAAGCGTAGCAAATTCACAGCCGCACTGGCAGAGCTCCAGAATATGCAACAGAATATGCGGCCGCATCACTCCCCGACGCGCTACATGTGCGAGGGCCCGCCCATCGCTGCTTGCAGCTTTAATTTTTCTTTTTTTTCTTTCTTTTTTTTCTTTTTTTTTCTTTTTTCTGCAAAGTAAGCCCCATTTTCGAGGCCGCAACATGCTCGAAAAGTCACCAAATTTTGCACACCTGTCAGGACTGGTGAAAAATTTTGTATTTTGTGGGTTTCGCAGATGGGCGTGGCAAAATGGCTCGCTAGCGCCACCTAGAATATTGAAAAAAATTAGCCCCTCGTCCACGTTCGACCTACATGCACGAAATTTGGTGGAGACGTGTATCATATCAAGACGCACAAAAAAGCCTCAAGAACCTATACCCTAAACTCGACAGAAAGTCCGCCATTTTGAATTTGGCGGCCATTTTGGGACGATTTACACACTCCGTACTTTAACGAACTCCTAGGGATTTAGTCGGATCGACTTCAAATTTCTGTTGTGCCTTCTAAAGGCATTGACGATGAAAAGTTGTGCTCTCTGCGCGTTTTCGTCAATGGGCGTGTCCGTGGCATCGATGATTCGCCATGAAACAGGAAGTTGGAGTAACTTTGCTGTACATGCTCAGATCTGCACCAAATTTTGCACGCTTGACAAGAGTCCCGCCCTGAACACATGTACATACCGACATTCACCCCCAGTCATAGCGCCACCTGCTGGCAACAGGAAGTGACCTTTAACGAAGCAGCCCCCGCCGCACGTTTGACCTACATGTACTTTTCATTTCTGTGGCACATCAACCATGTCCAGACGCACAAAAAAGCCTCTTGGAGCGATGCCCTAAACCCAACAGGAAGTTAGCCATTTTTAATTTTTCGTCAAATTTTGGCTGATTTACACGCTCCGTACTTTAACGAACTCCTCCTAGGGATTTAGTCTGATAGACTTGAAATTTCTGCTGTGCCTTCTAAAGGCATTGACGATGAAAAGTTGTGCTATCTGTGAGTTTTCGTCAATCGGTGTGTCCGTGGCATGGCATCAAATATCAACTCATCGCCATGACACAGGAAGTGGTTGTAACTTCAGTGTACATGCTCACAGCTGCACCAAACTTTACATGTAGGATAAGAGTCCCGCCCTGAACTCATGTACATGCCCACATTCACCCACAGTCATAGCGCCACCTGCTGGCAACAGGAAGTCACGTATAACACCTTCATGCAGTGTCTGAAAAGCGTAGCAAATTCACAGCCGCACTGGCAGAGCTCCAGAATATGCAACAGAATATGCGGCCGCATCACTCCCCGACGCGCTACATGTGCGAGGGCCCGCCCATCGCTGCTTGCAGCTTTAATTTATTTTTTTATTTTTTTTGAATACTATATTTTTTTTTCCTTTTTTTTTTCTTCTTTTGTCAGACGCTGTGTGTAATTTTAGTCTGACTGTATAGTTGTTTGTTAGGTCGTTTTTCATTCTATCTTTTTCACTGTATGGACACATGGGTTTATTATCCATAGTTTTTAAGGTATGGCCACATGTGATTTAAATAAATAAAATAAAAAGATCTGATTTAAAAATGCCGAAACGTTGTCGGGAGCCAGATGGTTTTGATACGGGTCCGGTAGCTAGGTTCAGACGAAACGATGGTAGTATGGTGCCCCTTGAACAGTGCAGTAACACAGAAACATTGCTCTATTTAATACAGACTGTGGAGGATATGAATAGGTCTGAGTCTTCAACTGGTACGTTGGTAGAATTATTAAACATCGTGAGATCAATGTTCGATGAGGATCCTGAACCAAATAATGACACATAATGTCAGATAACTTAAAGACATTGCTATTGCTATGCCATTGCTACACTTCTATGACTGCTCCACAGACTTCTTGTTGCATATTTTGCACCCTTTGTTTGAACATTTTATTTTACGGGCCTTTCTGAAAAAATATTCCAATGCCCTATCATGGGCTTGTTTGTGTGATAGACTACAGGCTCTGTACTAAATGTAACAATTATTAAACACTATATTACATTTAAATAACAAATTAGATTTATAAATAACCAGCTTTTCAAAACAACATTTGCAATGTGCAATTTTAACAAACTATACAAATATTTTAAAATATTTGTGCTAAAAAGTGCAAAACATAACAACTGAAAAACAACTAAATTTTAACAAACACTATACAACTATAAAACAATGCAGTGCAAAATAAAGTGCAAAACAACATTGTCAAAATGCAGAGGTGCGATTTTTACAAACAACTGTTAATTTAACATAAAAGCATAGGCTACTTTTGCCATGGTATGATTTGCCATGACTGAATGTTAATAATCCCTAAAAAGCTGACATCATCGCGATCTCAAAAATCTCTATTATTATCAATGAAGCTGATTGCACAATGAATATTTCACAATATCTACACGTTGTTTGTTATTAGAGGATTTGCCAGCATGCAGAATTCAGCACTGAACAAAAAGTCAGTTTTGAGCGGTGATGGGAGTCTATCCTAAATGCTTCTGATTGGTCATTGTGTTTAAGAAATCAACACATATGTCTGTGATTGGCTACATCGCTCACGCTGGAAACATGTTACAAATCTGGCCAGTAAATCGTTTCAATTATTCTGCAACAGATTAATAACAATTTATTAGTTTTTATATGTTGTATTCATTGATATTCATAATTTGCGGGAGTCCTTTTAATCGTTTTATTCTCCCACAGCCCGCACACACAGAGTGAGTGCATTACCGCTCGCACTCGGCCATCAAATCTAGTCCCGCGCCGCACGTCTCTAGATCAAGGGCCCGGCCCGAGGATGGCGGCGGGAAATATCGGCCCAAGTTCTGCCCCCGGCAGAGAATTTAAGCTATAAACAGGACAGAGTAACAAGGCAGGCTTCGCTCATACATTTTTATTACGACGTAACGTTAGTTAAGGCGTGTGTTGCTTAGGCGGCCGCCTTAGTTACAAAGTGCTGCAGGAAACCCTGAATCTGTAATGGAAACGCGACAGCGTTTAACATAGAATAACTTATCAGAGTTGTTTTGCAGCAGTGTTCATTACAACCATTCAACTCCGGATTGATTCTGGAATATTCGCTGGGAAAATAAGCTCCGCAGTGACCGCAACAATCCGTCCTCCAACGCATGCTCATGTTTTGAGACTGTGCTCGAAGAGGAGGCGGGGCTATTCACGCGCGCCTCCGTTGTCAGTTTGTGAGGGAGGGAGGGGGGGGGGGGAGCAAGCTGCGCGCAGCTCTACAATAAAATACAATTTTACCCATATTAAATAGTTAAAAAATCTGAAAATCAATCCGTGGCGGTCAGCGTTGATATTGTGGCGGCCCGCCACAAATTAATGAATGTATGGGAAACCCTGGATCATCTTGTGTCTTTTCACCAGTCAGGAGAGGGCCCAGGTACCCAGACACATCGCACACTCAACCCTGATGCACCCAATATGGGTCTCACAGATAGAGATATAGAATCACTTGTAACAGTGGGTGGTGATGTTAGTGGGTACACTGTACTGCCCAGTGGTGGAAAGTAACTAATTACAAATACTTTCGTTACAGTACTTGAGTCATGATTTTTTCTACTTTCTTGAGTATAATTAAATTGTGGTACTTTTACTCTTACTTGAGTAAAATAAAACTAAAGTATTCAACTTCTCTACATTTATTTTTCATAAAAAGTACAAAGTACTTTGACAAAGGTGCCGACGGAGCAACAGGGCAAGCTGAAATTTGACAGACACTTTTCATACTACCTGCGGTGCCTGCGCTTCAGCCAACTGAAGCAGTTCAGCCAATAACAGACAGGTCTGACTCGGGTGCAAAACCAATCAAAACTTTCACTTCGGCTGGGGGGCGGGGCGTTCAAACCGCGCTTTGACATTCAATCACTGGCGCTCGTGTTTTGAATCAGTAGCGCTAACGTTTCAATATTTCAGTGAATGTAAGTGAGTATTCTGCTCATATTTAATTATGGCAACTACTGAAATGGGTCATACCATTGATAATACCAGAGCACTGAGCAGTTGAAGTAAATAAAAAAGCTCGACTCATAACATGGACACAGTTATTGCATGGACGACGCAAGATCAATGCAGCCTAATTGTCTAAAATACATGCACACAGTTCAATTAATGGTAAAGCTCGCCCTCTTTAACAATACAGTTAAACTAAATATATGAAGCAAACTTTGTACAAAGCTGAAAAAACAGTGAAATAAGATTGCATGATTTGTCTGTCAATCAGATGCATGTAAAAGTGTAGTTCGTTCCTATAGCAACAGTGGGCTCCCAGCACATTTTCAGTAGGCTTCAACGAAAAAAAAGATAATTTAATTTAATAGAGATATTATTGCTACTCAGATTTACTGTATTACATTCGGATACATTTCTCTCCAGCTGTCAACTAAGTCAAATTTAGCCATAAATGCTGCAAGATTTGAGTTTTGGGAAACTGCTTTTCTTGGAGGGTGTCTATCTAGCCTGTTATTCATTGCTAATGTACCATTCATAAAGCAATGCCTCATTCGTTTGAACAAATCATTTGAATGAATGACTCATTGACTCGCTCATTAAGACTGTAGCCTGCCGCCACCTACTGGTGGTTTAAGTGTTATGTTTAAAAGTATCATTCTTTCCAACATTTCTTTTTTGTATATTTAAAAATAACAATCTCATAACATTATTTAATGCCGTTGTAATTTTTCAGTGTAAATTATTTCATTTGATCAGCCCTACCTAGTGTAACAGCCCTATAGTGTCTTATTAATTACATTTATTGACCATATTTAGGAATTTGAAATGAAAGATGAAGCATACATTTAATAAGATTAGGGAGGGAAATGCCCTTTAAAGGTGCAGATATGACAATATGCAGATTTAAATATATATGAAAGCTGATTGAACACTGATGATTGCCTCAGAATAATTAATTTTTTCTAATTATAAGTAAAAATCTTTTTTACTTGGACAAGTAAATGACAAATTTGCTTGTCCTTTGGGCATGAAAAGGCTTAAAGGATTAGTTCACTTTTAAAAAAAACTTTCGCTGATAATTTACTCACCCTCATGTCATCCAAGATGTCCATGTCTTTCTTTCTTCAGTCGAAAAGAAATTAATGTTTTTGATGAAAACATTCCAGGATTTTTCTCCATATAATGGACGTCAAGGCAACCAAACGGTTCAAGGTCCAAAAGACAGTTTCAGTGCAGCTTCAAAGGGCTTTAAACGATACCAGACGATGAATAAGGGTCTTATCTAGCGAAACCATCGGCCATTTAAAAAATAAATAACAAAGTTTACGTTTTATTAGCACAAATGCTCGCCTTGCTCTGTTCTGTGATGTACGTTCGTGACTCTCCTGTTCGAACTCGTTCATCAAAATGAACGAATCTTTTTTCGCGTCATTTCGTTCGAAATGGTTTCGCTAGATAAGACCCTTATTCATCGTCTGGTATCGTTTAAAGCCCTTTGAAGCTGCACTGAAACTGTCATTTGGACCTTGAACCGTTTGGTTGCCGTTGAAGTCCATTATATGGAGAAAAATCCTGGAATGTTTTCATTAAAAACATTCATTTCTTTTCGACTGAAGAAAGAAAGACATGGACATCTTGGATGACATGGGGGTGAGTAAATTATCAGCAAAAGTTTTTTTTAAAGTAAACTAATCCTTTAATGTCGAGCCCTGGATCTAAATGCCACCTCTGATGCAGATTCAGTTTTCTCTCCAGTCAAGAAAAGAAGATTTACATTGATACGGTGTTGATTTGTAAAAGCCCTATAGTGACTTATTCTAATTGAATGTATTGATAAAATGTAAGATGAAAGATGACAGCCTAAGGTAAGGGGGCCTTTATAAAGTAAAAATAAATGCAATGAGAATCCATTTAAGAGGGTTTATACAAATATGCTGATTGAAGCAGGCTACAGCTTACAGAACACTGATGGAAATATTGGCTCTGAATAAATGACATTTACAACACAAAAAATTAAAACTTTACTGAATGTAGCTAGTTATTGCATCATCACAGTATTTGAAAAGGGTAGAGGTTTTATTATAATATTAGGTCAATGTACAGGAGTGAGTCGCTCGCTGTGTGAGGAGATATAGATCCACTGCCGGCCTATCATTGGGGAATCTCAGTAGGCTATAATAAAGTGACTTCCCACAACAAGGAATTAGTCCTATTTTTGGACCTTCCGGCCTGCCATAATAATGAGCCGGCGTTCTGGCGTACATCCTGGAAGCACTGCAGTGTTTACTACCTGAACAGCGTAGCAGACTGACGGAGGAGAGAGTGTTGAATAAAGTCGTTCTCTTTGGGGGTTTTGCGCACAAAAAGTATTCTCGTCGCTTCATTACATTAAAGAGCCCCTATCATGGATTTTTGAAAATGACTGTTCATGTAGTGTGGAATATAGCTCTAAGGGAATGAAAACATCCTGCAAAGATTTATATCTGAAAGTGCACCGTATATAAAGTTATTGTATTTCAAAAGTGAGAGTCGACTCTGAGTCTATGAAATGAATTGTTTTTGAAACGAGTCATTAGCTGTTTCGTAGTGACGTAGATACGATATTGGCCACGCCCAGTTACTGCGCGCTAGACGGAAGCGTAAACTTGAAGTCTAGAACACATTCAAATACTTCAGCTGAATAGCATCATGTCGAGAAGACGCTGTTCTACAACTCTTTAAATGCACTGACTGATAGTAATAATGATACAAGAGAAAGAGTATACAAATATTTGACTGGGAGTCTGCACAGACCCTTAACTAAACTAATATTTACATTTAAGACTGGAGCTGGACTCACATGGTGTTTGACAGGTGAAGAAAAGGAAAGCTGGACTCACAGGGTGTTTGACTGGTGAAGAAAAGGAAAGCTGGACTCACAGGGTGTTTGACTGGTGAAGAAAAGGAAAGAAACTCCTGGTTTAACTGTCCACTTCCCCTTTCCGTCTCCTGGACAGAAGACATCCGAGCTCTGTCCACTCACAGCCCTGTGCAGCTGCTCCGTCAGATACCTGAGGACAGACACATCAGTGTGACCCAGCAAACAATCAAGTGCTCAGATTCATTTCAACTGTTATTACTTTAAAACCAAATTTAGTCTCAACAGTGTGACCAAGAAGCACATTCTTTTGATTCAATTTTTACATTATTGGTGTCTCATGAATAGAGCAATTTCATTATTATTTGCCTCTCAGAAAAATGACTAATTCAGTCATTTTTCTGTCATAGTTTTGATTTTAAATTAGTTACATTAAATTAACATTTCTATTTCTTGTACTCAATTTCTATATATATTTCAAAAATATTTATCTTCTATCAACAGATTGATTATTGGAGCAAGAAAAATAAATCCTCTAAAAAAACAAGTCTTAATGTACAAGAAAACGATAAAAATTCACTAACCGTATAGTTTATAAGAAACTATATGGTTAGTGAATTTTTATTGTTTTCTTGTTTTAGAAATGTTTAGATGTTTAGGGAAAACAAGAAAGATATTTGTTATGATTGATTTATTGAACTGTAAAAACATCAAAAGCAAGCCAAGTATCTCATAAGTAAAAAAAATAAAAGACTTTAAAATTTGGTCTACATTTGGACATAGCAGTTCTAATGGGCTTCCATTAACAACAACACACATGAACTTCAGTCATCTAGGACACAGGTTACAGGACATAACATCCGCTTGATGCATGTCAAATCCATGTACAAATATAGAAAGGTAAACGGGTAAATCCATCACATATGCTCATAAGATATGTTTACAGTGTGCGTGTTACTGTGAAGGTTTGTGATATAAGAAGCATCTGGGGTTTTGTTTGTGAATGCATCAATGCAAAGTTCTGGTAACGCTTTACAATAAGGTTCATTAGTTAACTACATTTTAGCAACTACAACAGCATTTATCAATCTTCATGTTAATTTCAACATGTACTAATACTTTATTAAAATCTTGTTAATATTAGTTAATGCACTGTGAACTAAAATTAACAAACAATGAACAGCTGTATTTTTATTAACTAAATTTGACAAAGATTATTAAATACAGTAACAAATGTATCACTAATTTTTAGTTCATGTTAGTTAATACATTAACTAAAGTAAACTAATGTTAAATTACCTGACACATCCCCTTCGAGCAATAACCTCGGCATGACTGTCATTCAGAATATCACCTGCAAATCATCACAACACAAAAATATATGAGATTGTAAAGTAGGTTAGTATTTGACAAATTGTTTAAATCTTTTACATTTACCTTTCATACTCATAGCAGACTGGCCGATGCATTTGGTGCCCGTACCCAAAGAGACAACCTGCTTTTGAACTGAGATTAAATGGTTAAAAGGGCATTTTGAAGTTTTAATATGAGTGTTTATGATGAATGAGCTCTTAGTTGAACAGTATTGCTAACCTGTTTTCTGGTCTGAGCTGTCAGTCAGAAGAACTACAGCAGCCAGGAGAGTCCACTCTCTGCCCACCTCTGGCTTTCCTCTCTTAGGTAGTTTATTAAAGTGATTATAACACAAACTGGCTATTTCATCAGGACTCCACATGATCTGATGCTATACATGAACAGTAGAAATTCATGATGAGACTTAGCATGTGTTTTTACAACATTACTGTTAACGCAGTATTTGTTTACTCACACTTAAATGCCTGGTTAACACTCATGCGAGTTACAGATGCAAATATAAATTCAGTAGGTCATAAAAGAGTTCTTCGTGTGCTTTCTCGTGTCTTGGGAAGAAGTCTTGCACGCACCCACAACAGAAATAGAGAATATCAAAGATTTCAAAATAAGAGTCTCCACATTCGTTCGACAGAGGGCGCTTTAATACAATACAAACTTCGATACAGCTGCAATCAGGGTTCGAAATGACTTCTGACTCTTGGGGGGTCCCCTAAAATGTATGTAATTAAA
The DNA here is from genome assembly GCA_036326025.1 of Chrosomus eos. Taxonomy (NCBI): domain Eukaryota; kingdom Metazoa; phylum Chordata; class Actinopteri; order Cypriniformes; family Leuciscidae; genus Chrosomus; species Chrosomus eos. The sequence continues at coordinate 18,244,615 of CM070842.1, forward strand.
ACAATTCTGAAGACTATCTTGCTACACTGTAAGCAAAATTATATGGATCAATGTCAGGGTTTTCTTCTTTACTCAAAATGAGGCGGAGGTGGCAAAATTGTAACACTAGGGGTTTGGGGTGGCATGCCCCCCCGGAGAAAATTTTGTACATTTTAAAGATAAATTCATTAATCTGGTGCACTTTGAGTCACTCGAATCTGTTGTTAAAAATAAATAATAATCCATCCGCCAACCACTCATATTCTTTGATTTAGATATCTGCATCTGATCATCACATTACAAATATTCAATCAAGCATGATAATATGGTAACATATCACACTGAAGAAGGGAGATTTTTTAAAGCAACATTTATTTAAAATAAAAGTTCTTCTTTTGGCAAAATTAAATTTCCTTTATAGCCTAAACAGACGCTTTACTCCCTTTAAACTTAAATAGTCAATGACGCTTTACTCCCTTTAAACTTAAATAGTCAATGTTTCATTTTTGTAAACACTCTTATCTGAATAATTTTTTGTACCTTTAAAAAGGGCACTTTTCCCCTAATTTTATTTAGTGTATGCTCTAAATTTAATTTCAAATTCTTACATTGTATTAATAGGCTACATTCAATTAAAATAATAAGACAGCCTAGCGGCTGTTACCAAACAAATTAAATAATTTACATTGAAAAATTATAACCGTATTAAATGAGATTCTGAGATTGTTTTAAATATTTTTTGAATATACAATTAAGGAATGTTGAAAAGAATGATGCTTTGAAACTAAACCGCCAGTAGGAGGTGGCAGGCGACCGTCTTGAATGAGCGAGTCATTGAGTCATTCATTTAAACGATTCGTTCAAACGGCTGATTTATTCAGAATGAGGAGTTTTAATAATGGGTAATTGAATCTTTGACTCGAGCGAATAGTTCAAAACGCTGAATTATTCAGTAATGAATCATGAGTGTTGCTCTGAGATGCGCTGTGGTTCTGTTGTTTGGAACTATTTTCGCTGCTGAAACAGAACAAAAACAGCCATTGCGTCTAAAAATGTAAGTAACTTAATTTTAATTATTTTAACTATTTGTTTATTGAACTGTTATGAAATCAATATCTCGGTTTCAATCGTGATGGCATTAAGGAAAACAGCACTTTGGTCGTGTGTAGGCTATATATTGTTTCTTAACTACAAATGAATATGGTATAACTGCGCGAGCCCCAACAGCGCAACTTTGTTACCGTCCGTACATTAGCGGGAGCACCACAACAACAACTCACTCGGCTAATAGCTGCCCTATAGCTGCCTCGCGCTAGGTAATTAAATAATTACTGGTATAAATATAAAGTGTCACTAAAGACCTATAATTTTCACAATCATTTTTAATGTTAAAATATATTTGTCGGGGACCCCCAAAATCCAAAAATAAATTCTTATGGGGGGTCCTTAATGACTTATGGAGGGTCTGGGACCCCCCAGACCCCCCTCATTTCGAACCCTGGCTGCAATATAGTCTACCATTGAACTGTATTTAAATGTCTTGAAAGCAGAGTTCTAGATGTTCATTTATGTTTTATTTGTAAATAAATTAAGTAAAGCAACAGCTTAAACAAAAGTGAACAAATGGGCAATTATAATTATTCGGTGACAGTGTCAGAATCAAAGCTTTAAAAGTTTATTTAGTGTAGCCTATCTTTACTACGTTAGGCTACATTTTGTTTTCTGTTTGTTTGCATCTCAGTCAACATTGTTGGGGGTTAAAATAGACCCACATTTATTACAGAAATGTTGTTCACTTTAAAGGACAGCATTTGTTCTCAGAGAAATAAATAAATATTGAATTACTTAAGGATTTATAAACGTGTTTTGTTGCATTAATTATGCCTTGTCATGTACCTTATAATGCACTGGATGAATAACTGTAAGCACATTACTATACATTATAATACTTTAATCATCACACCTTTAGAAAGTATAATGCAATAAAACAGACAAACAACCAAGGAAATAGACATGGAGTATATTGGGTTAAATATGTCACTATCTATCTCCTCAAATGTCTTTCACTGTCATTTGCCTATATCAACCACCATCAACCAATAACATATTTTATGAACATCTCACTAATATTCTTAAGCAATGTGATGTTAAAAAGGAGTTAATGGGCGATTTTAATATTGGGGGAAAAAACTGAGAGGAAAAAACTTAAAGAGATAACAAACAAATTCAATCTCTCCCAACTGATACAAGGTTCAACAAGAATAACCAACTCCTCCCAGACACAAATTGATCTGATATTTACAAACAGACCTGAGAGAGTAATTCGCATAATGTACACAATATGCTGACTGTGGTTTGTCTGATCATAATATCACACTGTTGGTAAGGAAACTAACCAGAAAACAATCTATAAATTCAACCAAAAGAAACCAATTCTATGAGAAATGAAACAATCAACTTAGAAAAAAGTTATAAACCAAATTGACTGGTCTAACTTTCTAACCAGCAGAAATACTGAGACTAGCTGCATGCAGCACTTTTTTCTACTATTACCGAGCAGCCTTTACAAGAAAGGTGAAACATAAACATGGACAAAAGACCACCTGACCATGGCTAAAAGACACACTCTGGTAACAAATGAAAGAGAGAGATTCTGCTTTAAAGAGGGCACTAAAATCAGGGCATATCAGTGACCGGCTCACCGAAATAAGGCATTACAACTCTCCGAAATAAGGCATTAAGGAATTTAAGAAAGTCGAGTTTTTTTTAAATCAGAATCATTAATGAAGCTCAGGGAAATTAATTTGGAGAAATCTTAATAAATTATCTGGTAGGAATAAAGAACAAAGGATAACTTTACTTGAACTCAAAGTGAATGGAATCCTGACCCAAGATAACGATTTACCAGCAAGTGCATTTAATGATTTTTTTATAAATTCAGTTAGTGAGCTGGCTCAAGGTATCCCAACTGAAACTACATGTATACCATCTATCCCCATTGATAAAGCTAAACCTATTTTTAAAATAAAGGAAATATCGGAATCAGAGGTTATTAAAATGATAAACTCACTAAGGAATTCAAAAGCAAAGGATTCATATGGCTTGGGTACCGCATTTTTAAAATCACACAAGGACACCCTTGCTTGCCCCATTGCACATCTGATCAATCTGTCAGTTAGGCAAAGTACTTTTCCAAGCTCTTGGAAAACAGCAGTAATATCACCGATCTACAAGTCTGGTGATAAAACAATGGTGTCAAATGGGTAGCAGAACAGCTGAAACCCCATCTAAACCTGGGCCACACCCCTTTACACCCAATGCAATTTGGATTTCGCACAAATCACTCTACAGAGACAGCTAACTGTTTTCTCCTTGAAAACATTAAGTCAAAATTAGATGAGGGTGGTATAGTAGGTGCAGTGTTTGTGGACCTTAAGAAAGCTTTTGACACTGTGAATCACCAGACACTATTGTCAAAATTATCTATTTATAATTTTTCAGATGAGGCCATGAAATGGATGGAGTCCTACTTAACTAACAGGAAACAGAGCATACATATCGGTAATTCTTATTCTTCATAACTTGACTGTAATATTGATGTACCTCAGGGGTCAGTATTGGGCCATATCTTGTTTAGCCTGTACATTAACGACTTACCTTCAGTCTGTCGATCTGTTAATATACAAATCGATGCAGATGATACAGTTCTTTTCTTGCATACCAAGAACAAACAACAGGCTGCAACTAAATTAACTGAAGCACTGGTATATGTTTCTGACTGGCTAAAAATGTCAGATTTGCAATTTAACATTAAAGGGTACCTATCATGGAATTTTGAAAATTACCTTTCATGTAGTGTGTAACATAGATCTAAGTGAACGAAAACATCCTGCAAAGTTTTAAATATGAAAGTTCACCGTATACAAAGTTATTATCTCTCAAAAGTAAGAGTCGACTCTGAGTCGTTGATATGAATCGATAGACGAACGATGCACTTTCGTACGTCACTTGTCCAAGTTATTTGAATAAGATACGCCCACTCATTGCATTAGGAGACACCAGGGAAAACATCATGTGGACGAGACGCTGCTGTGTTTTGAAGTGCAACGCAAAAGCAAACTTTTTTCATCTGCCCAGTGAGGAGCATTTGAAGACAGTGGCTACAGTTCATAACTATACCACAGAAGTATTATAGCCCGAACTTGTTCTGTGTTCGCGTCATTTTGAAGATGATTGCTTCACAAACATAAATGCTATAAAGTATGAATTTGCGAGCCGGCTGATACTGAAGGAGGGAGGTTCAGTACCGAGTTTATTTGGATCAGCTTCCTTCTCCGAATCACAACCTGTAAGTAGGCTGTTGCTTTTATGTTTGTATCATGTTCTATAATTATTTTGTGTGTTGTGTACGCACAGGCACAGCGCAGCTTCTAGCAGCTAACTTAGGTCTTCAATGTCAATTGTATTGAAATATGTGAAGTGTTTGTCGTTGTTAATGGAGTTGTCACAGGGCTCTCGAGTGTCACGCATCACGCATTGAGCGTGACAGTCACTCATTTCGGTCTTTTGTCACGCTCTCCGGCCACACATTGTATTTCTCACGCTGAAAAACTATTTGTAATATATTTAATATGCCGCAGTGCCCAAAACTCACTCACTGTGGAACCGGCAGGATTCAAGCGCGTCTCCTCCAGTGTTGCCAGGTCCGTATGCCTGCACTGTTTCCGCGGGTTGTTTGTGTAGTGCACGCTGGTTGACGCGATTGTTTTATCCACTGGAACATGATTGTTATTGAGGAAACACCCGGGAACGCTATTTGAATATTTTTGGCCGTGATTGGGTTAGTTTGATGAGCAATTGGGCTGATTTTGTTGTGCAGACCTGGCAACCCTGGTCTCCTCGGGTGTTGTTCGTCTGGTGTTGTTAGCCAATCAGAAAATAGCACTGTTGTATCTGGGTAAGATCTAGCGCAACAACCAATGACACCCCGTCGGCTGGGTGTCTAACATACCACAGATTAGCGTCACGCAAAGGCGGGGTTTGGAAAAATGACTCGCTAAACGATTCATATGGGAGTCGGTGAGCAAATCAGGTAAAAATAAATGCATATTATAAGACAACAAAAGTGTTTTTTGTCATTGCATGCATGTAAAACTGTTGTTGGGGACTCCCAGAACATTATTAGGAACATTTTAAATGCCATAATAGGTACCCTTTAACAAAACAGTCTGTATGTTCTTTTCCAAGAAATCCACAAGTGCACAGGAGGCTGAGGTTTTTATTGAAGGAGAAAAACTTATGGTTGAGTCCGAATTTAAATACCTCGGCATTATTTTAGATTCTAACTTAACTTTTTAAAAGCATGTTAAAAACGTGTCTAATACCATTAGATATAATCTGGCTAACTTTAGACACATAAGTCCATATCTAACCACAGAGGCGACCAAACTTTTTATGCATGCCATGATTTTTTCTCACATATCATACTGTTTCACAAGCTGGTCCCAAGCAAACATTACAACTCTTA